>OY992878.1:72177399-72494899 GCA_963921405.1 Cepaea hortensis
ATGAACGAAGAAGAAGAAGAAGAACCATTATTCTTTCACACTTTAAAAACAATTTTAGCATACAGTCCATAAAAAGGCACTGTTAAAAGCACAAAGAAAAGTTTATTCTAAAAATAAATGCAAAATATAGTACACACAGTGATGAGTAAGAAGTGTTAGGCAAAAGATATTAAGCATGGGAAAGCAAAAAATGCCTTCAGAATACACAGTAATCGAGAATAAGAGAATCATAAAAACATACACACATGACAACAAAATATACACATTAAGCAGAACATACATTTATAAATAAGTAAAGCAGGAAGAACATCACAATATTAAACTTACAATCTCACCATTTCTAAAACTATACTGATTATAGATAAGACAGCAATTTAAAAAAAAAATAAGTTGTAATAATACATGGGCTGCAGCATACTAAAAAGGTAAAGAGATTAAGAAGTCAAGAAAAAAAAATGGATGTGTCACCAAGCATACTGATATGCACCAAACTAAAGCTGCATAAATACTGAGAGACTTGAATAAATGAACAATTATAAATATTCAACTGCTTACCTATCTTCCATCTGACAGGCTTGCCCTTGTAGTAGTTGCCAGCATGCAAAGGCCTTTTCTTTAGCAGTTGTGAGTGTCCTATCAGGACAGTTATGTTGGACATGTCTGGTTGTGACAGATGTCTTCACATGTCCATGTGTGCTGGGTAGTTCAGAAGATATACTTTTCTAAATCTGAAAGAACACCAAACAATAAAAATACAAACAGTAAATTAAAAGTGGTTAAACTATCAGACAAAGATGGACCATTTTTAAAACATATAAGAAAAGCGACAATAAATAATATTCCATTTAATGTTTCAGGTGTAGAATATTTACTAGCTGGAAACATACTACTATAGACAGAGTTAAATAATTATAAGCTATATTGTGGCTAAATTTATAAAATTAAAATTAAAAAGACAAGTAGAATCAACAAATGGAAATATTTCCAAGCACATTATGAACTTTAAGGACAAATTTAGTTGTGCATAGGCCAAAGGAAGTTTAATTCACTACCATCAAAAAATTATTTGAGATAAAAAAAAAGGAAAGACTTGAGGACAAAACTGACAATTTCAACGCCAAAGTTGAAGGAAAAAAAGCCCAGTCATTGAATGGAGTAATTGGCAGACATGGTAAGAAGGCACTAAATGACAAGAGAAAACAAAGATAACAGAGGAACAGAACCTAACTTTCTTACAACAAATGAAAACCAAATAAAACAGGAAAAGAATAGTAGTGATAAAAGTGAAAAACAGTCGAATGGAGATAATAGCTGAAACAAAAAAAACTGCCAAAAATAATCAGAAATTATTTTACAGAAACATTACGATACAGGAGAAAAGAACTCCCTAAAATTGTAAAAAGACAGGACAAATCAAGTACTCCGTACCCTGAAAGAATTATGGCTAGATATAAAGAATACTTCATAGAAATGATCTGTGAGAAGGAAGGGCCTGGTCTCTATGGATGAGGAAACCAAGCAGAGAAGAAAATATAAAAATGGGCCTCAATAGCAGCAGTGCAGAAAATTCAGGGTCGCTTGTCTATCCGGTGGTCCTGGTTCGATCCGTAACTGGATTGATATTTTAATTGACCTGGGCTCAAGTCACTGCAGACTAAAATGGGCACCAAAAATGTCATGGGTGTAAAGGCAGCCGGCACGATACTGGCCACATCACCCACTGAGTGCCGATTGGTCTAAAAAATATGGGTCTAGCTGTGTATGTTTGATTTGCCTTAAAGTGTGTAAAAGGGTCCTCTATCTTTACTTAAGCAGCTGAACCCTGGTGCAAATACCAAGAAATTATCAAGTATTTGGAAATTACAGGCAAGATGCTGTTTCTGAGGGCTCCAAATACTTGACTGTGATTGGCCGTCACTAAAAATTAGGATAATTATCTGATGTCAGAGACAGTTACAGCAGTCAATATCAGAATCACAGAGGCAAAGCTCTCTGTGTCTCCGATGAAACCTACTCTTAGGGGTCTGGAGCATAGACTAAGATCTATGAGTTACAAATAGATAAGGAAGGGTAATGATGTTAAAGAACCTGAAATACTCAAGCCTGAATCTGCACTAAGAAAAAGCACATTAAAAGACTTATCCGGGTTCTTAAGGGAATCAATCAACATTGTAACCATACTATATATGTATGTGTATATATGTAAATGCGAGCGCACGCACATACCCAGATGTATGTATATATATTCACTGGCACCTTGACAGACGACTGTAACATGTTAATTTTTTTTAAAGGCACAATAACTACAACCCATGGCGGTAAGGCCAAGAATGGAGTCATACCTCTCCACAGCACAAAACCTGGACTGCATTGTAGAGACCATGTGCTACCCATGCAGCATGATCCCTCTCTCGGCAAGTAGTTTACTTCAGAGGAAATATAACACCAATACTGGTGGAACAATACAAACTGCAGATGCTACCGGGTCAGCAAAGCAATGCCCTAACTGTCCACCTGTTGGAGCCTCGATCCTAGACCAGTTGCTAACCAAGACTTAGGACCTGGTCTGTCATGCCATGACATTTAGTCTTTAGGCTGTGTAACATGTGTGAACACATCCGAAGTCCAAAGTACAGTGGATGTGGGGGTTATCAATCTGAGAGTAACAATGCAATGTTGCAGGTGTGAGGTTAGAATAAGGCAGAGGTGAGGCCAGGAAAATTAATTAGAAGTTCCAGCGTGGAAGGGGGAGGGAGGGGGAGGGGGAGGGAGCCCCAAAACAGTGGTATCGAAGAGCACCCACAAGTAGATTAAATCACCAGCAAGAGACAGAAAATGTGCTAGTAGACGGATAAACAAAGGGAAACCCAGAAAGGTAATGTTCATGGGAATTTGTAATTGGGATCAAAGGTGAAATAGAGTGTCATGGGTGGTCCAGAAGAAGTGGATAAAAAGACAAGAAATTGATGGGTCTAAGAGAATTGGAGTTTTTGGAGAAGTTAGGGAAAACTTCGCCCAGGCATTTAGTGAGGGCAAGTGAGAGAAAAACTTGGCCCAAAGATAGACTCCGTGGGGTTAAGTTGGTTACGTTCAGACACTGGGAAGAGCCCGGCGCGACAAGTTAATTTAAAAAGGCCTGTAGAAGGCAGTGTTATATTCAGGGTTAATGCCTAAAGACGATGCATAAGGTTCAACGAAACTTCCTGGAATAATGTTACACATGTGACTGTGTTCATCTATAAGTAAACGAAGTGTGTGCAAACCAGTGTTCTCGAATGCCTAATAGTTGTTGATCATTGTGGATAAGTGGTCAATGTTGCTGATCCAACCTGAGTTATGTCTGCAAAATATATGGACATTAGACAACAGCCAATGTCTGCCTATTGCAGGGGATTGTGACAGGCTGCATTTCCTCGCACTAGAATAAGACTTGTACCCTCCCAATTGTGCTCCACCTCCCGAAGCCATTGGAGTGTCGGATTTGGTTAACGCCGCCCAACATTCAGCGATAACAGAAAGTAGATAGTACTGCCATCTACTGTCATATGGTAGCTCAACTATATCTGACAAGACCTGATACCCCCCCCCCTCTCTCTCTCTCTTACTGCTGTCTACTGTCATATGGTAGCTCAACTATATCTGACAAGACCTGATACCCTCTCTCTCTTTCTCTCTCTCTCTCTTACCGCCGTTTACTGTCATATGGTAGCTCAACTATATCTGACAAGACCTGATACCCTCTCTCTCTCTTACCGCCGATTACTGTCATATGGTAGCTCAACTATATCTGACAAGACCTGATACCCTCTCTCTCTCTCTCTCTCTTACCGCCGTTTACTGTCATATGGTAGCTCAACTATATCTGACAAGACCTGATACCCTCTCTCTCTCTTACCGCCGTTTACTGCCATATGGTAGCTCAACTATATCTGACAAGACCTGACTCTCTCTCTCTTACCGCCGTTTACTGCCATATGGTAGCTCAACTATATCTGACAAGACCTGACTCTCTCTCTCTCTCTTACCGCCGTTTACTGCCATATGGTAGCTCAACTAAACCGACAAGACCTGACTCTCTCTCTCTCTCTCTTACCGCCGTTTACTGCCATATGGTAGCTCAACTATATCTGACAAGACCTGATACCCTCTCTCTCTCTTACCGCCGTTTACTGTCATATGGTAGCTCAACTATATCTGACAAGACCTGACTCTCTCTCTCTCTCTCTCTCTTACCGCCGTTTACTGTCATATGGTAGCTCAACTATATCTGACAAGACCTGATACCCTCTCTCTCTCTCTTACCGCCGTTTACTGCCATATGGTAGCTCAACTATATCTGACAAGACCTGATTCTCTCTCTCTCTCTCTCTTAACGCCGTTCACTGCCATATGGTAGCTCAACTATATCTGACAAGACCTGATACCCTCTCTCTCTCTCTCTCTCTCTCGCGCGCGCGTGCGTGTGTGTGTGTGTGTGTAAAAAAAATTGCACATTTGAACAATTACAGCAGCTACAGTTAAAGAACTGTTACACAAACAGTATTATAATTTAATTTCTGGCTGCGCAAACAGAAATTGTGGTGAACAATTGTGTGCTTTATGTGAAAAGCTATGCAGTCGATATGAGCACCATCAATTGCTGGGCTTCAGAAAGTGAAGAGATAGTTTTAGACAAAAAAATTTTCAACATTACTTTTAGACTGTCCCTCAGGGAGATGCCTTGAAGAGATTGGAACAAGAATCGCCATGGCGAAAGTAGCCTTTAGCAAGATGAAAAACATTCTGACCAATAAAAAGATGTCAATTGAAACGAGAAAAAGAGTGTTGAGGGGGTACATAGAGCCTGTTCTTTTGTATGGATGTGAAACTTGGACAATGTGCAGTCAAGCTGAAAAACATTTGATGGCTACAGAAATTTGGTTTCTGATGAAAATGCAAAGAGTACCATGGACAGATAGAAAAACCAATGACCAAGTACTACAGGAGACAAATGAAAATCGTAGACAGTCAAAATTTTTTGGACATGTTCTGGGAAGAAATGGATTGGAGAAATTGACAACTGGCAAGATTGAGGGGAACCGACTAAGAGGAAAATACCTGGATGGCTTGGCCACGTGGCATGGACGAGACAGGAACGATGACTCTGGTGATCGAGTGAAATGGTGACTCATGATCGCCCATGCTTTCCGGCATGGCACATGATTGATTGATATATATATCAATTACTTACATATATATATATAGTAAGTGAAAGACCCATTTTATGCACCTTGAAGCATATTGGGCATATAGTGCTAATGTCTTATTTGTATAGACTAATCAGCACTCTAGTATATTGTGGTCAATATCACACTGGCCGCCTATACTTTCCAAGACACTTTAGGCTGGGCTGGGGGGGCTAAGGTAAATTTTAAAAGCTCACCTCAATATGAATTTTAAATCATGACCAACTGTCCAGCGTGTTTGTGACTGTACTTCCGTGGCTTCCCCCCCCCCCCCTCCCCACATGCATTGCATGCACATGCTCACACACACTATCACCATTTAGCAGGTCCTTTCCAGAATGTCACTCATCACAACAAGCCAAAATGTGTCTACATTTTTTGCTAGCTCTCCTGTCTCATGCATCCTCATTCCCAATGTGTCTGAAACGTCATGTGTCCATCTTTGTGCTGGTAAACACAGGAACAAAGCCTTCCATTACTGTTCTCTCTAAACCACTGTGACAATAAATAAATATAGTTAAAGTATTTCAGTTTCCTAGATAAGATGCTGTTTGTGAGCCAGCTTTCTTCAATGTTCAGATCTTGTAGATTGTCACTACTTTTTGTCCTCCTTACCCACAGTATTTAAGAATTTTTCTGCAAACATTCAGAAGCTCACATTTTCCTATTTTGTGATGCAAAATGATCAATAACACATATGTATGTTGCCATAGAAAGTTGTTTGTTGCCACAAAAAGATGCATGTTCTCAGCATTTTTATTGTTTGATGTTTTTCTATAAGTGTAATAGTGTTTATTGATATAGTTATCCTCTTTCTGATTTATTTTAAACAGTCTCTGTTGTTAATTATGGAGACTGTCACAGTACTGATTGCACTTTTGTGTTGACAAGCAGCTTTCTCTGTGGACATTATTTTTAAAATTCCTTTGCACTGTTTGTAAGGAGGGCAATATCAATTGAGTACTGTAATTTGATTTCCACCAATGATGAGTATCAAAATTTTCACAGGTCTCACAACTATCAACACTTATTACATTTTGAGATTTGTTGAATATATGGGGAGATAATGCAGCCCTGTTTTACTTCCCTTTGCACCTCACACCAGTTTGATATTTCAACGGCGGCTCTGACAGCTGCTTGTTCATGATGCCATGTTTCAATTCAATTAAGTGGATCACATGAACTGGAAACTTCATCTCTCAAGATGTTCCACAATTTCTGATGATGAACACAATCACAGACCTAACTATGAAACACTAAGAAAATCTCAAATGTACTCTTTGCATTTCTTAAAAATAGTTTTCATACTGAGGTTGTCCTTGATTCCTGTCCTGTTTAAAATCTGCCTGTACTTCTTGTAATTCATATTCTAACTTCCTTTCAATCCTCTTCATGATAATTAACATGAGGATTTTGCTAGTGCGATTGTATATTTGGTGCACGATTTTAAATTTCCTTGTTTTGGGAGATGGATGTAGATTGTTCTCTTTCATGCTTTGGGTCAAACAACACTGATCCGTACCTTCTTACACAGTGCATGATAGATAAGGATGCTGGCTTCTCTTCATGCCTAGATTAGTTCTGTTGGTATTTTCTCACAGCCTGGTGGCTTCCCTTTCCTCAGACTTTGTATTGAATATTGTACTTCCTACTCTAATGAAGGTTCTGGTTCTTTTTCTTTGCTCTCAGGTATCACTTGCGTATTTTACTTTTAAATATATCCATACATTTCTCCACAGTACTCCTCCTATCTTTTTTAACACATCTTTACTTTCTGTTAAAATTTAATCTGTATCATTTAATACATGTAATGATGATTTGAATTAATGTTAATGTTTTTCATTTCCTTGAACATGTCTCATTCAATCTTTTTCTCTTTAATTATTCCTACAATGTTTCTCTTCTCTGATTGTACTTCTGATATTTATGCAAGTTCTTTATTGCCATTGTCATTTACCTCTTCTTTCTTTTATTTGCTTGAATGATTCCTCTGTGATACACCTCTGCTTCTTGTACCCATTTTTAGGGATCATGTTTCGTGCAGATAAGATGAAAATGTTTCTCACTTATGTGGTTAGTTCATCAGGTGTCATGTCATGTCTTCTATGGTGCCATTACTCTTCTAATTTGTTTGACTTTGTTATATTCACTTGGCTTATCACTTTGATCAAACCATATTGGCAGTGCTCCTGTTACGACTTTTTTCTTTTCAGTTTTACCTTCAAGTCTGCAACATGATCCATGTTACTATATGCTCCCAGCAGTCTTTATGGATTTTATGCATGTCGTCCATCACTGTTGTTATGTAGTCAACATTCTTCTTGCAGGTTTGGGTGCAACACCTTCTTGATTGGTGTTTAAATCAGGTGTTTGTAGTTGAAAGATTGTTTTCTACAGGCAACAGTAGCAGTCTCTCTCCTGACTCATTTCTATGCCCTATACCTTTCCTTCTTCCATTCTTTCAACACCAATTTTTGCATTCAAATCTCCCATGGTTCTCACAATCTTGCTTATTTTAGCCTCTTCTAATTTCTCTTGTAAACTACTCTAAAATTCCTTTTCTGATAAAGTTGTTGGTGTATAAATTTGTATAATCATTGTTTCTTTTCTTTATCCTAGAACTAGGTCATGAAGTGACCTTATCCCACCCATCCTATTTCTGCTTTAAAAGCTTAGTGTGTGTGTATCTCAATGTGTGCGTACACACACCAGAGAGAGAGAGAGAGAGAGAGAGAGAGAGAGAGAGAGAGAGAGAGAGAGAGAGAGAGAGAGAGAGAGAGAGAGAGAGAGAGAGAGAGAGAGAGAGAGAGAGAGAGAGAGAGATAGAGAGAGAGAGTCTGTGTGTCTGTGCATGTGTGGAAATGAGGTGGAAGATTACGTCATAGATGGATTCAAGATGTGATAGATTATTTACACATGAAAGCAAAGGAGGCAGGACATCAGGCTTATGTTACTAGTGGAATTTTGAAAGACATACAGGGGAAAACTTCTCCGTGTGTGTATGTATTATATGAGAAGATGGGTGCAGGATGTGGCGGGTGATCTCCACATGGGTGTATCGGATGCGGGACATCTTGCTTATAATCGAGGTTTTCCGGGAAAGTTGTTATGGGAACGAGGTTCTGCAAAGGGCATGCTACTGAATGAATATATATATATATATATATATATATATATATATATATATATATATATATATATATATATATATTGCATGTCATGACAGCAAAGTCTGCCAGGACAAGCAAGCCACTGGATGATGGTGGATGATAATGCATGCTTTTAAGGACATGCATTTTAAGAGAAGTTTGGAAAGTACAGAGTATATACACTATTACTATATTATTTATAGCTTATAATGGTATCATAATAATAACAAAGTGTCTATTCGCAATCGAATTACAAATAAACGAAGTGATTATTCGCAATCGAAGGCTGGTCACGTGACGTAATAGGGACATGTGTATGACTATATTATAAATTTTTTTGGAGCTATCATCGTGTCCTCAGTAGCATAGTGGCAAGTATTTCTCCCTGTCACGCGGGAGACAGGTTCGATTCCTCGCCGAGACAATTTTTTTCTTCATCTTTCAGAAATTAATTAGGTGAAAGCAACTTTTTAATAAAACATATTAAACATTAGGAACTAAAATATAGAACTGAGAAACTCAAAGCTTGTAAATAAAGTGTGCTCTATGGATCTGCAGAAGCTCTCGGGGGGGGGGGGGGGGGGGGGGGGGCAGCCCCCCAGGCAGCGAAGGAGTCATCATATGTCGGAATCGATGGATCGTCTTTGTTTAACGTGAATTTTATTTGCCAAATTAAATATCACCCCTTCAGCATTTTCAGCAATTCAATTGTGAATAGACACTTCGTTTATTCGCAATTCGATTTCAAATAGACACTTTGTTTATTTGCAATTTGATTGCAAATAAAGTCTTCCTAATTTTTTTTTTTCATTTGACACCTTTCTGTCTTGACAAACGATAGTTTGGTACTACTTCTTCTTCGTTCATCCGGAGTTTTTTTTTTTTTCCGGATGTGATTGCGTTGTGCCTGTTTACAGCAGAGCTGCGTTCTTGCGCCGTTAGGCCGACACATCCGACTTCTGCGGGCATTTGTTGACCGGGTTAACCTTCCCGGGGGTTTGGTACATTGTGCTTCAAAAAGGCTTAATAACTACAACCCATGGCAGTGGTGGCAAATGTGGCTAATAAGGCCAATTCATGCTGTAAATGTTCATCCATAGTGGATGCATATGAAAACATGGTCATTTCCTCTCCATAGCACATATAGAGACCATGTTCTGTCCATGAAGCACGATCCCTCTCTCGGCCTGTCTAGTTCACTACAGAGGAAAGATAACACCTATACATCTGGAACAAGACAAGCTGCAGAAGCTGCCGCTGTCCGCCTGTCGGAGCTTCGATCCTAGACCAGCTGCCAACCAAGGCTTAGGGCCTGGTCTGCCCTGCCATTTTGTCTTTAGGTTGCATTCCTCGCACCAGGATAAAGCTTGTACCCTCCCAATTGCGCTCTTACGCCCGAAGCCGTTGGCACAATGTGGAGTGTTGGGTTTATTCAGCGACGCCTAACATTCTTGCTAATAGAAAGCAACTGTCTACTGTTCTACTGTCATATGGTAGCTCATGTCATATCTGACTACGACCTGACAGTCATTTTTTTTTTTTTTTGCATATCCTTTACAAGACATCGCTGTCAACAGCAGCATCTTTCAGCTGTCTGTTGATTTCTTGGCAAGATTATGCTCAGTAGTTTGCCATTGCTTTCTGAGCGGCCGGCTCAGTTATCCCGCAAGTCACCAGCGGGAGTCGAACCACATCCAGCTCTCGCCCGCTACGAGACTCTGCGTGATAAATGGGATTACGGAGAAAGTGTTGTAACCCCTCAGCCAGAGAGACCGGCTGACTGTCATAGTCTCCCTAATAAATACTTATAATAATAGCTTATCATCATACTTGTATTATTTATATGCCCTAACACTAAACTTGTGTGTGTGTGTGTGTGTATATATATATATATATATATATATATATATATATATATATATATATCTAAATGAAGTTTAACTGAGTTGAATTCCTAAAATGTAAGGTTACATGAGTCACTAGTGAATGTAAGTAAAAATAATTAATTATCATAAATTAACCATCTGGAAGTTAATAAACAGAATACTACAAAAAGGTATAGAATACAATATTTTACATGCCTGCAACAAAACTGGGCAGCAATTAAAACAAAGTAACTGAAAAAACAGGAGTTTTGATGAAGATACTTTAAAAAAAACTACAAATGCGAAGAAAACCAAGATGGAGAAGACCACCAACTTCAGCCAACATGGCAGACTCAGACAGTTGAAGATTCAAGATGACTGAAAACGGCACCAGATATTATTTGTTTAACTACTCAAGGCAGCGGGGGAACTGGGATACATTAGAAATGCTCGTAATAAAATACTATAACATAAATATCAAACCTGTTTCGTATATCTCAGCTGGACCAGCCATCAGCCCACCGCAACGTCCTTCAAAGACAAGCCCACAGTTGCAGTGCCAATGGCCGAACCTCGTCTATCGAGCATTCGCATTATGTGAGCCTTCCTTCTGAGGTGAAGCACTTTTGTGAACACTGTAATGGCGTCTCGTTTGTCGTTCCATACGTGAAAGCCTTGCTGGGGTATCCCTGTCAATGTCTTCATAATTTTTGCTTTGCAGATTCAAAGCCGAATTGCTTTAAACACAAACTTCAGCAGACAAACTATGTTGCACGGTGACAGTTATGTACCTAACAACGGGACTGGCCGTGACCTAAAAGAAATATGCGCAGTTCGTGGTGGTTACAAGTCGCTGGTAGCAAGCCGGAAACAAGATGTCTCTTCTCTACTCTCTCTTGTGGTATAGGGTGGGTATTTATCACAGTGTACGGCCAAATGCAACAGTTTGTTGCTGAATTGAATAAACAAATGCAAGTATGGTTTATAAGGCCTTTGAACAAGTAACAAAAATTGCAACAATTTTCTCAACAGATATTGCAAACCTACATAAATGGTCGGCCCAAACGGAATAACTTATGCAGCACCTCTCATGTGTCTTATAGTGAACAAATGGTGTGTTGGGAGATATGACGTAAGCGTGCATATGGCGTGCGTGCTGATGCAAGTGTGTTATTTGTTGTGTGCATAGGTAGCAGGCGAGAGAATGGAGCCATCAAAAGGAGAGGGTTGTAGCATGTGTGCGTTTAGAGGCTACTCAGCATTGTTTGCACGGAATGATTATTCTTAATATACCGTTCCTAGCTTCAAATGACTCAGAAAGAAGGTGCTTTGTCATTTTCAAGATCGTGTCATGACAAAATTAAATGGATGGCTATCTTCAAGAAATAACACATTCACATGTACACTATATGATTGATTTAGGAACCGACATCACAGCATTCGGGGCATTCCCATAAGCGCTCTGTCCCCATCCTCAGCAGCCAGCGAAGAGTTCCATCACTAATAGTACCAGTAGCAATCTGATTATATGTCCGTCTCGCCTTTCTTCTGAGCGTTGATCGTCGGCCAGATATCCCCTCGTCACCCCTCGCTGTCGCATTCTTGCCAGACCATGGTGATCCATTTGCTCCTCCGAGGTGTACACATGCTCCCACAAGGTCGCAATCACATCTGCATAAAGCTACCGTATCCGTATAACAGTAGACGGTGTTAGCGCCGAACGTTGGGCGGCGCTTACCAAACCCGACACCCCACATTGTGCCAACGGCTTCGGGCGGAAGAGCGCAATTGGGAGGGTACAAGCCTTACCCTGGTGCGAGGAAATGCAAGCTAAAGACCAAATGTCATGGCAGGGCAGACCAGGCCCTAAGCCTTGGTTGGCGGCTGGTCTATGATCGAAGCTCCGACAGGCGGACAGTTAGAGCATTGCTTTGCTGATCCGGCAGCTTCTGCAGCTTGTCTTGTTCCAGGTGTAGGGGTATTACCTTTCCTCTGGAGTGAACTAGGCAGGCCGAGAGAGGGATCATGCTGCATGGGCAACACATTATCTCTATATTTTAGCCCAGGCTTTGTGCTATGGAGAGGCAATAACTCCATCCCTGGTCTTAACTGGTCTCGGAATCAAAGCGAGAGGCAACTGTTACGGGTTATAAGTCCCTGTCAATTAGCGTAGACATGGGGCGCCACGCGTTGCCTCTGACGGTGGGAGACACCTACAGGTGTCACTGATCACCGCCTCAAGCTGGGCAGCCCCCGGCCAATTGGGTGCTGATCCACCACAGCCTGCCTGCTTCAATGGGTGCTTGGGGCTACGACAACATCTGCATCGAAGGCTGTAAAACCAATGCACCAGGTACAAATAAAAATAGAAACCTCAAGCTATGGCTTGCAACCTGGAACGTGAGAACCATGTGTCCAGGATTTTTCACTGACTTGACCAATATTGACGATGTGAGAAAAACGGATGTGATTGATGCCGAACTCAATCGTCTTAACATTGATATTGCTTTTGGTTTAACAATTAGCACAAAGAAGACACAGATTATGTCACAAGGTGCACATGGGGTACCATCAATCTTTATTGACGACACCGAACTAGAGATGGTAGACCATTTTACATATCTAGGATCAGTGGTAAATAGCAAATTATCCCTACATCAGGAAATCAACATCCGAATTGGTAAGGCAGCAACAACAATGAACAGGTTAAGAAAAAGAGTCTGGGAGAATAGGAAGCTTACTGCCAAAACAAAAGTCCTTGTCTATCAAGCCTGTGTCCTTAGTACTCTTCTTTATGGCAGTGAAACCTGGACAACTTACTCACACCAAGAGAAACATTTAAACAGCTTTCATATGCGGTGTCTGGGAAGAATTCTTGGTATTAAGTGGCAAGACAAAATCACAAACACTGAAGTATTGGAAAGATCAGGTTGTGTGACAGTTTATTCCATGCTCAGTCTTCGTAGACTTAGATGGATAGGACATCTTAGGAGGATGGATGATGGTAGAATACCAAAGGACATCTTTTTTGGTGAATTACAGATGGGTAAGAGATCTCAGGGTCGGCCTCTACTACGATACAAAGATGTGTGTAAGCGGGACATGATTGATACAGGCATTGATAATGGGACGTAAGATGGTGCATGATGGTGAAAATGACCACGTGTTCACATGCACCCACTGTGAACGGACATTTACAGCGCAAATTGACCTTATCAGTCACATTCGCTACCGCCATAGGTAAAATTTATTATGCCTTTTTAAAGCACAAACTATCGTCTGTCAAGACGGCAAGGTGCCAATGAATGAATGAATTATATATATATATATATATTCCCAGTACACCTCATGGTGTGTAAAAATTTCTTTACATATCTTGTACTATATATAAAGATTCATATGATGCACTCGCGGCGGGGGTACGGGCTTTATATATAGTACAAGATATGTAAAGAAATTTTTACACACCGTGAGGTGTACTGGGAATATGTGCTAATCTCATATCGTAAAAGTGTAAATCATCAAACAGGTCAATTGTTTTCAAAATCTAATCTATTCATATCTTGAGGTCATGCGAGCCGTCCTGTTCGTGACCCATACCGGAATAGACAAGTAGCAAACGACGTTGATCTTCTTCTTCTTCTGCGTTCATCCGGAGTGTTTTTTTTTTTTTTTCCAGATGTAATTGCGGTGTGTCTGGTTAGGCACCCTTGGGCTGAAACCCTTAGGCCAACACATCCGATATAGCGTGCATTTTTGACAGGTTAGCATTCCTGGGGGGCTCTCACTTTTGTGGTGCCGTTCACATCCTAGCTGGTCAAGTTAGAACAGTCGAAGACTTTACAATCAGCCCTCAAGGGAAGACAGGGACAGTTCATGGCATTTTCCGCCATCCAGGGTGGCTTCCATAGTTGCAGAGCCGACACATAGCGCCCTGGTGCTAGTATGTGTCCGAACCAAGAATTTCTGCCTTCGTACGCCTGATTTTAACTTTTGACTGTTATCCTCAGTCTACCTGCAGAGCAGCAGGTTGTGTCTGGCTTAGTCTGGCTCCTAACCCAAGTCCTGTCCGACACATGTGCTTCAATCGGCTTAGCTGTTAGGGTCATTGGGACACGCAAGCGCCCCCCCCCCTCCCCCACGGCGACAAGGTGGAGATATATCGGGGGGAGGGGGGCGACGTTGATCTATAAAGAAGAAACAGAAGTGACATCTAGCGGTAGATGTGACAGAGATCAAAACAGGAGTGATCACATTTAAGCATTATTTGTGTTTTAGACTTAGAAGAATGTTGCTAATAAAACTGACAGAGAAGACGGGCTCAATGAATAAAGGTGAGGGGGTCTTCTTCAATGCACCATGTTATACTGCTCCAGACAATGAGCATGAATAAAGAGGGGGGGGGGGGGGTCTTCTAACCAACATGCAAATGTTAGTATTTTCTATTATTATCTTAAGCACGTGTTATCAAAAGACAAAGGTTATTTGCAGAAAAGCGACAGCGAATGTCATTTAGCAAGACAGTGTTTACTATTTTGAATTATGGCCACTGTACGATTAGCAACAAGACCGGTGGAGTCATACATTTAGCTTTGATTTTCAATATGGATGATAAAAGCCACTGCAGGTATGCCTAGCCTGCCTGAGTTTCCATTGTCACGGTATTGTTCGACATATCTGCGGCAAAAAGAGCCCGAATACAACCCGCTGGGCCACGACGAAATTTGACTCTTGTAAACGGTGTCATATTGTATCGGATTGGTTTGCAAGCCACTAATGACAGACCGGTCTCTGTGGTTAAGGGCTTGCGAACGCGGTTTGTGAGCCCGTATACCCGGGTTCGAAACACGGCGATGCTGGTTTTTTCGAAAAAGGTATAGGGGCCGGTCGTTCAGAAAGCAATGGCAAACTACTGAACGTAACTACTTGCCTAGTACATCAACAGCAGCTGAAAATGCTGGTGTTGACTGCAACGTCCCGTAAGGGATACGTAACACAATTAGAATGACAGACTGTCGTAGAATGGTAACCCGCATGATCTCAAAGGCATGTGAATAAAGAGAGGTTAATTATGGCTGACGCAGGTAATAGATACCATCGGGCATATTACCACAGTCAAACGAGTGGAGGGATAGATTGACAGCGGCAGATACAAGAACAGCTTCACAAAATCATTCCTTTGGGCAAAGTGCAGGGGGTAGTGTAATGTTTTGGCAGAATTGAAAATCCAACAATTGATACATTAAAATGTCAGCAGACAACAAAACGCAGTAGTGTACAAATATGATCTGTACATCGTGGAGAGAAATCTGGTCGGGAATTGCCAGCCACAGTCAGGAAAAGGTCGTAGCCGAGCAGCATGGAGCCTAGAGGTCTCCAATCTCAAATACGAAGATAGAAGTGGCTTTGTGTGCGTTTGTGTGTGTGTGTGTGTGTGTGTGTGGGGGGGGGGGGGGGGATATTGGGTACCTGAGCCACCAGAGCTATCATATAGTCTGTCGGTCCGTAAATTTAAAAATGAGCGGGTGTGGCATGAGTGGGCACCACAGAGACATATCTCAATTACAAGAACTTGAGTGTATATAGTATTAGTTAGTTAGTTAGTTAGTCGCAGTTCCAACTTCACAGCAACGGGTCGTCCCCATTATACTCCATTCCTGTGCCAGTGAATATCACACAAAATGCTCCCCACAGCCCATTGTGAAAAGTGGAAAAGACAGGAGTCTCGACAAACAACAGCCCGCACAGATACACTGTGCATAATGCTGCCGCCAGAATGTCAATACAATAGTCCCTCACAAAATACCCAGTTCATTTCTGATGGAATCGGCAGTCATTTTCCCATCTGGATGTTTCCTAGATGTTCACCCACACAGTCCACGAAATACAGTTCATCGTCGATGGTAGTGGCAGTCAACTAGAAGCCCAGCATCCACGCATTTCTGCATAAGGCAAAAACCGGTCAACTCTGGGACATAGCCATCTGCCATCGCTCCGAACATGCAGTCACGTTCCTAAAAACCTCGGGCAGATTCAAAAGCATTTCACATGAAACTCACAGCTCACAGTGTCGCACCACGCACTCACTCAGTAGCAGGGCGACGGAACCATCAAGCCTCCTTAGTCGCCTCTTACGACATGCGTGGTAGGCTGCAGTGTTGCTATTCTTTGCTTCCCTTATGGGCCCCGGCAACACCCGAATCATACTGGAGTGCGAGGCAATGACCTATATAGCGGATCTGCCGGCCTGAACAGCGCAAGTGGTTTGAAACAGCACGATGGACACGGGGGCTATGTTGAAGACTCTTGGGCAGAGATATTTAAGTTTGTCATGGCCTTGTTTCGTTTTTGTAAACGAATCTTTGAATGTGGAGATTCTTTTCTTTATCTATATGTTACATCTTCCATCAGATATCACTGGATAGTATAGATATAGTATAGACACTGGATAGTATAGACAGGCACAGTGCCCTCTCCCGAGCGGAAAGGTTTTGCAGAAACAGGCGGAAAACCCGGAAAGAACGCGAGAGGTTTTTCCGGGAACCAGAAGAAAAGGGGGGGGGGGGGGCTTTCCGAGAAAGCCTACTCCCACGAGAGAGAAAACAAATCCGAAAAATGCTAGTCCAAATACCATGTACTGAGCTTTACGTAACTGCATCACAATTCACTAAATAATAAATTATGACGAGCCATGTTTTCCTGGGGCGCCCTCTTGCTCCTCTATCAGATCTTTGGTAAGGCGTGACTGATGGTGTTGCATTGTAACGAGATGACCAAACCATTTGACCTTCTGCCTGTCAATATATGTGGCACAAGGTGTCGAACCGTCTGCAAGATAACAGATAACACGTAAAAGCTAGCGCTTAAGCTGAGTTAATCATTTAACTTTGTAACGGCGGTGGATGGTATGACGTCAGGGACCAGGGGCGTGCTTGCAGATCTAGCTGTGTTACATCGTTGTGCGCATGCGTGGCGTCTGGCTAGCAAGAGAGAAAATGGCTGCTGATGAGAACATTTCCAGTGTGTACAAGACGGCAGGAAATTTAGGTCACGTCAAATTGGGGGGGGGGGGGTGTCCTGCTGCATTTCTCAGAAAAAAGGGAGGTGGGGGAGAATAATATTAATGGTTTGGGTATTGATAAAAGCCAGCTTTGAATATGTCTAGTTTCAACATACTTTTGTTACTTCTTTATGGGCAAAGTAAAGACTGACATATTATTATTGCGAGCCCTGTGTATTGTATCTCGTCAGTGAAGTGTATTTGTTAATATTGGAGATTTGCTATTTACGTCTTGGCAGACAGTCAAAAGCAGAACTTTTACTGCAGATTACTTACTTGACTGCAGGTTATAACGATTGTACTTTATTGCACTTGAGTCTTCTGTCTCCCATCTTTTATCACAGAGTACCTCATTATTAAGTGCCTTGCCGACTGGCATGTGCGATGATGCGTCTCCACATCTTGCGATCTCCAATATTATGTGTGCATTGGTGCAATGAAACCCTTCCGTGCCATGACACAAGTCTGAGAAGAATGTTCACTCGCTGTCTTCCTTCTGTGTATCCCTCTGCACATTTTTGTTGTTGTTGCAGTTATCACAGTATATTCAAGCTTTTGTCACCTCATAATGTAGAATAAAAATGATTTTGTGATAAGTTGTCCTTATGTCGCTTTCAAAATGTTAGATTACTCAATTTGGCAGCCCAAGGATACAATTAGATTATCCACTGGGGCTATCCCAAGGTACATTCATGTAATTTATTAAAGCCCCGGCGATTTAATAATCTCAAAACAGTTCGATCATCTGCCACTTTATTCCAACTTCCCAGTTCCAACAGACTTATTTTGAATATACCTGCGAGTGTTTGATAAGAATTGCGTTACGTTTCGCCTTTTGCCGCTGCAATATAAAACATTTAGGAATGCTGTTATGGTTAATTCTTGTAGTATATATTTTTTTAAATATGATGTTAATTGAATATTTCTTATCTCCGCCCTCTTCCATTCTTTACGAGGCATACTTCCTCAACACCCTCCACATCTGCACAAGCGGGCGCGTTTGGGTGGTTGGCAGGGGGCTACGCTAATAATGCCACGAGCGCGATCGGCCGATGGTTCGAGGCCAACGTTCGCAGTCCGCCAACAGGAGACACTTGTTCCTGCAGGGAGGCTGTCACATAATAGACCAACGTGATTTAACCCGTGATGAGAATAAACAACATTCTGATTAAACGGGATGATTTCACAGCCACAACTATTTTAACTAACAGAGAAAACAAATCAGATGTCAACCTTCACAAGTCGGGTAAAATTAACAGCTGCAGATGTGTAGGGGAAGTGAGTGGGCTGAATCATACATCGCTTTGACAGTTCATAAACAAGTCGGATTGAAAGCGGAAGTACTCAGCTCGGAAAAAACAGTCCGTCTGTCATTTAGAGATTCCGGACATCACGCAGATTGGCAGATTACTATTGACAACTGTTGGTGGGATCATACAGTAACTCGTTAGCTTGTTGGGGATGTCAAAACAAGTGATGACAACTCTGACAGTGACTAAGCCAGGAAAGATAGATTCTTGACAATGGATGATATGCCCAAATAACACCTGCAGGACATCAACCACGTCACGTGACCAATTTTAGGAGGTTGCCAAAAACCATGATTGGAGAGGGGAGTTGAACTAAAACCGTTGATTGAGGCGGACGTGCTTTGGCACTGCGGTTATGAGTGGAAATATGTCTACCGTGTGCGAATTGAGTTAATTTAATTTTTCACGTGCCTGTCATGGCAAGAGTAGATGTAATTTGATCTAACTGCGGTGTTGCCTAAGGTAGAACCTATTATAATTAGTTCTAATTAATATAGACAGTAGTCTTGTTAAAACTAGAGTGTGATGATTAGCACTGTTAGTTGAAAATAGATTAGTGAAGTGTTGATAAGCTTTACTAGTTGAGAATTAAGTAATGAGGGATAATTGGGATATTCCAGTAGGTGTCCCTGGTGGGCGGGGTTCCGCATTCTGTTTGTTGATTTTTTTTCTTGTCTTGGCCTGATGATAACCAATGGGTTGAGTCATCTGTCCCTGACAGAGTAGGTTCATTGTATTTTACTGAGCAAGGGCCAATGGCCACGATCATCAAATAGAGATCAGTGACGGGGAGGCTATCACCAGTTGTATGATTTATTTTACAGGTTCCCTCGGGTTGGAATGAAGAACCCGGAACCAATGAAAAATCCGATCCCGGATAAATTATGATGTAGAGAGATGGACCAGCAACTTTTGCAACGGAAGAAGCTGATAAACATTGCTCGGTGGAGCTGAATGGTATAAGTATCCTACATGAGTGCATACCAATCGTTAACACACCTGAAGTGATGGGTGTTCAGCCCACGTGGAACTAGATCAGTAAGAACTGATGGTCACATTAAATGAAACCAAACATTGAAGTGTAGTTGTTCCACGTATCAAGGAAATCAGAACTGTCAGACAATATCTAATAAATAAAGCAAGCCATTTTAGTCTAGATACAATGACTGTTTAAGAGTGAAAATATAGAACATTTCGCTAGAAGAAAACGTCATGTTCATGAGACAGCGTTCCATTATTTCTCTCTGTGCGGAATTATGAGATCTTGGTTTTTCTAAAACTATTAGGAACCGTGGTGTTAGGAACAATAATAGTATTTTTCACGGATTATATTTACATGGGATTCAGATCTCATGGTCATCAGAGCTCCTGGAGGAGAACATGTCTGGAGAGAAGGATACGACTTCGGTGAGGTCTATTGTACTGACTCGTGTGATGTCGTGTAAACCTTGCCATGATGAGTGGACTCTGAACATGAACTCTGTGGTCTGACCTATACATTTACAATAAAATACACGACACACATTTTCTTCGCATACACGTCTCATATACGTTACACTTTTCTTTTAATAAATTAATCTTTATTAATTTTTAGAAGCAAGAGTTGTTGAGTATGTTGCGTTGGGGAAGTATGAGAGGGGGCATAGTTCGACAGTGAGAGAGTGATAGGAAAAGGTGTCCACGGGCTGATGGAGTGTGTTGGACGGAAGCTGGTGGATTCTCCAGGATATTGATAGGGAAAAAATATTATAATGTGGGTGTTGACTCTCCTCACTCCAGGGACGACACTTTAAAGGAGGACACGACAGAGGCGCCGTCATTTGGAGGTGACAGGTTCGAATCTCGGTCGGTAACTATATCTTTCAAATGTTATGTTGTCTAGCGTGTCCTCTAATCTCTACTTCCTTCCTCTCCTTCTATGAGCGCCTAACAATACCATGTGTGTTTATTTATGAACTGCTAACACAGGACAAGACTGGCCACCTAATCCCCCGTGCACTCAGGCCTACACAATGTGATGCACGTCACTGACCCATAGCGCAGGTCGGCATGGCCGAATGGATAAGAACGCGTGTTCTAAACATTCGGTGTGCTGATGCCGAGATTAGGGGTTCAACCCCTACACCGGTCAGTTGGACTAAAATGTTGACCTATCGTCCTTGACTTGGGGACGTAAATTACAAATACCTCTGAAGTCGGAGTGGGTTCGCCTGATGGCGAGGGACACTGTTAATAGGAAAAGTTAATCCACATGCAAAATGCAATCCAGCGATCCTGGAAATAGTGTGTATGGACTACGCTTGAGATCAAAGCGAGCGACCCAGAGCCCAAAAAAAAAAATAAAGACCCATAGCGGATTCCTATTTCAAGACATGTTTATTTTGTTGTTTGTAAATCTTCACGGATCTATTGATTCCTGATTTTGTTGTTTGTAAATCTTCACGGATCTAATAATGATTCCTGACTTCAGTTGAAGGGAAGGCATTCTTTAAAGGTGCTAGATGACAAGTGTTTCCTTGTGTATTTGGTGTGACGTCTGAACTGGTGAGAATAGAGTGGAATGTGTGTATAAAAAATGCGTTTACCGAATGTGTTGTGTGGACCGCCACACAGCGCTGTGCTTGTCCCGGATTTATTGATCGCCAGCCTGCACGTCTGGGGTGCGGTTCACCGTTCACCGTTGTGCGCTATCCACTGAGGCGGCGTCGGCGGCGGCCTCATGTCAAGGTGACCGATTCGAATGTTGCATGACTTTTGCTATTTACACGCTAAGTTGTTGTGTTCTTGAATATCTTCTTCAACCGCACTGTCTTCTGTCGGTGCTGCAATGTGTTTATGCTGCAGGAATGCACAACATATGCAGAACACACACACACACAGAAATAAATAAATATTTTGGCCTACATCTGGTCTTTTTGAGGACAAACAACGGAGATGTCAACAAGCTTGTTGACTGTTGCTGTCTTTGCATTTATTCATATTGACGCCTGAAAGTGAACAAAGAAGAATTGTTAGCAATGCCCATAAATTTGTTTTATTTAGATTGTAGCCTCAGTAATGTCTCACCGGCCTTCGCTCAGTTGCGTTCTTTGATGTGGCATGTTGAGCATCGGGTGAGACGGTTGTGGTTAAGAATGGGGTGAGACGGTTGTGGTTGAGCATCGGGTGAGACGGTTGTGGTTAAGAATGGGGTGAGACGGTTGTGGTTGAGCATCGGGTGAGACGGTTGTGGTTAAGAATGGGGTGAGACGGTTGTGGTTGAGCATCGGGTGAGACGGTTGTGGTTGAGAATGAGGTGAGACGGTTGTGGTTGAGCATCGGGTGAGACGGTTGTGGTTGAGAATGGGGTGATAATATTTTATTGTTTTCTTGTATATCACATTGCCGGTCTCCCTGGCCTTGGGTTAGCGACTTTCTCCGTAATCTCGTATACTCTCGTGAGTAGCGTGACGACGCCAAGAATCGGTAGCGGTTCTAGCCGCGTCGGTAACTTACGGGGTATTGAGCCGGTCGCTCAGAAAGCAATGGCAAACTACTGAGCGTAATCTTGCCAAGAAATCAACAATCAGCTGAAAGATGCTGATGTTGACAGCGATGTCATGTAAAGGATATGCTAACATTTATATCACATTACCCGGTTCAACCTTTTAACGAGGCTATAATTGTGGTGGTTCTCATCATCTCTCATCTCATCATGTTCCTCTTGTGCCTTGCGGTGTCGAGGTGAAGTATAAACAGCGGGAGAGTGCCCGCTTATGGGCTTCATGTATCGATATTCCCATGGACTCTGTTATTCCCTGCGTCCATCGTTTACGTGGTCGGCCTCTTCCTCTGCTTCCCTCTGGTCTGTAGATCATTGCTTGTTGTGGTATACTGTTAGTTGGTAACCTACTTGCATGGCCAAACCATTTGACTTGCTGCCTTCTAATAAAATCTAGTGCAGCTGTAACCCCCACTATAGTCCTGATTTCTTCATTTCTGATCTTATCTCTTCTTGATACATTGAGTATTCTTCTCAGGAATCTCATTTCTGTTGTTGTGAACGTTTATACTTCTTAGTTTTTCTACGAGCAGTATGAAGATCCCCTGCCGGCTTGCTAGGTCAGTCGCAGGTTTAGGACAAAAATCTGACAACAGGGAGTCCATCCCATATGGCGAGCCATAGCCCCGTGGTCATGGTTTCCCAGTCTACATTACGTGGAGGTGGGGTTGACTTGTGTAGTCTGCGGGTCATCGGCAGGCTACAAATTTTCACTTTTCACCCCTCCTGCGAAACACCTGCGAAATGAGATGCCTGAGGAGAGCTGCCAACTTAACAATGCGAGACCGAGTAAGAAATGCTACTATCAGACAGAATGTGGGATCAACACCTTGTGCCACATTTATTGAAAGACAGAAGATCAAGGAGGTTTGGCCATGTCGTTAGAATGCAACATCAGCAACTACCATCACTGGCCTTACATCAAAGATCATCTGCGACGAGACCACGAGGACGTCCAAGAATAAAATGGATTGACGACATCAGAGACATTGTACAACCACACGGAATGACACGATCCAGTGCCGTCCACCGGGCGCTGGAACGCACATTATTCCTCCCCACGACGCTTGACGGCAGAAGTGGAAGATGATGATGATGATGACCCCTCCTGCTGGCTGCAGGGCCAGTCGCAGTCCACACCTTGTAGATCTTTGAGGTGGTTAGTTGGGTGTTTTTGCAGCGAAGATGAGAGCATTGAGGTGTTTAAATTTAGAAGGAAAAAAAAGGTAAATTTCGCAGCAGATACAGCTGTTGGGGCGAGAAGCGTTAACATATTATAGACCACGACATATGTGGGTTTTCCAGTTACCTTCAGTGTCGCCTATCATTTCTGGACAATTCCTACATAATTAGAAAAATTGTCTGGTATCCATTTTTATGAGGCTGGGACCACCCCAGAATTGTACTGGTCGGGAAAAATAATCCGGTGTCTGTTAGGATTTGTACCTGGACCACTGTGTAGGCAGGCAGCGCACTAACCACTACGTCACTGCAACTCCTGTTTACATTGCACACGGCGCTGAATCTGTCCCTGGAATTATCGATTGTCTCAGGTCTCCACAATGAGGGCCGTGTGCAGCTGTTCTCCATTTTCTCTCTTTGTTAGATTATTGCTGCATATGGCAAATTATTGTTCTTGTTCTTACTAGCAATGTAGAAAACTATGAGGTCTCTGGTTTGTTGGTTGGTTGGTGTGTGTGTGTGTGTGTGTGTGTGTGTGTGTGTGTGTGTAAACATTTTAATGAGTGTAGTTGTGACAGAGTGGAGAAAGAGAGAGAGAGAGAGAGAGAGAGAGAGAGAGAGAGAGAGAGAGAGTAGAGCGAGTGAAGAGAGAGAATGTGGAGAAGAGAGAGAGAGAGAGAGAGAGAGAGAGAGAGAGAGAGAGAGAGAGAGAGAGAGAGAGAGAGAGCTGTGAAAATTGAAAACTGTAAACTGATTAGAGAAATTAGACGTACACAGTTAACCTTTTTTGGGGCACGTTATGAAAAGAAATTATAGTATGTCCACATTTGTTTGCCTTCATTCACGATCAATTATTTTGAAAACTGTCTGTTGCATCGTTATGAAATTTTTCCAGCCGTCTTATATTTACCCCCACCCAAGGAATATGTCTTTGATAGGTCCAAAAACAACTTAAATCATTGAAAGCGGCAACATTCCTTTGATGTTTTGCTGAACAACTAGTGATTTCTTGCTAACAAAGTTATTTTTACGGTAATGGGAGACCTGCAAATTCTGATGACACACAAAGGCGTATCCGGATTCGTATGGGAGTGGGTGCAATGAAAGAACTAGCTTAAAATCTACAGGGTCGGCTGCATTGCACCGGGTTTTTATCCCATATGGCTCAGTTTCTTTCCGCAGCGCGGAAAGCGTCGCACAAAGCACGTACTCCGTAGCTTCAGCGACGACCCTCGGGAGTCTCCGAAAAAATGCACTCGTGAAATGAAGGACGCGGCCCGGAATCGAACATACAACCTTCGGAGCCCGAGTCAGACGGCTTGACTGCCATATCTTTCCTTATCATTGGGATTATAGAATGGCATTTGACTCAGTCTTAACACTCACCTTTGAACAGTGTGACGAATAATCAAACGACTCCAAGGAAGGAACCGGACTCGTATTTTATTTTTGTAACGAGTGGAACAAATAACAAAGGATGATTAACATGTGTTATTAAACTGCTCCCGAGATGTGGGCGCGGCGTTTAACTATTTAACATTTCATGAAACTCCCTGCCTTCTTCCAAATGTTCTCCTTGAGGCGTAGACCTGTCATTTCGCTGTCCTGAGTTGTATCGCGTCTAGGTTTCGGATTCTGCCTTAATTATCCATTTGCCAATCGATCCCTCCTCCTGAAAAATCTATTCGCTGACGCTCGGAATAAGTCGCATACGGATCTCTGGAAGACACGTCCTCTTTTCTGAATCACACACAGAGAAAGTCCTTTGTTGTTGTGTGACGTTGTTTACGTTACTAATGGTATCTTCCTTTCCTATTTGTCCATTTTCCGTGCATAACTGGAAAAACCCCATTCATGACTTTGGTGGAGTGTACCATCATATGGCATTGACCACTTCACCACGGAGAATCTCGAGAGGGGTGCAATGTGTAATATTAGTAAAGACAGAGAATTTACAGAGTCACGGGGTAAATAATTTGTAAATTAACAGGAAAGTAGAAGGAATATATTTCTTACCTTATTTTTCATTTCCTTCTTGTTTCTTCAGCTGATGCTGATGCTGTAATGTTTAGGGCCTGCAATTCGTCTGAATAGTTGGAGCAAAATATCCCAGTAAGTGTGTACGTAGATTAAGGTCTACGATCTGCTCAGACATTAATCTGTGTCGGACGACTCCAGTAGGTTGATGATTGCTCTCGGTTGCATAAAATTCAATTCATCCTTTCTCCAATAGTCCTCTTCCTCTTTCAACACATGGTTCTGACGTTTTTTCTAGTAACTTTTATCAATATTTAATAGCGCGGACAGACAGACAGACAGAAAGATAGGTAGGTAGGTAGGTAGGTAGGTAGGCAGGCAGGCAAAAAGGTAGGTGCGTGGGTGGATGGCTGGCTGACTGGGTGGGTGGGTGGGTCGGTCGGTCGGTCGGCCGGAAGGTAGCTAGGTAGGTAGGTAGGTAGATAGATAGATAGATAGATAGATAGATAGATAGATAGATAGATAGATAGATAGATAGATATCGGTAGGTCGGCCGGCAGGCAGGCAGGCAGGCAGATATATAGATAGATAGATAGATAGATAGATAGATAGATAGATAGATAGATAGATAGAAAGATAGATAGATAGATAGATAGATAGATAGATAGTTAGATAGATAGATAGATAGATAGATAGATAGATAGATAGATAGATAGATAGATAGATAGATAGATAGATAGATAGATAGATAGATAGATAGATAGATAGATAGATAGAAAGATAGATAGATCCCCGCCAGGAGCCGGGCCGAGCCAGCTAGTTTATTTATATAATCACGTTTCATGAAAGAACCCACAGTTTGATGACACCTCTGAACTACCCTATATAAATTCCCTCAGTCTGCCATAAGCGAAAACCGCGCAGACAAAATTAAAAAAACAGCGGGGGTGTGTCTTGCTGAAACGGTAATACTCTTAAAATGATGGAATGAATGCGGGGGATATAAAATATATACGGCATATAAACAAACATTGAAATCTGCTGTACAATCTCCAGAACAAACATTTTTTTGTTGGGTGGACATAATGATAAGGTTATATGCTAAATCTCATCATTTTCCCTCAGTTGGTTACTGAGATATTGAATTTTATATTTAGGCAACAAAAAAAAAACAACAACACTATAACTAGAAAACTTAGCGACAACTGGCAAGATTGAGGCGTGGAGGTGGGGGGGGGGGGGACAAAGCAAAGGGAAATCAGTGAGATAAATATCTGGATAGTATAGCCACATGACATAATTGAGACAAGAACACAGAGCTGATCCAAGATCGTGTGAAATGGCGAAACATAACCCACGCTTATCACATGATGATGATGATGATTGATTTCTGAACGGCTAACGATGATACCATCTAAATCAACGCAAAACGATTTACTGCCAAATCGACTACGGTTGATTTCAAACCTGCATATATTATTTGGAAATATTATTTGGATTTATATTTGCCCCCGGAGAGTGTTAGGGGTTTAATGGTTCGAAACACTTGGGGGTCTGCAGACTGGCCTGGTTTGTGCGGGAGCGGCCCGTGGTGAAGGAACGCCCAATATGTTGAAGTGAGGATTTAAAGCAGCCATGAGCAGGACGTGACGATTCCCTCAGTAAGCCCAGGACCAGGGCGCTATGTGTCGGCCCTGCAAATATGGAAGCAACCTTGGATGGCGGAAAATGCTATGGACTGTCCCTGCCTTCCTCTGAGGGATGACCGTTGTCTTCGACCGTTCCAACTTGGCCAGCTGGGTTGTAGTTGGCACCACAAAAGTGAGAGTCTCCCAGGAATGCTACCTGGTCAAAAAAGCATGCTGTCGTCGGATGTGTTGGCCTACGGGTTTCGGCCCAAGGGCGCATAACAGACACACCGCAATACATCTGAAAAAACACTCCGGATGAACGAAAAGAAGAAGAAACACTTGGGGAAGGGGGAACTTCTGGCGATCAGAAGGCCCTGTCGTGATTACTCCGCGGAGGAGTTTTTATGAATAAATTATGGCCAGTCCATCAGACATCCGGAGAGACGGAGGGCACTCTGGGAAGACAGAGCGCCGCTGCAGCGCAGTGGTGGAATTGGCTCCACCGGTGAAACGGTGGGGCCGACAGCGGACCTGGCTGATAATCCCTAACGCTGTATAATATCCTTGTCGCGGCAAAAAGTATAAGTAGATGTTCCTTGGATCCTCCGAAAGGGTGGGAAGGGAGGGAGGGGGGGGGAGGTATGAAAGATCCACTGAAACCACACGATGACGACCCTATCCGTCCAACCGACCATGATGTCAGCCCACCGACCGGGCTGGCCATGCGTCTGTGATAAAAGCTTCGCCACCTTCCGGGGAATGAGAATTCACGTTGGACAAAAGAAGTGCGAGAGTGCATTACATGAGGCACGACAGCGCTCTGGGGAACAGGATAAGGCGCAAGAGGATCTCAGCCAGGGAGAAAGGCCCACAGAGAGCCCCAAAGTTCTGATGCTGAGAAGCTTCAAGTCGATGTCATCCGTGACCCACCCGAGCAACGTTCCGAGAGTCTCAGGGTGAAGATCAAGTTCCCTAATGCCACCAGGAAGGCAGAGTGGGCACAGTTAGATGCCACGTTGTCCCGTGCTTTAGAGGAAGAGCTAAAACACAAACCCCTTGAGGAGAAATTGCTAACGTTCGGTGAGATTGCCTACCTCCACTCGCTGATTCAGTTTGGTTGCAACAAGAACGAACGAACGAACGAACAAACTTTATTTTCAAAGGGTTAAGAATTGGGCACGCAGGTCCGTCTAACATTCTGCCCTTCTATCACTCTCTTTCATACATTATTTCATTCACACATCATTCAAGGCTAACAGAGAACAGCAACAATATAAAAGATATGCATTATAAAGGCATGGGCAAAAATGCGAACATCAAAATACACGACACAGTAAAATTAGATAATGGTCTGTCACTTGTTATTAGCCATGTGGAATATACTGGCCTACCAAAAGGGGACTGGCTGTTATACTAGGGTTTTGTTATTATTATTATTATCTATATTATTAAGGGGGAAGATAATCCGTACTGAGATAGTGTTAGAGTAATTTGCGATTATATGAATAGGGATTGGTGATGTCTTTGATTTCTTGTGGAAGATTGTTCCACAGCTGAGCTGCAGAGTACGTTAAGCTTGTTTTGTATAAGTCAATCCTAGGCTTCGGAATGTGTAATATATTTAAACGTTTACTATGTCTAGCATTATATTTAAACAATGGCCAAAGGTAATTTGGGGCATTCCGATGCAGGATTTTGTGAATTAGTTTAGCTTTATTGAAAAGCAGGCGTTTGCGGAGTGGTAGTAACTGAAGGCGTTTATACAGGCTAGGATTGTCAGATAAATGTTTGTTATAAATTAGACTCATAGCCCGTTTCTGGAGTGAGTGTCACGAATTTGCAGCCTTTACTTCCCAGAACAATTTTCGGTTCAATTTTGATGGGCCATGTAGAGAATCAACAGACTAACAAAACTGCTTTCTCTATATTCAAGGCTATATAGTCTTGACGTAAGCTTGCAAAGCCTGCAAGTAAACAAACCACCACAGATGGCTTTCTATTTGGGAAGTTAATTTGACACCAGTACCGGTCACCCCCAGAGGTTATCAATCCAGCCAGACTGGAGGGCAGACTCAGGGGACTGAATGGTAATTAAAACCAACCAGGCATGACGCAAGCAAACCTGGTTTACCAACAGAGTTGTAAACTGGCAACTGACCATGAGAACCTAATTGCTCCTTTGACATGACACCTGATAAGCACAGCTAGGAAACCGCCCAACCGCGATGGCTGACCTCCACCTGGTAGAGACTAGAGGTGCAAGGTGTGAAATCACTGATAAGACTCAGGGGGCTAATAATTGTCAGACCCACAGGTGTGAAGGCTAGTGTGCATGCAGAAAGAATTTTTATGACTGGACAGACTTGGAGATAATTGCAATTAACGTCAGGGGGGAGAAGGAGGATGGTGAACACAGTAGAGCTGAAAGATAAACTTGGCCAGACTGGTCATTGTATATGTGTTTACTAGAATATGTTTACTTAAGATTGCACTGATGTAGAACTAGATATAACACATTCTTGACTTTCTTTCAAGCTCTCACATGGAGCACCTATGTTATAGATCTCAAGAACGAGTGACTGACTAGGTAGTGTCAGGACTGACAGGAATAGTCAGAATACCGGCAAGCTTTTTTTTTTTTGAGTCTACTGGATAGTGGGGATCTGGATCACAGATCCAGATAGATCAAGTAACAAGTTACGTAATGTTTCTCATCACTATCTATATGATATCATCATCATCATTTTGAATAACACCCAATGTTTAATATGATTAGTAAATAAATGTTGTAGTATTGTAACTCATAGTTCTGTCATTATATTTTTTCCAATTGTGCATACGTGTTGTGTGTGTACATTGGTGGGGGTTCACTTAAACACCAAGGAAGGAAGTAGTCAGGGAGAAAAACTTGTACTAGGATAGTCGTCATTACACTTTAATTCAGACTTAAAAATCTATCCTAGCTAACCTTCTCTTTCCCATTCCTTGGCGAATATTCAGCACAGTTCATTCTAATTTTGTAACGAGCTACTTAGAGCTGTACGTTGGATATTCATGGGCCTAATCTATAGTTCAGCCATATAGATTTTGTCCCTAGTCAGTTTCTGACTATTTGGGGTTGCTCGCCAGTGAATAATACTTTCATCTAGCCGGTGGGGCACCCCGACTTCTGACAGTGAGTACAGTCGCTTGGTGTTTGAATTAGAACCCCCTCTGCCGTGCGTCCACCTTGACGAGGTAGAGGGGCTTGAGCGTTCCAATGACCCCAAGAGCTATGCCGACGGTAGCACAGCTACTGGTAGGGTCACCCATGTCGGACAGGTCAAGGGAGAGGGACCAGACGAAGAGACGTACAAACCTGCTGCCTTGTAGGTAGACTGGGGACAGTCAAAGGCTAGGGAAAGAACCCCAAACAAATGCTTGTCGAAATCGGATGTACTGAGCCACAGGCTTGACAAAGAAGTGCAACGTAACATTATCATTTCATGATGCCACAGATGAAAATTAATCGTTATGGTGCTAATCCCGTGAAGTCCCATCAGGCGGTGATAGTGCCGGGCCCCCTGCCTCGAGGGGGTCCACCCATGACTACTGGTGGTCACCTTCCCCTGTGCTGTGGAGTCAAGGCACAGAGGAGTAGGTTAAGAGCTATTGACCAAACACCCCGGACACTCAACATACTACAATGGAATGCAGAAGGAGTTTATAATAAGAAAGCCTCCCTAACACAGCGTCTTCATAAAGATAGAATAGATGTGGCATGCATTCAAGAGACACACCTCAACGCCAATCGCACATTTTCAGTCGAGGGATATCAGGCCACACGTTTCGACCGCGAAGGACACAAAGGAGGAGTTGTAATACTTACACGAAATACAATACCTTGCAGCGAAGTATCTGTGATCTCTGACAACCAAACGGAAATTATAGGTGTTGATATAATGATAAAGGACGTGAAAATAAGAATTTACAATCTATATAGCCCGGCAGATAAGGATCTTACACTCTCAAACATGGAAATAACTGACACAAATTGCATTGTTGTCGGAGACTTTAATAGCCGTTCAGAAATATGGGGATACCCAGATACTGACAAAAGAGGAGATGAAGTGGAGGACTGGGAAATAGACTCAAATCTCCATCTACTTAACAAAGCGGATGACACACCGAGCTTCTACTCCAGAAGATGGATTACCACTTCTACTCCAGACTTAGCTTTCTGCACAGGAGACATCCTCCACAAAATCGATCGCCATGTGCTGGACCAATTAGCAGGTAGTGACCACAGACCAATCAAGCTTGTAATAAATATGGAGTATGTTCCACAGGAGCAAAAGCCTTTGCCCCGTTGGAATTACAAACGAGCAGATTGGGACAGATTTGCCATACTAACAGACAAATATTGTGAAAACATAAATACACGATATGGCAACATGAAGCAAATGGTGGAAAGTCTAAACAGAGCAATAATACAGGCGGCCACTGAGTCTATTCCAAGAGGAGCAAGGAAAAATTACAAACCATACTGGACTGAAGAACTACAATTTTTGGAGGACAAAGTTGAAGATGCTAGGAAGACCGCAGAGAGAGAACAAACAACTGAAGCGAACATCTCTCTCAAAGCCATCTCAGCAAAATATAAAAGAACAGTAAATCAAACAACAAGAGATTGTTGGAGGAAAACAACAGAAAACCTGAATTTTGACAGGGATGGAAACAAACTATGGAAACTAGTGAAAGCCATGAACAATGAAGGACCTAGAAACAAACAAATAACAATTAAACAAGGAAATGCCTTGCTTACAGGAAAAAAGGCTGCAAATGCACTAATGGAACACTATGCCAGTGCAAACCACATTGATATTACAGCCGAACAGAAGAAAGCAATCAAAGATAAACAGATACATCATAGATATACAGAGACAGCAGCAGAATATATGATGGCAAATCTAACAATGGAAGAAATGGAACAGGCAATGAATACCCTAAAAAAGAAGACATCACCAGGAAAGGATGGAATCACAAATTAAATGCTAATAGGACTAGGCACTAAGGCAAAAAAGAAACTACTAGCAGTCCGAAATTACAGCTGGAAGAGGGGAATAGTCCCACAGGCATGGAAGGAAGCTATACTAATACCAGTCCCAAAGAAAGGAAAAGACCTGGAAGAACCAAATGGCTATCGACCTATCAGTCTTCTTAGCTGTGTAGGAAAATTAATGGAACGCATTATCAATGGCAGGCTAACATGGCATCTGGAAGAAAACCAACTCTTAACACCTCACCAAGCAAGATTCAGAAAGTACAGATCCACTGAAGATCAAATAACCTATATAGCTCAGGAAATAGAGGATGCCTTCCAAGAGAAAAAGCACACACTAGCAGTCTGGATAGATTTAGAAAAAGCATTTGATAAAGTATGGAAGGAAGGACTGAAAGTAAAACTGCAAAAAAAAATGCATGTTTGCGGGAAAATGTACAAATGGATCAGCCACTACCTTGAGAACAGAACTGCCAGGACCCCGGGAAGGTTAACCCGGTCAACAAATGCCCGCAGAAGTCGGATGTGTCGGCCTAACGGCGCAAGAACGCAGCTCTGCTGTAAACAGGCACAACGCAATCACATCCGGAAAAAAACTCCGGATGAACGAAGAAGAAGAAGAAGAAGAACTGCCAGGACAAAAGTACAAGGACAAACCAGCAAAATGATGCTGTTGGAGCAAGGTGTCCCCCAAGGAGGAGTTCTTTCACCAACATTATTCCTAGCATATATAAACGACATCACGGAAAATTTTCCAGCCAGAGTACACACATCATCCTTTGCAGATGACCTAGCCATATGGACATCTGAAGAATATATTAGTACAGCTAACAGCAGAATACAGCAAGCCCTATTAGCGCTAGAGGACTGGTCAAAATCATGGCTAGCGAAGATAAGTGAGGAGAAAACAACATGCACAGTGTTCTCCCTCTCAACTAAAACTCAGCAACCTAAGCTGGTATTGAATGGAAAAATATTGCGCCATGAAGAAAATCCAAACTATCTAGGAGTCACCTTTGATCGTCGCCTGACATGGAAGACACAGGTTGAGAAAAATCGAACAAGAGAATGGCAATCATGAAAAAGCTTGCTGGTACAACGTGGGGAGCAGATGAGAAAGTTCTCAAGAAGTTATATACTGGACGGGTGAGGCCAGTACTGGAATATGGCATTGCAGCTTGGGCAACAGCAGCTAAGTCAAACTTTAACAAAATAAGTAGAGTCCAAAATCAAGGAATGCGAATCATAACTGGAAGCCTGAAGACAACGCCTATTAATGAATTAGAAAAGATCACTTGTTTACAACCAATGCAGGATAGAAGAGATAGCAGAGCCCAGCAACAAGCTGAAAAATTTAGAAGATTGACAGACCACCCTATGTATAAAAGGTTTAGTGGTTTTGGAAAGGGAAGACTGAAGCGTAGCAACTTTGTAGAAACTGCAAAACGAAAGATTAGGGCAGATCCCATACTTAACATATCAACAGTCAAACCCATTTACAATGCAGACAAGTTCCCAGCTTGGAGACAGCAGCAACTGCCTGAGATGATAGAAAACATTCCTGGTATTGAGAAAAAGAGCACTTGTCGTGTCATCCTTTACAGTGTCGTCCCTGGAGTGAAGAGAGTCGACACCCACATTATAATATTTTTTTCCTCTCAATATTCTGGAGAATCCACCAGCTTCCGTCCAACACACTCCATCAGCCTATGGACACTTTTTCCTATCACTCTCTCACTGTCGTACTATGCCCCCTTCTCATACTTCCCCAACGCAACATACTCAACAACTCTTGCTTCTAAAAATTAATAAAGATTAATTTATTAAAAGAAAAGTGTAACGTATATGAGACGTGTATGTGAAGAAAATGTGTGACGTGTTCTATAAAGTGTGTAGAATCGGACTCTCAGACAACAACCCAGTCAGCTGATCCCAGCAAGGATAGACCACAGCACGTTACGTCAGAACAAGTACATCTCACCCCGTGCCGAAACCATCTTGCCGGATACTGATTTGCCTCTGTAGACCTCTGGTAATCCCATTTCACGAACATCCGAAATAGACACCGGTGGTATAAACAGTTAATCATGGACCGGTTGCACTCTACACAATGTCCGTTCCTATCGTTCATAAAAAAATGCACAAGTCCTTTGTAGTGTGTACACAGATTAATGTTAATTGTTACTGTACTGGATCCTCCCTCGTGTCTATCTAGCCTCAAGTATCCAGTCTTGTGTTCTATTACACGAGATTATATCACACTATGTAATTATTAGACTTAATGTTTTCAGTTCGTTACTACTGTCTGATGCTGTGTGGTGCATCAGTACGTATCACTCTCTTTGGTGAATCAACTTCCTTCTAGCTTTAGTTACGTTCTGTATGCAACTTTATTGATTGTTGAACTGGTGTTCTTCCGAATGGGATTGGATTCTTTCCCAAAACTTTGTTGAGTTTCCTTGGATCTGGTAGGGAACCTAGGATAGAAACAACACATCTGGTGATAGTACTAGTCACTGATCCTTTCGGCTGAGTGTAAGCCTATCACCTTGCCTAATGATCTTTAGCTAACTAGACTTAGTCATAGAGCAGATTAGCTACCCACCTAGGGCCGAATCAGGCTATGACAAAGAAAAAATCAGCAAACAGAATGCGGAACCCCGCCCCCCAGGGACACCTACGGGAAGATCCCAATTATCCCTCATTACTCAATTCTCAACTAGTAAAGCTTATCAACACTTCACTAATCTATTCTTAACTAGCAGAGTTAATATCACTATTCTACTCTAACTAGTTTCCACTAACAGTGCTAATCATCACACTATAGTTTAACAAGGCCACAGTCTATATTAATTAGAACTAATATTATAATAGGTTATACCTTAAATGGCACTACTGCAGTCCTATCAATCATATCTACATCTGCCATTATAGGCACGTGTAAAATTAAGTCACTAATTAACACACGGTAGATATTATTTCCACTAAGAACTGCAGTGCCCTGGCACTCCGACTAAAGCATTTTTCAAGTCCCCCTAGTTGGTCCGAACTCGGGTTTATATGGCAAACTACCAAAGTTGGCCACGTGACGTTATCCTTTATGCCCCCACACAGGTGCAGATCATCCCCTGTCAGGGATCCATCCTCCCTCTGGCTCCCTCCATGTTAGATTTTTCATCACAGGTTTAGATTCTCAAAACAAGCCAGCGAGTTGCTGTCGAGTTCCAACAAAGAGTTTTCCTCAACAAGCTGTCAGTAGCAATCTGCCCCTCTGAGTGATGTCCGGAAACTATATGACATATGGACTGTTTACTTCCTTGCTGAGTACTTCCGTTTTCCATCCGACTTGTCAAAACGATGTATGATTCAGCGCACTCACTTCCTCCTCACTCACCACCAAATGTGTATATGGGCTGACCCCACTGCTTCCATTTGTATTCAAATGTTGACAAACTGCCACGGCGCTGCCGGGATCTGTCTCAATCACCACCAAATGTGTATATGTGCTGCCCCGATGTAACCCGTGCAGCTGTGTTTACTCTGTTAGTAAAAATAGTTGTCGCTGGCAGATCGTCCGCTTAATCCGAAAATCCTCTATAATAATCAACCTGTTAAACACACGGTTTTATTTTGTGACATAGGCCCCCTCTTAAGAGAGTAGTCCATCTCACTCTTCTCCACCGTGAGTTTAATCCAGATGATTCATTCTTCTTCTTCAGGAGCTGGGTGTCTTGACAAGAAGTCCGCTCCAACATTTTCCTTCCCAGGAATGTACTCTACTGTGAAATTATACGGTTGAAGTAACAACGACCACCGCATCAAACGTGCGTTGAGCTTCTGAGAAGTAGCCAGGAACATCAGGGGCTGATGATCCGACTGGACCCGAAACTTAACTCCATACAAATATGGCTGAAATTTTTGCACTGCCCATACAAGGGACAAGCACTCTCTCTCGACGGTTGAATAATTCCTCTCCGCCTGTAGAAGTTTCTTACTTGCGTATGCTACAGGTTTCAAAACCGAAGCATCGTCTTTTCCTTCCTGTAACAAAGCGGCTCCAATTCCAATCGCAATCGCATCTGTTCTCAACACAAATGGTTTGGAAAGGTCAGGGAGCTGAAATACAGGTTTGCTGACCAAGGCCTCCTTTAACTGACTATAGGCATTCTCACATTCTGGTGTCCAAATGATTTGATCCGGGAATCCCTTTTTCAAGGTTTCCGTCAACGGAGCTCCCAATTCAGTGAAATGTGGGATAAATTTGTGGTAGAACCCACACAACGAGAGAAAAGATCGCACATCCTTCTTCGTTTTTGGCCTTGGTGCATTTCTGATTTTCTCCAGGTTCTTCTCTTCTGGAACAATGTGTCCTGGAGTGATGGTGTGACCTAGAAATTCCAGAGTCTGGTAACCAATCATGCACTTGGTTGGACGAGCAGTAAGCCCTGCTTCCTTGAGTCTATTAAACACTCTCTCCAAGGATTGTAAGTGGTCATCCAAGCTGTCACTGGAAATCAGAATATCATCCATGAATGAGATGATGGACGGATCCTGTAACGGATCTAGTAAAGTCCTCATCATGCGTGTAAACACACTAGGTGCATTGCTGAGTCCAAAGGGCATGACCTTGAATTCGTAGTGTCCACTGGGTGTACTGAAAGCCAACAGTGGTCGAATCTCCGGTTTGACTGGTATCTGATAGTACCCCCGACTCAGATCCACCTTTGAAAAGTACCGAGCCTTATGGAGCCTAGCGAATAACTGAGTTGGATTCGGCAAAGGTTCCACCTGAAATTGTGTGTGACTGTTCAGAAGTCGGTAATCTATACACAACCGGTGTTCTCCACTTGGTTTGCGTAACAAAACTACCCCCGCATTGTATGGGGATGTGGATGGTGCAATCACGTCATCCTCCAGCAATTTTTGTATTTCCTCCTCCAGGGCCTTTTCTTTAGAGAATGGCACTGGGTAAACCTTTTGGCGAACAGGCTCCTGTGTGGTCAAAGTCATCTCGAACTCAACCAACCTCGTTCGTCCTGGTTTATCAGTCAGTATCTCCTTATGAGACTTGAGAACCTGGGTTATCCTTTCCCTCTCCTGGGAGGTCAGATCAGGGTTCACTTGCACATCCCTATAGGTTTCCTGGTGCTCCAAGGGATATTCCCTGCCCTCGCTGGTTCCCACTTCTGTCTCCACTGCAACTGCCATTGCCATGAGGTGAGCTGCCGTGTCTCCGGGTCTCTCTTCGTATTTCCGCAAGAGATTGATATGGAAAATCTTCGACTTTCCCCGGATCCGGATCTGATAGTTGGTTCTGGATATCACCCTTTCCACGGGAAATGGTCCTTGCCAACCTATCTCCAGTTTGTTGTTTCCCGTTAGGAGTAGCAACAAGACTTTATCTCCCACCTCTAGAGATCTTTCTTTAGACCTACGGTTGTAGTAAGCCGCATGTCTTTTCCTGGCCTTTTTCAAGTTTTGATTTGCCAGAGTCCATCCCTTGTGGAGGTTTTCTTTCAGTTCCTCCACGTATTGATAGGATGAGATCACTTCTTCTTGACGTCCCCTCTTCAGTCCAACTCCTCAACATGGCTTCCAACGGTCCTTTGATTGGACGACCAAACAGCAACGTAGCGGGTGGTAGTCCTGTTGAGCCATGAGGAACTTCCCGATAGGCAAAGAGTGCTGCTGGGATATATTCATCCCACCTATCAGGTTTTTCCTGCGCTAGTTTCCTGAGCATTGTCATCAACGTGCCGTTGAAACGCTCTACTTGTCCATTGGCTTGAGGGTGGTAAGGGCTGGTATGTATGTGGTTAGAGTGAAACACCCTAAATACCTCCTCCATGAGTTTTCCACAAAACTGAGATCCATTGTCCGTCAGAATTTGATCCGGAAAGCCTAATCTGGTAAAGGCCTCCATCAGTGCGTCCGCCACTCTTTTCGAGTCAATCGCGGTCAACGGTATAGCCACACCCCACATTGTACAGCAATCCACCATTGTGAGTATATACATGTTCCTCTTCCTAGTCCTGGGAAGTGGACCCACGATATCGATGGCTACCCTCTCGAAAGGAGAGTTCATGATGGGCATCTCACCCAACACCACCGGTGCTGTCCAGTGTTTCGGTGCCACCCTCTGACACTCAGGGCATGACTTCACATACCGACGCACATCATCTGTCATTCCCGGCCAATAGTAGTGGCAGGAAATCCGCTGCATGGTGGCGGCAATACCCATGTGTCCACTAAAGGAGATGGTATGCCCCATATGAAGAATCTGGGACCGGTGAGCTTTCGGGACGACCAACTGACCGTATAGGTTGTCTCCCCTTCCTGCTCTCCTGTAGAGTATCCTATTCTTCATGTAGTACTGCCCCCGTCCTGGTGGATCAGCACTTTTCTGCAGCTTTTTGTAGCAAGGACGTAAAGTATCATCCTCACTCTGGGCAGTTCGTAGCTCCCCCGGCATTGGGTTAGTCACAATTGCGTCTGCCTCTTCCGTTTTCGTCTGAGAGCGAGTCTGCATTGCTCCCATATGGATTGGCTCCCTGGGCATTCCCAGAAAGACATACCGGCAACCTAGGATGACTGGAAAAATGGGATCGGTCAATACAGCGGCCTTGATGGTGCCGGTGACGTACCTTGACCGAATCTCCACATTAGCAATGGGCAACTTCATGGTTACAGCACTCTTCTGTGCAGGCTGTATATCCAAGGTTTCACCTGTGAATTGTTCTGGGTGTACCAGATCCGCAGAAATCACGGCCTCCCCGTCCAGTCCTGTGTCGTATAAACACTCCACTTGACGACCGTTAACCTCTACCAATTCCACTACAGGTGGTTTTTCCTGGTCTGGAGTCTCTTCCTCGGCCTCGACCTGTTCGGTGGGCTCCACCTTAGGTTTCCCCGGGCACACGACGAATTGAGTGTCTCCTGACTTTCCCCTGCAGTCAATAGCATTGTGCGTGTTTGACTTGCATTGGTTGCACCATTTCCCTGTCCTAGATTTTCTATTGTCGGACTTGAATGAGCTCTCCTGGTGGCGAGCTTCCTTGTTGACCTTGGCATTTTCTGTGACAACCTCCTTGGAAGTCACTTGACATGCTGCGAAGTGAGGGTTCTTAGCCTTCGATTTGCAGTCCCTCGTATTGTGAGAGGGTGACTTACATATTGAACACCACTTCTCCGACCACGGTCGTTTAGGTGTAGAGCTTGAAGTGCTCTTGCTTCCCTCCTTCTTCTTCTCTGAACTATCCTCTGATTTTTGCACATAAGGTTCCCACTTTTTTGTTCCTGAGTTTTTGGTTTTCTTCTTGTCATGTTTCTCTTGACTTTTGGTGTTGGTGGAAAGGTTTTCCCCTGCCTCCCCATGTACCTCGACGAACCGTTCTGCTAATTTAGTTACGAGGTCAATACGTTCCGCTCCTTGTTCTCCCAGGAACGTCCTGAGAGGTTTAGACATTTGCTTCTTCAGCTGGTCGACCACCATGAGCTCTTCCAGACTCTCATAGTCATGTGCGAACCCAGCCAAATCCATCCACTTATGGAGATACGATTTTAGACGCAAACTGTAGGCGGCAAACAACTCCCCCGGTTCTCGTTTCGCTGCTCGAAATTTTTTCCGGTAGGTATGTGACGTAACCTCGAATCGTTTCAGCAGAGCCGTCTTTAACTCGTCATAATCGTTCTCATGTCCTGGTGGCAGGCGAGTATAAACCTCGTATCCGGTCCCGCGTAAACCCTGGGATAGCTTAAGATTCCATTTGTTACGCTCCAGACCCATAGCAACTGACATAGCCTCGAAGCGTTGAAGGTATTGGTCAATCTTCTCTTTGTCCTCCTCGTAGACCGCTAAAGGAAACTTCATAGCATGGTATCCATGTCCACCTACTGGTGTTGATCCTGGGATGGAGGAACCTCCAACTGCTCCCTCAGTTTCTCCATTAGATTGACTCTTGAGCTCGAGTTCCCGCATCCGGTACTCGTGCTCCCTCTTCTGTGCTTCTTGTTCAGCTTCCAGTTTCCTAGCTGCTTGTTCAGCTTCCAATTTCTTAGCTGATTGCTCAGCTTCCAATTCCATCCTTCTCAATTCCAGCTCGGCCTTTCGATCTTCCCTTTCTGCTTGACGATACTCTCTCTCCACTTCCTGTATGTAATCCGTTAGAGCAGAACCCGCCAATCCCATGTCCTCCCCCTTTGCCTTTAATTCTGCTGTGCTAAGTTTAGGGGTGGCCATTATACAGAGAGGTAAGCTAGCAGGTCTAGTACAATATAACTGCAAATTACTATACATATATATGAACAAGTACTATAAATCTAGATATTACTACACACAGCACATTCACTCAGTGACAAGAGTAGAATCAGGACCACAGACCTATGCAGACGTGTGAAATGTGAACAGGTAAGATAATAGTCCTAACCCCTATCCACATTCACTCTAGCTGGATTCTCCAATATGATATCTCCCTCTTATAACTAAAGATCCCGTGTTAAAAGACCCCGTTGTCAGAAGATCCCACTGTCAAAGGTTCCTGCTTGCAGGAGATCTCGCTGTCCAAGGATTCCGTTTACGGGAGATCCCGCTGTCCAAAGATCCCGTTTACGAGAGATCCCGCTGTCCAAAGATTCCGTTTACGAGAGATCCCGCTGTCCAAAGATTCCGTTTATGAGAGATCCCGCTGTCCAAAGATCCCGTTATCGAGCCCCCAATAATGTCGTGTCCTCCTTTACAGTGTCGTCCCTGGAGTGAAGAGAGTCGACACCCACATTATAATATTTTTTTCCTCTCAATATTCTGGAGAATCCACCAGCTTCCGTCCAACACACTCCATCAGCCTATGGACACCTTTTCCTATCACTCTCTCACTGTCGTACTATGCCACCTTCTCATACTTCCCCAACGCAACATACTCAACAACTCTTGCTTCTAAAAATTAATAAAGATTAATTTATTAAAAGAAAAGTGTAACGTATATGAGACGTGTATGTGAAGAAAATGTGTGACGTGTTCTATAAAGTGTGTAGAATCTGACTCTCAGACAACAACCCAGTCAGCTGATCCCAGCAAGGATAGACCACAGCACGTTACGTCAGAACAAGTACATCTCACCCCGTGCCGAAACCATCTTGCCGGATACTGATTTGCCTCTGTAGACCTCTGGTAATCCCATTTCATGAACATCCGAAATAGACACCGGTGGTATAAACAGTTAATCATGGACCGGTTGCACTCTACACAATGTCCGTTCCTATCGTTTATAAAAAAATGCACAAGTCCTTTGTAGTGTGTACACAGATTAATGTTAATTGTTACTGTACTGGATCCTCCCTCGTGTCTATCTAGCCTCAAGTATCCAGTCTTGTGTTCTATTACACGAGATTATATCACACTATGTAATTATTAGACTTAATGTTTTCAGTTCGTTACTACTGTCTGATGCTGTGTGGTGCATCAGTACGTATCACTCTCTTTGGTGAATCAACTTCCTTCTAGCTTTAGTTACGTTCTGTATGCAACTTTATTGATTGTTGAACTGGTGTTCTTCCGAATGGGATTGGATTCTTTCCCAAAACTTTGTTGAGTTTCCTTGGATCTGGTAGGGAACCTAGGATAGAAACAACACATCTGGTGATAGTACTAGTCACTGATCCTTTCGGCTGAGTGTAAGCCTATCACCTTGCCTAATGATCTTTAGCTAACTAGACTTAGTCATAGAGCAGATTAGCTACCCACCTAGGGCCGAATCAGGCTATGACAAAGAAAAAATCAGCAAACAGAATGCGGAACCCCGCCCCCCAGGGACACCTACGGGAAGATCCCAATTATCCCTCATTACTCAATTCTCAACTAGTAAAGCTTATCAACACTTCACTAATCTATTCTTAACTAGCAGAGTTAATATCACTATTCTACTCTAACTAGTTTCCACTAACAGTGCTAATCATCACACTATAGTTTAACAAGGCCACAGTCTATATTAATTAGAACTAATATTATAATAGGTTATACCTTAAATGGCACTACTGCAGTCCTATCAATCATATCTACATCTGCCATTATAGGCACGTGTAAAATTAAGTCACTAATTAACACACGGTAGATATTATTTCCACTAAGCACTGCAGTGCCCTGGCACTCCGACTAAAGCATTTTTCAAGTCCCCCTAGTTGGTCCGAACTCGGGTTTATATGGCAAACTACCAAAGTTGGCCACGTGACGTTATCCTTTATGCCCCCACACAGGTGCAGATCATCCCCTGTCAGGGATCCATCCTCCCTCTGGCTCCCTCCATGTTAGATTTTTCATCACAGGTTTAGATTCTCAAAACAAGCCAGCGAGTTGCTGTCGAGTTCCAACAAAGAGTTTTCCTCAACAAGCTGTCAGTAGCAATCTGCCCCTCTGAGTGATGTCCGGAAACTATATGACATATGGACTGTTTACTTCCTTGCTGAGTACTTCCGTTTTCCATCCGACTTGTCAAAACGATGTATGATTCAGCGCACTCACTTCCTCCTCACTCACCACCAAATGTGTATATGGGCTGACCCCACTGCTTCCATTTGTATTCAAATGTTGACAAACTGCCACGGCGCTGCCGGGATCTGTCTCCATCACCACCAAATGTGTATATGTGCTGCCCCGATGTAACCTGTGCAGCTGTGTTTACTCTGTTAGTAAAAATAGTTGTCGCTGGCAGATCGTCCGCTTAATCCGAAAATCCTCTATAATAATCAACCTGTTAAACACACGGTTTTATTTTGTGACAGCACTCAGCATGAAACCGAAAGAAGAGAAATAAACCTAAACTACATAAAAGAACATTACCCAAGCAGCAATTGGACCCATGCATATACAGATGGATCAGCCAAAAATTCAGTAGAGAATGGAGGGGGAGGAATTCTCCTAAATTTAAAAAATGGAGTGAAAAAAACACATTCAGTGGCAACTGGAAAGTTTTCAAGTAACTTCAAAGCGGAGGTAGAGGCTCTGAAAACTGCAGCAGAAATGCTCTTGATGGAGGAAAAAAAAGAGACGCAAATAGCTATCTTTACAGATGCAAAGTCAGCTGTCTCAATACTGAAGAGCAATAACAGCACAGAAATAGCTGACCTAAGAGCAGCACTCCATGGTCTATGCCAGAAATCCAAAAAAGTTGTAATACAGTGGATCCCATCACATTGCAGTATACCTGGAAATGAAGAGGCTGACAGACTGGCAAAAGAGGGCGGACGACTACCACAGCCTGACATAGACATAACCTATAATGAGGCAAAGAGGTTGATAAAAAGCACTTATAGAACCAAATGGGAATCAGAGCATCCAGGCCACCAGAAGGATGATGCATATTACAAACTCGACCGAAGAGAACAAGTAGCAATCTTCAGACTCCGCACAGGACATAACAGGCTGAAATACCACTTGTTCAACAAACTAAAGATAGGAGAAACAGATGAATGTAATTGTGGAACTGGTAAAATGACAGCAAAACATTTGCTGCAAGAGTGCCCAATATATGCAGAACAGAGAAAGATATTTTGGCCCACACCTGCTTCATTCGAGGACAAGCTCTATGGAGATATCAACAAGCTCAAGTCAACTGCAGCTTACTTTAACTGTATTCAGGTTGACATTTAAATATACATGAAGAAGTATTTAGACTGCCACACTTCATACCACAGGCATGTCAGTTACACAAGCCTCCCAGAGGCATGAAATGGAATATTGCTTGGATAGCAAATCCATTACGTGGAAATTCCGAATCGAAAGTTCACTGTGTGGGCTTCATAAAAGGTGGAAAAAGTGTCCTAGTGGCACAAAATGGAATATTGCTTGGATAGCAAATCCATTACGTGGAAAGTCCGAATCGAAAGCTCACTGTGTGGATGTCATCTGCAAACTGCATTCTTCTGGCTTCTGGAAGAACAGCCTATGGTGAACGGAAGGCCCAATATACGGAAGTGAGGCTAAGCAGCCATGTGCAGGACGTGACGATTCCTTGGGTGAGCCCAGTACCAGAGCGGTGTGTGATGGCTCTGCAATTATGGAAGCCTCCTTGGATGGCGGGGAATGCCCATGGTCTGCCCCTGCCTTCCCTTGAGGGCCGACCAGGATGCCTTTGGCTGTTCTATATGGGCCAGCTGGGATGGGAGATAACACCACAACAGTGAGAGTCAAACGTCCTAAGAAACCCCTGGGAAGGTTAACCCGGTCAACAAATGCCCGCAGAAGTCGGATGTGTCGGCCTAACGGCGCAAGAACGCAGCTCCGCTGTAAACAGGCACAACGCAATCACGTCCGAAAAAAAACTCCGGATGAACGAAGAAGAAGAAGAAGAAGAATTAGAACAACCGTCCCAGATTGTAGAGCAGTAGTCAAAGTGTGTCTGTATATGAGAAGTATAGAATAGTTTCCTTGTGTCCTCATCAAGGAAGTTTTAAATTTTGGCGAGTTGGTAGACTTTTTTCGCTGTTTGTTTAATAAGCACTTGAACGTGGGAATTAAAGGTTAGGTTTCTATCAATGATTATGCCTAATGTTTTGTGCTCAATTACACTTTCTACTGGCATGTTATCGATGTGAAGTTTAAGTGATGTGTGTGAGCTTAGAGTTTGAAGTCTTTGTCTGGTTGTTAGTAACATTGATTTTGTTTTAGTGATGTTAATTTGCATACGGTTTGAATAGCTCCACCTAACTACATTATTTAATTCTTGTTGTAAAGACGACTCCACTAAAATACAGTTTTCAGCATTTGTGTACACTGTACAGTCGTCTGCAAATAGATCGCAGGACGACGAAAGATGCAAAGGTAGATCGTTAATATATATGGCAAACAATAGAGGGCCAAGAATAGAGCCTTGCGGTACTCCAATATTGAAGGTAGTGATATGAGACAGACATTTATTATGTGATACTACTTGCTTTCTGTTTGATAGAAAAGATGATATTAGAGTGACTACATTAGGGCCAATTTTCATTGTCTCAAGTTTTTTAATTAAAATAACATGGTCTATCATATCAAATGCTTTCTTGAAATCAATAAACACAGTTCCACATAGAATGTTGTTGTTTATATTCTGGTACCAATTTTCTATCATGTTTGTTAGGGCCGTATGGCAAGACTATTTTGGTCGAAATCCTGATTGGTTGTCAACAATAAGCTTGTTGCGAACTAAATACTGTAATGTTACTTTATGGGTGTGTTTTTCTAGTGGCTTAGATAGTGATGATAGTAAGGAAATGGGTCTGTAATTGTTCGGGAGATCATTGTCCAATGAACCAGATTTAAGAAGAGGGTACACTTTAGCGATTTTGAGAGCTGATGGAAAGTGGCCTTTGGTGAGACACTGATTATATACATAGGTTAGTGATATACAGATCACTGGCGCAGCATAACGGATAATCCGTCTAACCCAGATGAGGTTGTGTTTTTTAGGTTACTGAGGTAAGTGAATACCCCAGTGATTGTCATTAGCGGTATATCGGAAAGAATATCGCCGGAGCATCTATTCTCGCAAAACGATGACAGTAAAGATAAGTTGCAAGGAGAATTAGGTATTGAAGCCTTCAACTGGTCAACAAAGAAGAAGGAAGCAGCTATCCCGCAGAAGACCAGGCGGCAGAGACTGCTGGAGGAAGTAAGAAAACAGAAGAATGCCGCTCGGAAGCGGTGGAAAACAGCGCCAATCATGAGAAAGAGGGCTTGCACCAGGTGTGGCAACATCTGAAAGCCAGGTACAATGCCCTATCCCAAGCGGAACGGTTCTGCAGAAACAGGCGGAAAACCCGGAAGGAACGTGAGAGATTCTTCCAGGAATCATACAAGTATGCATGGGACTTGTTCGAGCAGCCGCGATCCGGCATCCTCAATGTCAGCAAATAGAAGCTGGAGAACCACCTCGTGACGATGTGCTCCGATGCCTAACGGGACGTCCCACTCTGAGAAATTGAAGGGCTCAAATGCCCCGAAGAACCAACTGTGGAGTTCAATGCCAAGCCTCCAATGTGGAGCGAGATGGTTGCGGTAGTTAAGAAAGCAAGAGGTAAGTCGGCACCGGGGCCCAACGGTGTCCCTTACACAGTCTATAAAAGGTGCCCGAATGTCCTTAAGAAGCTACACCAGATGCTGAGATCCGCGTGGAAACACAAGCATGTCAGTACGGAGTGGAAGACAGTAAACATTTAATCCCTGCTTCCAATAACTACTTCCCCTGTAAATACCATTTTGGGTTTCCCTCTGTTCATTCCTCTCTCTATCACTTTCTTCTCTGCCCCCTGATGACTCGGACTGAAAGCTCCGTGATATAACCCTCCATTGTGTTTGGGGCTCAACCATTGTCTTGCCCGAATGTACTCAAGAAGCTACACCGGATACTGAGATCCGCGTGGAAACACAAGCATGTCAGTACGGAGTGGAAGACAGTAAACATTTAATCCATGCCCCATTCCCAAAGAGCAAAACTCAACCGGTATTGCCCAATCCAGTCCGATCTCTCTCCTGAACGTTGAGGGGAAAATATTGTTTTAGATCATAGCTAGCCGAATCACGAAATACTTGATGAGGAACAAGTGCGTAGAGACAGCGGTTCAAAAAAAAAAAAGGGGGGGGGGGATCCTGGGTCCCCGGTTGTCTCGAACACGGCATCATGATATGGGAAGCTATCCAGAGATCGAAGATGAAGGAGAAACTTCACGTGATATGGTTGGATCTGACGAGCGCCTACGGGTCAGTGCCCCACCAATTGTTGAAAAATGCACTCAAGGCTTATCACGTGCCCATAACATCACGGAAATGACTGTGCAGTACTTCTCGGTCTTCTCTCTTCGTTTCTCGACCAAAACGGTCACGACCGGACGGATCGACCTGCAGGTGGGTATTGCCATGGGATGTACGATTTCGCCGATGTAACATGCGTGTTTTTACGCCAAGGCAGGGAGAGGTAGAGGTTAAGAATCTAATAGAACAATCGAGGTTACAGGGGTCGGATAGGAGGAATGCGGATGTGGGGTCAGAGAGGGTGAGGAGAAATCCCAAGACAATGGTTGAGCCCCAAACTCAATGGAGGGTTATATCACGGAGATGTCAGTCTGAGTTACCAGGGAGCAGAGAAGAATGTGACATAGAGAGGAATGAACAGAGGGAAACCCAGAATGGTATTTACAGGGGAAGTGGTGATTAGGAGCAGAGATTAAATGGTGCCTCTTGGGAGGTTCCGGGAAGAGTTAATAAAGAGATAAGTCTGGGCAAATTGAGGGACTGTGAAGTCTGAGGCTAAGCGAGGAAGACTTAGCCAGACACTGGAGTTCTGAGGCTGAGCCAGGAGAATTGAGTTGTGGGCTACGTTAAGGAAATTAGCTAGTTACTCGGTGTTTGGGCTAAGGAGGGAAACTTAGCCAGGCATTCAGTTGAGTTCGGACACGAGAAAGAGTCCTGTGCGACTAGTTGTGTCACAAGGCCGATCGAATGGCAGTATTGTGTATTCACCTGTTCGAATAGTATTTCTGGGAATAGTTTATGTTTTCATCATGTCTCATCATAAGCAATAAAGTTTTCTGAGCGAAAACACGGTGTTATCCAGTACCTATAGATGTTTATAGGTATACCTGCAGAGTATTCATACAGACATACCTCTGGACATAACTATAGCCAATTGTGACAACCGATATTATTTGTCATTGCCATGCAGGTCATCCTGGATGCCGCATCCGGCTACGCACACGGTCCGAAACTCAGCGAGGGCGAGAACATTCTGCCACTGAAGGCCTTCATGGACAAAACGACAATCCTGACACTGAAGGAGAGTGATTCTCGCAGGCATCCTCCTCAGACTGGACGATCTGGTTCGCTGGTGCATAATGAGCTTCAAACCTAAGAAATCGCGAAGCCTGTCGATCGTTAAGGGCAAAGTTGCCGAGAGGTTGTTCACGGTTGCCGGACAAGCGATTCCCGCGGTGGTAGAGGAACCCTAAGGAGTCTCGGTCGTGTGTACGACTGAACTCTGACGGAGAGGAACGCGGTGGTAGAGATGCAAGAAATGCTGACGAACGGTCTGGGTACCATCGATAAAACCAGGCTGATAGGCAAATTCAAAATCTGGTGCCTCCAATTCATGCTCATTCCGAAACTCCCTTGGCTGCTGCTGATATATGATATAGGCACGACCACAGTAAGAACCATGGAGGGGAAGATAAACAAGTATATAAGAAAGTGGCTTGGAGTACCAACATGCCTCACGACTGTCGCATTGTATTGCAAGCAGAGTAAGCTTGTCCTCCCATTCCCGTCCCTCATGGAAGAGTTCAAAGCCGGAAAAACCAGACTCGCGATGATGTTGCGCGAGTCTCCAGATGTAACGGTTAGTGTCTCAGTGCCTGCCCTGAGAAGGAAAGGAAGTGGAAAGTCGTCAGCGCGATCGAATAAGCCCAGGCTATACTCCAGCTTAAGGAAGTTACGGGAAACACCCAGTTGGACAGGAAAGGGTTCGGCTACCAAAACAAAGATCCGATGTGGTCCAAGGCGACGACCAAGGAACACAGAGACCTGGTGGTTAAAGAGATCCGCAAGGAGGAGGTTGACGAAAGGAAGGCTGTCTAAGGCGAAGCAGGCCCAGTGGATGTCATGGGAAGAGGTAGGGCAGATATCACTTACCTGGAATGATATATGGCGAATGGCACCACTGTGCTTAAGTTTCGTCGTCCGTTCTCTCTACGATGTCTTGCCATTAACTGCCAATTTGGTCAAGTGGGGGGGAAGCCACAGACCCGTTCTGTCCTCTCTGTACAAAGGTTCAAAAGGTTCAGACAGCGGAACACGTACTGTCCGCAAGTAATGTCGCTTTTACGTAAGGGCACAACAAAGTCCTTACTGAATTGGCGGTCATCGCAGATGTAGCCAGAATGAAGGAGAACAATGAGGGGACCAGGCCGAGGCTGATGGAGATTTCCTTCGTCCGAGCCGGGCGCAGCGAAGGTAGAAATGACGACGTGCCGCTTGCGACCAATTTCGATGGCGCGAGGGACTGGGAACTGACTGGATCTAAAGGGCCGTCTCAAATACCCTGAGGTGATCCGAAAGTTTGGCTTGCGACCTGACATCGTACTTAGCTTCTCGTCAGCCAAGCGGCTAACGCTGATTGAGCTAACCGTCCCGTATAAGTCAAATTTTGAGTAGCAGTGTCATAGTGTGGACAAGACAGGTTAAGCACATGATCGTATAGACCCAAGTCTCCGCGTTGTTTTAAACATACTTTATTTGCCGAATAGTTGTACTACAGCATACATGATGGTAACCTCCCTGCCCGGTGTTGACATGTCTTCTCGCTGGCCCCAAGTGACGTGTGTGCTCTCCTAGATACACTTCTTCATTCGTGCACACACGTTCACTATGGTTTTCCCCCTAGTCAAGGAATGCGCAGCATTCCTTAACTCTTTACTCCTAACCTAATTCCCTCACTGTTACAATGCCTCCCCTTCTTCAAAGAGAATTTTTCCTTGAAAAAATCTCAACCCCAACTTTTAATTAGTTAACTTTACATCTCTATACTACAATAACAACAATTCCATATATTTCCTAACTCAATTCTCGTATCTCCTCATAGCCAATTGCTAACCAGAGACAATAATATTGAAACTCTCTACAAAACTCGTTATAAAGTTCTCTAGAAAACTCTCTACAAAACTCTCCATAAAATTCCCCACAATACAAAAGTCTCCATAAGCGAACCGCTTTTACTTTAAAATGTCCATCCAAATTATGATTGACAAAACTGAAGATATTCCCTTATCCTTTATTTCCCCCTTATTCACATTCTCACACTCTCAGGATTCTAGGATAGACAGAAAAAATATAGTTAGATTAGATTTGGGTTGGTGCGCACCAAAAAAAATAAGAAAGAAAAAGTAAGGAAAAAGTAAGAAGTAATCACCTTTCTCTTCCCATACATTCTCAAAACTTTATCAAAAAATAAAGTTTCCAAATTTATCTTCAGTTTCCGTCAATAATAATTGTTATTATCAAAAAAAAATATGTTAATCCAAAACTGCCAGCCTTTGTACTATTCAGGTCATCAATTTCCCGTTTACCATTCCTTCAACAAAAAAAAACCTCCTAACTATTATTATACTGTTAAGTACAGTCTTCTTCTTCCAATATCCAGTTATTTAAATGCCAAAACTCAACCTGGCATTCCCCCCATATTCTCCCATTAAACGCTGTTCAACCCAGCTCCTATTATAAACCTTGTCTATACATTGCATACCCCACATGTAATAACAACATACCCCTCCATTACTACATATTGAGTCACTTCACTAACCACCACTTTAATTGAACTTCAAAGTAATAATCATTTTAAACACACTCAATAAAACCAAAACACTGTAAAAATAACCATCTAAGTTAACTTATTTTTCACATTTCATAAAACACAATTGTAGTCCCAACAATTGAGCAAACCATATCAATCCCCTCATCATATTTATCCCCACACATTAATCAATTTACACATACATTATGAATTTCAAGACCATATTATGAGTACCCAATAATAATTTTCCGTTTTAGAAAAAAAACTCCACCAAGTACCTTCTTTGTAAACACAAAAATATCGTGTCTAACTTCTTCTTCTATCTGCCATCTGCAGAATATTCTACCAAGCTATTTATCTATCTCTTCTCCATTTTCTTAATAACTTCAAATTTTTTTCTATAATTGCAATATCTACATCAATGTCGCTATCCTCCCGAGGAGAGCTATCTTCTTTCATATCAGCTTCTTCATCAGTTTCTGACTTTTCATCCATTTCTTCTTCCCCGTCTGTATATCCATTACTAGCAACCGCTAATTTCTTCCTTTCTAAATCCAATCTAATTTTCCTGTCTTGCCGTCTCAACAAATTTTCAAATACTGGCATATCTTCACCACTTGAAGAACTCACTCTAAGTTTCCTTTGCCTCTTAATTTCTTTTTCTTTCTGTCTATCCAACTTTCTTTTTACTGCCTGTCTTGTATTCATAAATGGAGGTTCGATATTTTCCCTGACCGACTCTTCACTAATATAATCGTCATACATGTTATTTTCCTCTGTAATGACTGTTTTTGGTACCGTTTCTTCCTGTTCAGCTGTTGTTACTTGTTTTCCATTCTTTATAGGCATTGGATATACCGTTTGTCTGACAAACTGTCCACCTGACAATATTTCTTCGGAACAATAATTATTATTATTATTCTCTGCATTCCTTTCTTCATTATCCCGCCTTAAGTGTTCTACATGTGAACGTGCAACATGCCCTGAAATTTGATTCTTAATAGTATACGACACTGGACCTTTTTTTTCTAGAATATAGTATCCCGGGACCCAATGAGCATCAAACTTAGAGTTTTTTCTATGTTTTTTATAATATACTCTATCACCTACGTTAAACTCTTGTAAGTGTGCATTTTTATTTGCGTATTTCTTCTGTCTTTCTCTAGCCTTAATTATATTATTTCTTAAACGTACATGTGCTTTATGCATCTCTTGCAACCTTGTTTCTTGAAAATCTTCCCCCAGATATTTTCTCCTAGGCTTTAATAAATTATCAATTGGCAATATTGGTTCTCTTCCATGTACTAAGTAAAATGGTGAGAAACCTGTTCCTTCATTTTCGTGTGTACGTATCGCCGCTAATGCTATCCCCAAATAAAGATCCCAATCCATATCGTGTTCTTCTACATTTTTCGCTAGAATATTGTATAGTGTTCTGTGTTGTCTCTCATTTTTAGCATTAGAAGTTGGTCTGTAATATGAAGTCCTAATGTGTTTTATATTCCAATCTTTTAGCAATTTCTCAAACTTTTTATTTACAAATTCTTTCCCATTATCTGTAAGTATTATTTGTGGACACCCAAACCTTGGTATAAATTCTTGTAAAAGCATATTTATAACTGAATCAGCACTCTTGTCTGGAATTGGATAAACTTCTGGCCAGAGACTATATGAATCAACTATATGTAGTAGGTATACATTTCCCGATAATGTTTTTGGATGAGGACCTGAAATATCCAAACTTACTTTCTGCATTGGAAATTGAGGAATATCGGTATCTTGTAAAGGACATTTGATTATCTTCATGTTTCTTAACCTACACTTTTCACACGCTTCAACATATTCATATACACTTTTGAATAAATTCGGCCAGTAATATTTACTGCTAATAGCCTTCACTAACTTATCTCGTCCAAAATGACCATTTTTATCGTGATATGCCTTTAAGACTTCTTGTTCTAAATGTTTCGGAATATATTTTCTTACTCCTTCACCTTTTTCACTGATATAATATCATTGATTGTCTTCTTGTAACTCTACAAACTTTCTTTTAAAACTATTTTCCCCTATTTCTTTCAGTTTTCTTTTTATCTGTACTATTTTTGGATCTAGTTCTTGTTCTGTTTTCATATCAAACTGTTCTAAATGTGGGTCTTCTGTTCTAGGTTCAGACTCTTGATCCGATGGTAAACTCTCAAATTCTTCCCTATTTATTATGGCAGAATCTAATATATTTACTTGCCAGTTTCGATCGTCTATGTCTGGTTCAACTTCATCTTCCGTGTTTCCTGATGACTGTGGGTACGGGATTCTAGACAAAAGATCGGCGCACGTATTATGTTTCCCTGACACATATTCAACCCTAGCATTGTACCCTTGTAAATTCAATGCCCAGGTTTGTATTTTCCTATTTTGTATTGGTGCTTCTAATATCGACTTTAATGGCATGTGGTCAGTTCTAATAATGAAATTGGCGTTATGTAAATAGTAATTTAATTTTTGAAGAGCGTAGTGTATAGCATATGCTTCTTTCTCAATAATTGGCCATTTCTTTTGAGTTTTGCTGAGTTTATGAGACAAGAAATAGATTGGTCTTTCATTTTTAACCCCTGGTATTCCAGATTCTTCTCCTTCATATGGTTGAACCAAACATGCTCCTATTGCGTTGTCTGAAGCATCTGTGTATAATATTAGCTGTTTATTCAAGTCTGGATGTGTCAATAATGGTACCACCGTTAAGCTATCTTTTAAAAGTTCGAACGCTTTTTGACACTCATCATCCCACTTAAACCTAGCGTATTTTCCCGTTAAATTCGTAATAGGTATTGCTATCCTTGAAAAGGCTGGTACAAACCGTCTATAATACGCACACGTTCCTATAAAAGCACGCACTTCCTTAACATTAGTGGGAGGAGGTAACTCTTTAATAACTTTTATCTTTTCCTGGTCTGGTTTAATACCTTCCCTATTTATTATATAACCTAAATATTTTGTTTCTGTCTTTAAAAACTGGCACTTACTAAGCTTTAATTTAACTTCATGCTTTCTTAATCTGTCAAATACTAGTCTAACATGTTTCAAATGATTCTCCACATCTCCTTTCGTAAAAATCAATACGTCATCAATATATGTCAGGGCAAAACTTTGCATACCGTCTAGCACTTCATTTATTAAGAACATATAGTGAGATGGTGCATTTTTGAGACCGAATGGCATACGTAAGAATTCGTAAGAACCCATATGAGTACAAAAGGCACTTTTCCTTTGCGCGTCCTTCGACATCGGAATGCACCAAAATCCTGCTCTTGCATCCAGCGTTGTGAAATATGTAGAGCCATTAAGTAACCCCAAAATATCATCAATCACCGGCAATGGGTACGCTACATTCTTAGTAATTTTATTTAACGCCCTATAGTCACAGCAGAACCTGTTCGAACCATCAGATTTGGCTACTATGACGACCGGAGATGACCATTCTGATTTTGACCTTGTTATTATGCCTGCTTTCAACATATCTTCTATTGCCTTTTCTACGACTTCTCTATTTCTTAATGGAGTTCTGTATGGTTTTAAACTAATTGGTGGATGATCTCCCGTGTCTATTTCCATCGTAACTGTTTGTGTCTTACCCAATTCTAAATCATTTATCGCAAACACATCTTGATTTTGCTTTATAAGTTTTTCTAACACTTCCTTATTTTCTGGCGAAGTTTTTAATTGTGCTAACAATTCTTTTTCTCTTGTTACTTTGTCTAGTGAATGTATTTGTGCTGTATTTCTTCTATATGGATGGATAAATTCATCCATTCTTACGTTCCCTTTTCTTCTGCATCCGCGTCTATTATTAATTCTTTCACTAGAGGTTTCTGAATAACTTATACCTGCCATATTTACTCTCTCTGTTGCCAATATGTCACTAACGTTATGTTCTAGCTTGGCTATTACACATCCTCTGTATAATTTAATTTCTCTACCTGTGTTATTTATAACCATTACTGGAAATGTTAAACTTTTATCTAATTCTATTATTCCATCCGGAACTTCTAAACCTGGCTCATCAATTATTTCATTTTGCAATTCCGTGATTCTGACTATGTTTCCTGCTACATAATACGGGTTTCTCTTCAGTCTTGCTTGTATCAAATTAACTGACTGTGGTTTTAAATTCATGGTCGTTTTAACTCTAACTAGTGTCGACACATGCATATCTTCTTCTAGATCTACGTAAACATCTTGGAATTTTAACTTATGCAAATCAAATAAAAGTCTCACCCCATTTTTCAATAAAAAATCTCGTCCCAATATCATATTTCTATTTAATTCTTTAACCACATGAAACATATGCCTGACATTTATCCCTCCTAATTTCAAATTTATCATCGTTTGTCCTAACACTTCTAACTTTTGTCCCGTTACCGAATGAAGATTCTCCTGAATTCTAAATATTTTACAATTTTTTAACATTCGATATAAAAATGCTTCTTTAATCACGCTAACTTGTGCTCCCGAATCCACTAATGTTCTAACTTTATATTTTCCTATCTGTACTATACATGAGCTAGGATCTACCATATTTAATGACAATTGTTTTACCTCGTCTTGTTTTTTATTTCTAAATGTTCTATTATACTCATCCTTTGGGTTTTTAATATATTGATGCCCTTTTTGGATCTTACTATCTTCCCTCCTACTGCCGACCCTATTCAGTAAGCGGGATGCCAATTTTCCTGATTTCCTGACCTTCTAAAATTTCTCTGTATTTCTCCAGAATTCCAATTTACTGGTCTGCCATTTGCAATTCTATTCTGTATACTCGACTGAACACCTCTACTATTTTGCGTATTCGATGGGCCACTTCTGTTACCACAAAAGCGAAAAATGTGCCCCCGTTTATGACACCCCCAACAAACCACATTCGAGTTATTTGTGTTTCCTTCCATGTTTCTTACAGTATTTCTCACTTGTCCTCTTCTATCTTGATTATATACGTTCTCGTTTCTTTGTACCATCTGTATTTCTCCTCGTCTTCCTCTCCATCCATGTCTATACTGTCCTATTTCCATAGGTTCTTCAATTCTATCTTCTGAACTACTACCTAACTCTCGTCCTACTCTTAACCTAAACCTCCTCCTCAAGCTTTCCTCTTGTATAGCGATATCTACCGCTTGTGACAATCTTGCAGGATTCTCTCTTAATAATTTAAACTTCAATCCATCTGACCTAATCCCATCAACAAAAATCCCTACTAACATCCGTTCCACCTCTTCAGCTCGTACATTCTGTCCTAAAAATGACTCTTCCGCCAAATTGATTAACCTGTCACTATATAACTGGACACTTTCTGTGCTGCTTTGTCTAGTCTGTCGCAATACTGAGAATGCGTGTTGTGGATCAGTAATTTCAGCATATTTTCTTGCGAGATCATCTTTAAATTCTTCCCAGGTTTCACCTCCTGCTGCTTCTAATTTTCTTCTTATATGGTCAGAAACTGGACTTGTACTTGTTCTGTATGCCAAATTCTTTTTCTCCCCATCTGTAGCGTTTATTAAATATGCATGTTTCTCAATAGAAATGATCCATTTCTTAAACTGATTTGCTTGACCACTAAATCTTTCAACATCACTGTTTACATTTTGTTGTCTTAACACTGCATCCAACCTTGATATTGCCCCGCCAACTCCAGTCAGTACCTGTGAAAAATCTTGGGATTCCATCCTAAAATCTATAATTATCAAGCAATATACAAATATTTCAAACAATGTTAATTTCAAATTCAGCAACAATACAAAATCTGTTAATTACTCTAATATTATCTAATTAACTTAATTAAAGCCTCCAATCGAAGATCCTGACGAAGAATATTCCTGTTTCAATCCTGAATTTTGATAAAAGAATTTAAATGAGCTACTGATTCAGAATTACCTACACCACATTACCAAAAGACTCTAATCAAGCTCGTTGAAATGAGCAGAACAAAGAAGAGCCTCTGGATTTCTTTCCATAATAATTTAATCGAAGTCGAAGTCAGTTCTCTCCAATTAATTCCTGACGAAGATTATGCTCGATACCAGGCTCGCAACAAGACTGCTTGTTTACTTGCTCGATTAACTGTAGATTTCCTTCAAGTAAGGTCACCTTCACGCAAACGACAACTGCTCACACGACTTCAGCAACAAAAAACTCAGTTTCCAACAGCCATCTGGGTTTTTCATATATAAATTTCAGCGCAAACGTAATCCAGTCAACAACAATTTGATTTAAAGCTGACGCTATCCAATCTCTTATTTTCATGTGGGACTCTCGCCATGGTCAGTTTAAAGTGCTTTATCTTATAAGTTGAGACAAATTTTATCAATGCCTTCTAAATGTGAAGTGACTGTAGAAAGTATTGCAGATCTTGATTTCATAATTATGAAACTTGCAGCATAACCTTGACTTCACCCTCAACAGTCCCACGGGTTAAACTTCATAATTTGTACTGACTTTTGATGCAGAACGGCATTACTTGATCAATTTTTTCAATTAGCGTTGGTGAATTCTCCAGTTAATTTATAGGATTAAATATGTAACAACATCAGTCTTTCAAAAAAATAAGTTTATCAATCAAACCTTTTTGAGCGCTGTCCTTGAAAATGGAACTCCTTGTTAAACAGGTATACAATAACTATCAACAGGCGGCTTTCATCTGTTTCGTTTCTCAATATTTACAAACTTCCTTCTCCAGACGCCCAGACACAACAATTTTCTATAGCGGTACTCTCTCCGCGACCTCCCATGTTTCAGACTTTCACGGCACCAAATCAACCTGCTGTCATAGTGTGGACAAGACAGGTTAAGCACATGATCGTATAGACCCAAGTCTCCGCGTTGTTTTAAACATACTTTATTTGCCGAATAGTTGTACTACAGTATACATGATGGTAACCTCCCTGCCCGGTGTTGACATGTCTTCTCGCTGGCCCCAAGTGACGTGTGTGCTCTCCTAGATACACTTCTTCATTCGTGCACACACGTTCACTATGGTTTTCCCCCTAGTCAAGGAATGCGCAGCATTCCTTAACTCTTTACTCCTAACCTAATTCCCTCACTGTTACAGCAGCATACATATAAATTGAAGAAGTCCGAAGACATGGTCGCAAGTCTTAAGCTGGAAGAGTACGCCGTCAGGCTATTCCCCATTGAGGTAGGCGCCAGAGGTCTAGTCTCTCACTCCGTGTATGGTATGCTAAAAAGAATGGGCATTAAAGGACAGGCAAGAACTCGGGTCCAAAAACAACAGTGTGAGGCAGCCGAAAAGGCATCGTGCTTGCTATGGAATTGTCGGAAGCGGTAACTGCAGAACTATTAACAATCTCTCAACCAAGACCACGAACTTGCAACGTCTCGTGTCAGATCTTTAGCCTTTCCCCCGAGCGTGGGTGGTGAATATGAGCGCAGTCAAACCATGCAAATGTCGGCTGAAGTCCAACCTCCATGACATAGCGGTAATTGTCCGTAAGTCGCACTCACCCAGCTACAGAGACCAAGAGGTGGGTCCAGAAACGTAAAGGAAGAACCGGCTTCCCGGTAGAGTTCGGCGCCGTGAACGGGACACGAGGAAGGAACTCGGCAACGGAGACGAATGGAGGCGATAGAGGCCGTGGCTGGGGAAGAAGCTGGCTCCTCACGACCACACGTGCTAAGGAGCAAGCACAGGCTGCATGGATGACTCTCATCTCCGAGGGAGGGAGGCTTGAGAATTGACAAGGTAACAGCGAAGGGACAAGCACAACAGGGACAACAAATGTGATCGAACGTCTCCACGACAGGGGAATGACGCCCGGAATCATCACCCAGAAGGAACTGCCCCAAGAGAGTGTTAGGGATTTAATGGTTCAAAACACTTGGTGAAGGGGGTACACTTCTGACGATCAGAAGCCCCCTTCCGTGTTTGCTCCGCGGCGGAGTTTTTATGACTACTGTTGTGAACGTAATCGCGCGTTGCCTGTTTACAGTAACGCTTTGATATTTGCGCCTTTCAACCACACACCCGACTTGTTCCCAACATTTGTTGACCGCGTTAACTTTCCGGTATTTTCGAAGGACATTCGATGGCCTCAAAGTGTTGACGTCATCTCCGCCCCTTCATCTATAGGTGCAGCCTCTAACAAGCCCGTCTAGAACAGCTACATACATGACGGTTGGCTCCCATGGGAAGGCAGGGATAGGCCATATCGTTCCCCGCCATCTTAGGAGGCTTCCATAAATGCACAACCGACATATAATACTCCAGTATTGGGCTCACTCAAGAAATCGTTACGTCCTGTATGTGGATGCTTAGCTTTAATTCCTCTCTCATATATTGAGTCTCCAGTTCACAACGGGCTGCACTTCTGCGGAGATCTTCGGCTTTGATGACACCATGAGCAGCCACACACAGAGATAAATACCTGAATATGGCATAATTCGGGATAAGAACAGTGACCAGATCCGAGGGTCTGATGACCACTCACGTGTATCGACATGGAACATGATGATGACACATCTAGCGGTCGGGTCAGACTTTCCATCTAATGTATTTGCTAGCCCAGTACACTTTCCATTTGGTGACTGCATTAGCGACTAACGACTGCTGAGACGCTTTTGCCATCTACATGTCTCAGAGGATTCCGTGTTGCAGACAAGGAATATTATGCATCTATCTGTCCGTTAATTTTGAGAAACATACGAAACAGCGCTTTCTCTCATAACACCAATATTCCGTTCAGTAGACATTTGAACCGAGTTGACATTCATTAGATTCTTATTTGATAAACATTGAACCTGTCATGTAGTAGAGATCACACAGGAAGGACATTAGAACCCATTTGTCACATTTGTAGAACACAGCTTCGGTGGACATGCTGAGGGTGGGCTGATGAGGGCCAGAATGATTTGGAATCCAGGTACGTGATCCTCTGCCAGTTCGGCCCAGACCTTGCATAACCATATTCTATCTGTGGTGTTCGGCGCGGACGTATGGCAGAAGTCTATCGTGGACGCTGAGTAGATCCCGCAGGCGCCCGAGATGTACTACAGACTACCCCTTTGTACGCAGCATAACGCCCTGAACTTTCTCCAGTGCTTGTGACCGAAATCACCACACCATTTCTTAGTCATCTAAAAGCTAATAGCTGTTTCATTTCGCATGTGGTTCCAAATGTTGCTGTATGTAGCTGGGGCGCAGAGTTGGGGATGAGCGCCCAACCTTGCATTAATACCCCAATGGCTCGTGCATTCATCACCTCTGCATCAACAGTCCAACACCTGGCCTTCGCGTGGCGGAACTGTTTTAACTAACAGGAGAAGGGGCGGCGGCGAGTCTCTGGCGCCGAAAAATAACCAGTACGCTCTAGATGTGTATGCACGTACATGCATGCGCAGACACGTGTGTGCGCGCCTATACATCTAAACTCGAGTAAGACTACAGTCTGCTCTTGCAAAGCAAAGGTGCTGAAGACGGAGGCACCCAGCCAGGAGGCGCACCACCGAAATCAGGATGCCACGCAATTACGCCATGGAAATGTCGATTACGGCTAAATATTATGGTGCTCGCCCTGCTTTTGACCCCCAGGCAGGTGCAGTGCCGGACCCAATGCCCCGAAAGGGTCCAACCTCAACTACTGGAGGTCCTTCTCAGATGCCCTGTGGAACCAGGGGACCAGCGTCTGGCCATACCAAACAAAGACTAAAAATGATGCACTGGAATGCGGAGGGAGTTAACAAAAACAAAAACAAAAAAGAACTAGAAAACATCTTGGACAAAGAAAAAGCGTATGTTGCTTGCAAGAAACTCACCTCAACGAAAATATAGCCTTCAAAATCAGAGCTACCAGTTTTACTAATCTGACCGAAAGGACAGGCGAAAGGGTGGGATACTGACCCTTGTAATAAAAAAATAAAATAACACCACTGCTTCCTAAATTGAAGTTTACATGGAAGGGGTTGAGTATCAGACACTTAAACTTAAGACAGGCAATACAGGCAATACAGACTTACATCTGATCAATGACTACTGTCCAAGTGACCGCCCACAGGCATTGGACACTCTACCATTAAAAGAAAACAAAATGATTGTGTGTGGCGATTTCAACAGCCACTCGCAGAGCTAGGGCTATGATCACATGGATCAGAGAGGAGGGAGACTGGAAGACTGACAGGATGAGAATAGATTCATCTTGAATAACAAGCCGTCTGACCCACATACCTTCTACTCGAGATTATGGCACACTACAACTACGCCTGGCCTGGCTTTTCATTCACCAGACCTGGAGTGAAAATTAAACGAATTGCTGGGAAACAACTTGGTGGCAGCGACCATCGGCCAGTCTTTCTAACTGTAGAAAATGAGATTGTAAGTGAAAGCAGCTCCTTCTCGAGGTGGAACTACAAGAAAGCAGTCAGGGCAATGTACAAGAATCGTACCAGCATACTGGTTAGAAACCTGAACACTGAGAAAGACATAAATAAAGTAGTTGAAGAGGTTGGGAAATTCATACTACAGGCAGCACAAGAAACAGTACCAAGAGAAGCTCGTAAACATTATATACCCTACTGGAGTAGTGGACTGGAACAGTTGCATAATGATGTGGAAGTGTGTAGAAAGCAAACAGAGGCCAAACCCAGCCATGAGCACCACAATAAATACCAGCACGCAAAAGCCAAATTTCAAAGGGCCAAGCTGTGGTCTGGACGGAAAAGCGGGCAGGAGAAAACAGAGTCACTGAACTTTGAAACAGACAGAAGGAAGTTATAGAAGCTAATAAAACAACTTAACGATAAGGGCACAGGGAGAAACTCAAAAATTGCACTACATAAAGACGGGAACATCTTAACAGGAAAGCAAGCAGCTGACCATTTTGCGGACTCATTCGCACAAGATAAGAATATCGAAATTAGTCCAGAGTAACAAGAGATTCTAGAGAAATGGCAACATACAGGACAGAATGAAATACTACATGAGGTTCTGGAGGCACCTATCATAATCATCGAACTGGAGCTAGCCATATCAAAACTGAAAATTAGAAAGCCACCAGGAGCTGATGGTATCTTCAATGAAATTATCAGGAACCTATGAACAGAGGCCAAAGCAAGCTGTTGCAGATCTGCAATAACAGCTGGACCTTAGGCAGTGTCCCACAAGCCTGGAGAGAAGCAATCATGATACTCCTCCAGCTACCGACCAATTAGCCTCACCAGCTGTCTCTGCAAAACAATGGAGATTGAAAGTGAAAACATCCGTGTGCCACAGCAGGCTGGCTTTAGGCAGTGCTACTCTACGGAAGATCAGACAACCTACCTCTCTCAAGAAATTGAGGATGCATTCCAAGAGAAGAAGCTGGTGCTTGCGGCATGGATAGATCTGAAGAAAGCCTTTGACAAAATCTGGAAAGAAGGTCTGATGAAGAAACTGAGAAACTGTAAAGTCAATGGAAGAGTGTACAAATGGGTGAAAGCATACTTGCACAACAGAAGAGCCCGAGTACAGATAGACGGACTCAAGAGCAAGAAAGTACTACTGCGTCACGGGTTCCCCAGGCTGAGTCTTGTTCCATAAACTTTTTCTAATCTTCATCAATGATCTTGTTGCTAATCTACCGCACGGAATTAAAGCGGCAATGTACGCCGATGACCTGGTTCTTTGGAGCACAAATGAACATGCATCAGTAGCCACCAGATCGCTATAAAGAGCTGTAGATGCATTTGTTGCATGGGCAAATAGATGGTGTGTCGGCATAAACACTGATAAGTGCAGCACCACTCTATTTACCCTCTCTCCAAAACAAAAGGCAGGGATCATCCAGATAAATGGAATACCCCTAAGAGAAGATAAGAACCAACATACCTTGGAGTAACATGTGATGACAGGCTGACATGGAGAAAGCACATCAACAAAGCAGTAGCAAAAGCCAGAATGAGAATAGCCATCCTGAGAAACCTAAGTGGAACCACATGGAGAGCCAGTGGGAAAATACTTAGCAAAGTTTAGCAACAGAGCATACACCACACCTGGAATATGGGTCAACTGCGTGGTGTTCGGCATCAAAAACCACACTACAAGAGCTGGATAAGGTGCAAAATCAAGCACTTAGAGTCACCACAGGAGGGATGAGATCAACCCCTATAGTGGAAATGGAGAAGATGGGGAGGACACAAGCATTGAGTGAGCGCAGAGATACGAAAACGCTAATACAAGCAGAAAAGTTCCTCAGCTTGCCAGGCCACCCTATGAAGAACAGATTTGAAAACTTAGCTATGGGGCGGTTGAAAAGAAGTAGTTTTATCCACCAGGCCAAATGACTCTGCAGAGAAACCACCGATCTGCCCACAGTTGGTATCTCCCTGACAACTATTCCAGAGCAAACTCGGTGGAAAGATGAACATAGACTATCACTACAAATCCAGACAAAAGTGAGAGGAATATTTGACAAGGAAGGACACAACAGTGTACAGCGCAGAACAGCCACTCCCAGCTTCCTTGATGAAGAATACCCACAGGACCTCTGGATCCAAGTGTACGCAGATGGGTCAGCACAAAATGATGTTCGAAATGGAGGAGCGGGAGTATACACAGAATACCCAAATAATACTAGGGACATCTGCTATGCGCCCTCGTCTTACGCTACCTATAAATAGGCAAATCTGAGGTCGTGGAATGTCCTGGAAATTCTATCCGGGAAGACACCTTGTTCATACACCTGCAGACATCAGCGTGAATATATTTCAAGAAAGCATTTCTGGCTACTTAGGTTGCTGACATCGGGTGACGTTACTATCAACAATAAAAACTTCAATTGGGGAACCTTTGATGCCATTAAGTCAGTATATAAACACATTTACAAGTATTGGCTGACGCTCATGGAAGCTGAATAAGGAAGTAGATATTAGAGGGGTGTCCAGCTGGTCTACGTACACTTGTTCGTGCAACGAGGCGCTGTTGTCATTTGGAGGTGACAGGTTCGAATCTCGGTGTGGTAACTATGGCTTAAAATGTCTATGTTGTCTTTTGTGTCCTCTACTTCCTTCTTGTGCTTCTATGAGCGCCAACCAATACTTGTGAATATGTTTATGAGCAATTAACAATGAATGACTGCAATCTTTCTACACTACTTTTCCACACAATTCACTTCCGTGTCTGCACGATAGAGTGGTAAGGAAATGTGTGACTCCGAGAGCTATGCCGGTGGTGGCGTAGCTACTGGCAGGTTTTTCCAAATCGGTTGGGTGGACAGTTAGGTAGGATCAGGTTAAGAGACAAATTTTCTTCTAGGTAGACTAGGGGCCCGGGGGAGGGGACCAATAACTGGCTAAGGCAAACCCGACAAATAATGTCCGTCGATATCCTTTGCACAAGGCTACAGGCGAAATTTCTCTTCTTCTTTACTACTTTCGTTCGCTTAAAAATATGTCTATAACAGCAATGTTGTCTCTTGTATGAATTTAACTCTTTTTTTTTAGTTCACTCAGCGGTCCATAAAGTTTATCTTCCACTTTTGCCTCTCTAGGCCAGAAGGTTTGCCTAGATATGTCGTATTTTGGGCAGTCTTGGAGTATGTGCTCTGCTGTCTGCGACGCCAATCCACATGTGCACATGGCTGTTTCACCAATCTTGAATTTTGTTTACATGTGATTGCGTAATCTATTGTGCCCTGTTCTGAGGCGCAGAATAATGACTTGGTCTGGTCTGTCCGTGAGTCATCTTGAGCAGGTTTTGGTGGCTTTCTGACTGATTTGATCATTCTTTTCTTTTGGTAGTATGTAACGGGCACATCAGGCTGTTCTTCTTTGGCTCCTTCCTTAGCCAATTGATCAGCTCTGTCGTTTCCGGGTACTCCACAGTGGGATGGTATCCACTGTATGGTGACCTTATGCCTGCTAAGTTCAGAAAGTAGTGTCCTTAGTACTGGCAATTTCCCAGACAGGAGTGCCTCTATTACTGATATTGCATCTGTCAATAGCACCACAGGTTGTGTACCATGGCTGGTATTTAGACATTTCTCTGTTGCTATCTTGATTGCCTCAATTTCAGCATCATAGATATGGCAATACTTTCCAGTTGGAACTCTGGCAATGTCTTCCCGGGTAGAATTTCCAGGACATTCCACACCTTAGATTTGCCTATTCACAGGTAGCGTAAGACGAGGGCGTGTAGCAGATGTCTTGCATGAATGGGATTCGGTAAAACTAGCACAGATCCTGCCAGCATCCGAAATGTTACAGGTTATCCTTTTATACACATTACAATGGCCTTAACTACCCGCCTCATTGACCGAAGTCACCACACCAAAGAAACTGGATACATGACTGCAGTATGTGACTCATAGGTTGACTGCCAGCGTCAGGCTCAGCGAAACAGAGCTGACTCGTGACCTTACTGCACCGTCCAGAGGTAGTCATGTAAACTGGACACATCATTGCAGCTTGGCTGAAAGTGTAGGCTTCACAGAGGGAAGAAAAACTTCAGTCTCAGAAATGAAGGGCTGAAGTCAGATGTTTTAGCCAAACGGCGCAGATATCACAGATTTGCTGTAAACGGACACACAACAGCCAGGGCGCACGATGAAATTGAAAGAATACTGATGGACACGAGTAGGACATTAGTCTTAATGGGGGTCCAGCTGGTCAACCGTTTAAGTACAGTAGACGTTTTTCTTCAGTGAAACTACATCTTTTGGAGGTGATGGGCTCAGGTGTGGTGTTCACAGAGCTTTTAGATTTGTCTGTTCTCTGAAGTGATGTTGTCTGTTTTCAGAACCACAGTTTCGAGGCGCGGTCAGCTCTGGTTTGCTGACGCTGAAGCTAGCTGTCGAGTTGTGACACCACTTTTGCAGTGTCTTCAGTCCCGCAAAGAACACAGATCATGCTGTTTGATTTGTGGAACCAAGGTCAGTGAGGTGCCTCACAAGGAATCGGATCTTCTCAGTTAATGGTTAGAACACAGATCATGTTGTTTGATTTGTGGAACCAAGGTCAGTGAGGTGCCTCACAAGGAATCGGATCTTCTCAGTTAATGGTTAGAACACAGATCATGTTGTTTGATTTGTGGAACCAAGGTCAGTGAGGTGCCTCACAAGGAATCGGATCTTCTCAGTTAATGGTTAGAACACAGATCATGTTGTTTGATTTGTGGAACCAAGGTCAGTGAGGTGCCTCACAAGGAATCGGATCTTCTCAGTTAATGGTTAGAACACAGATCATGTTGTTTGATTTGTGGAACCAAGGTCAGTGAGGTGCCTCACAAGGAATCGGATCTTCTCAGTTAATGGTTAGAAACAGATCATGTTGTTTGATTTGTGGAACCAAGGTCAGTGAGGTGCCTCACAAGGAATCGGATCTTCTCAGTTAATGGTTAGAACACAGATCATGCTGTTTGATTTGTGGAACCAAGGTCAGTGAGGTGCCACACAAGGAATCGAATCCTCTCAGTTAATGGTTAGAACACAGATCATGCTGTTTGATTTGTGGAACCAAGGTCAGTGAGGTGCCACACAAGGAATCGAATCCTCTCAGTTAATGGTTAGAACGTTACGCTGACAATGGCATGACCGCAGTCGGACCAGGTTTTGACGTTAGCTCTGGCTCTTTGTTACCAGAAGGAAAAGACTAACAACCACTTCCTTCGTGCACCTAGGCCTGCAACACGTGATGATCCTAATACTTCACTTACCCACAACAGGTTTCTGCAACCTGGCCCCCCATGTGTCACATTGTTTCATCGGTGAGAAACATATTCCTTATGTTTTTAAAAGAAAGCCTATAAACAAACAATCAAACAAACAAACAATCAATAAAAACAACCAGATACAATGATTAAATAGTGCTTACCTTTATAACTGCATCTAATATTCAGAATTAACAAATCCACTCTTTGCTTAGTAATAATGGTACTCAATGATGTGAAACAAAACCACCGCCAAATGGACTTGGAATGGAGGAGCCAGTCATGTAAAGGCTTGCTGTTTACACCGGAATTAAGTTGTTCAACATGGTCGTCAACAAGAATAAACAATGACAATTGTCAACAACCCACAAACATCAACTTGATATTTGTAAAATATACAGGACCCATGTCCACGCCCTGCGGCGTAGTGGGTACATGGTGCTAGCCCCACATTTTTAGACTAGATGTGTGGACTATGATACATTCAAACTTGTAGGCCTACTGGTAACACGACTAAAGAAGTATCTATCTTTATTAGTAAATGCAATTATTCCCTTCTCACACCAATTTCAACCTTCAACTGACAGGAAACAAATGTTAAAGGTCTGATGTTGACACTTGCACAACCTATTTCACCATCATTATCCACTGACTATCACCTTTAAAGGACAAGAGGCCAATATTTCAGTAAAAACGCAATAACAGGTCACTGTTCATACCACGAGACTTACTGGGTATATGGTGATAAAGCCATATTATTTTAGATCAACGGGCACCCAATGGATGATATGGTCAATATTACTCCAGCTGTCTTTACTTCCCATGTGATTTCCTGGTGCCTATTTTAGGCAGTCATCCCGGAAGCCCAGGTCAATGAAAGAACTCCAACCCTGAGGGGATCTGAACACACGATTACAGGGTGGCAGGCAAGCATGCTAGCTAGTGTGCCACTGTAGCTCCCTGGTCAATATTTGGGACAGGTATTCTCAAGCTGTGTGTCTCGGGAGACAGTATCGGTTTTGTTTGTCCTAGTTTTATCTGCTATCAATTCCATGTATAAGCAAGTATCCATCAATATAAGAAAAAGTCGCTTAAAAGTCGACAGGGTCGACTTCATTGCACCGGGTTTTATCCCATATGGCTCGGTCTCTTTCCGCAGCAGGGAAAGCGTCGCACAAAGCACGAGCTCCGTAGCTTTTGGCGACGACCCACAGGAGTCTCCGAAACATTTTAACTCGTAAACCGAAGGGCGCGGCCCGGAATCGAACCCACAACCTTCGGAGCACGAGTCAAACGGCTTGACCACTTCGCCACAGAGACTCCCATCCATCAATATAGTCCAAATACAAGGAAACAAGCCAACTGTCTAGGAAAACTTAAAAAAATGAAAAACAGTGTTGCAGTAAACATATCAACGATCTCATATCCTTTAAAAGTTACAGGAATTCTCCGCCCTTACTCATATCTACAGGTATGATTCTATGCAAGGATTAAGGCCCCTGTGAACATTATGCAGTGTACAAACGTTAAGTTTCTCCGCATGCTTAGCTATTATATTTATTTGGTCACAATAATATTTTATACAGGGAGTCTCCATGGCTACGTGTTCAAGATACCTGCCTCATGCTGCGAAGCCGGAGGTCGTAGGTTTGTTTCTTGACTCATTCAGTTCACTGGTGCAGTTTGTATGGAAAACACTGGAGGTTGTCCCTGGAGCTAAGGAGTTTGTGGGATAAACGCGGCCGAATGACATCCATTCTGTTGCCTTTAAACCCATGTAAACTATTTTAAACAGTACAATAAATGTGTAAGCATCGGATCATACAACACAATCCAAAAATTGTCCAACATGAACTTGATAAACAATCTCAACATGTCAAAACTTAAGACATTAAAATTATTTTCAACAGTAAACAAACTAAACAAGCCACATTTGAACTCTCTAACAAACTCACCACAATCCTTTCTTTGAACTCTTTCTACAATGAAATAATAACAACCAGCATTAGTTTGATGGCTTTAGTTCTGTTTTGATTTGATCAACTGAAAATATGTTCCAAGCGTGGGCAAGTCAAGTTGAGTTAGGATTGGATTTGTTATTATGTGTGAGGGTTCCGACAGCACCAAATCAAACTGTCATCTCATCAATGATCAGTGAACAAAAGGCAAGCAATGAAAATGTAACAAGTTATACTGAAACTACCAGTACATAGAAAGATTACACTGTGGTAATGTATGTATTGAGAAATGAAACAAAAAGGCAAATAATTAAAAATAAATTTAATATATCACACCAACTAATAAATTTCAAGAGTGAAAAATCAACATGTTCAAATTATGAGTATTCATGTGTCACTTGCTGACGTCATAGTCATGAAAATTAGAAATGATTTTTGAGAAAAAGTAAATTATTAAAAAAATGGTCTTGTTCGGCTATCATGCTCTATATCAACATATCCACACATTTGACTTATTATACAAACAAAAGACAAAATAGTCAAAAATGAGAGTCATCAAATGCACACCAAAAAATATTTCTGAATGCAGAAATCAGGAATTAATTTGTGAGTGTGTAGCAGACACAGAGTTACCATTTCAAGAAAGCTTCAATGAAATCTAATGCAAGCCCCAAAACAATAAATGAGTAGCGTAGGAAAGTAGTCCAACAATGAAAAACAAATTAATCAGCAGGACAAATCACATAAAAATGGTAAACAAAGACAGGAATCATGGAGAAAGGGGTTTGGTACATTTAAACTACCTCATTTATATAACAGCACATAAAATATAAGAAATTTAACAAACCAACTTGAAACAAACATATACCAAATTATATGAAAATTTAGGGCTTTAAATAAAAATTCTAAGCTTTGTGGGGAACAAATGTCAGTGATTTCAGCAAACATTTATTCTCATATAGGGATATTCTGACAAATGTAAGAAGCTGTGTTATTTAATGCATACGCTGAAACATCTAAGAGATGGTAGAAATGCAAGAACTAGATATTACTGCAATAGCATAAACAGATTTAGACACAATAATTTAGTTTAGTTTAGTCGATGGATCAACATCACGGCACACGGGTGTAGCCCATAAGTGCTCCGTTCTCCTAACTCAACCCTGAGTTTGGAGAAACTCAGTCAGTGCACGAACTCCGTAGCACGGCAAGGATCCTGAAATACTTTGGGTAGATTTTTAAATCGGAATTTTGCCAGGGCAGCATCGTAAGGCTACTCTTTTTCGATTTCCAACTGCCAAGGAATTTTTTACGTGCCCGATCTCACTATTTTGTATATCTCAATATTTAGACACAATAAGAGTACATAGCATTGGTAGAAATAAAATCATCTGAAGCTTAACAAAAAGCTGAGATTGGATATATAGAGAGTTCAGTTAGCAAAACACGAAAGACGTTGATTACTAGACAATGGATGGAAAAGCAACATAAGAAAAACAATAAACTCAATATTGCAGAAAGAACAAGTACTCCAAGTAAATTACCAAAAAACACAATAAACAATGACATGAAATGATCAATAACTGCATGAAGGGTAGAGCCAGACAGGAAAATAAATGAGATCCTATAAATCTGGATATAAAGAATTGAGTTAAAGACATTACAAAGAAGCTGGAAAAATTAAATGAGAATGAAAACCAGAGGAAACTGTTTTACTGCCGAGAATATCTAGTTACAAACTATATCTAAAACACAAAAATTAAGACACACAAAAATGTAGCTAATGGAAATGTATCATCCATGTGTTAACAAAGCCTTCAAGGGAAGCAAAGAATAGTAATGCTATAAACTAACATGGATGATGTATGAAGTAACTATAGAGGTTTGACATGTGACTGCCTACCCATTCTATAGAAAACTATAGCTATAAAATCCAACCAACCTAGAATAATAACAGCCATATTTAGAACCACAAAAAGGAAAGTAAACATCAATTAGATCCAGTGTTATGCACAAAACAATTCTAAGGTTGAACCTGTTAAGGGGGAATTTTAAATGGAACTTCAAATTACAAAAGGTAATCAAATGAAATGCAATAGGAACATTTTGATGGGGACCTGAATGCTAAGACAGGATTGGATAACACAGGTTATCTTCTTCTTCGTTCATCCGGAGTTTTTTTCCGGATGTGATTGCGTTGTGCCTGTTTACAGCAGAGCTGCGTTCTTGCGCCGTTAGGCCGACACATCCGACTTCTGCAGGCATTTGTTGACCGGGTTAACCTTCCCGGGACACAGGTTATGAAATGATCATGGTTGGAAGTAAGAGAAAATCTCAGAGACCTTTACAACACCACAAGCAAAATAGCAACTAAAATATAATCAACCAGATGGGCTGCTAAAAAAAGTTATGGGAAAGTTTTCACCAATATTAAAGATCATATGAATTGATGGACATGAATACTTTGAGGAACTTCTGATTAGACCAGACCCAAAAAAATCCCTCAGATATCCAACTTGCAGAGAGGAAGCTGAATATAAAGTGAGAAACCATCTAAAGAAACAGTCACATTTCTGAAGGACGGGAAAGCTGCTGGCCAAATGGTATCGCAAAAGAATCTTGTAAAGCCAATATATATACCTCAATGGAATTACTGCACAATTGATTAAGCAGAGTCTGTGAGACTCAAGACCGCAGATTGGAGAGAACGATATCTAGTGGAGCTGCCAAAGTATTCTGGAGAGATTACAAGATGACAAACAACTAAGGGATGAACAGACAGGCTTCCAACTAAACAGACCAAGATAGCCATGTTCACAAAAAAAGAACTAGTTCTGCAGAGGATACAGCCCAATGTAGTATCCCTTGAAAAGGCAGATGAGTCTGCAAAGGCTAGAAAAAATCTCATGCAGCCCCATCCAAAGCATGGAAAAGATGGAAAAGACAAAGACACTCCTAAAACAGTCTACAAAGATGAAGAGATGAAAATAAAAGTTACAATCCTGAGCATGACAACATTAAGATGATGAGATAACACAACAATGTTCACTCATACAGGAGAGTGTAAACTCTGAACACACTGTCACGGACATGTCTCACTGACTTTGCCTCTTGAAAAAGCGGATCACCACAGCAAACTTCACATGTCCTACAAGATTGTCCAGATTTTGCCAGATGAAGAAGAAATCTGGCCCAAAGGAGTGACTTTTTAAGACAAACTATCAGAGTGACCAGTGAAGACCACAAATACACTGTCCTGTTTGTGACGCATATCAGAATGGACACATAACAAACATTGATCTCAGAAGGAGGAGAAGGAGGAGGAGGAGAAGAAGAAGAAGAAGAAGAAGAAGAAGAAGAAGAAGAAGAAGAAGAAGAAGAAGAAGAAGAAGAAGAAGAAGAAGAAGAAGAAGAAGAAGAAGAAGAGAGAAGAGAAAGAAGTATGAAAATCTGCTGTGGAAGTATATAAATTTCTATTGAGGAAATATGATCAGACTTCTGGCAGGATCTCGTATGTCAGAATGCATATCTCACACACAGAAGTGATCACTGTGCTCCAAGAATAAGCATAGCAGCATTCAACCTTGACAATAACATTTGCTACTGCATATCTGTTGAGATCTTCATATTCCCAGATTTCAATAAATAATAAACATGGGATGCCAACATTCATCTAACAGATTCTAGGTTGTGATACAAAGGCACAGCTTCTGTGACAATCAGCCTAAGTTTATTCACTTCACTTTACCAACCTCTGGCGCTCTCATAGCACTAGGACACTTTTGGAAGTCAAAAGAAATCAAATTTAACACTAATCTTCGAATATTGAACTCCAATGTCAAATCATTACTACTTATGGATCAGAAACATGGAAAAAGACTAAAATAATTACAAATAAACTACAAACATTCACTAATTCATGCCTGTGCAGAATAGTGGAACTAAAATGGTATGACAGAATCACAAATGGAGAGAACAAAACAATTAAGAGAAGAAAGGATGCAGGTGCTGGAAAGGATACACACTGAGAAAACCTGAGGATGGTATAACTAGACACTCTCTTGTCTGGAACACACAAAACAAGCAGAGTAGTTGGAGACCTAAAACCATAAGGGCAAGAGAATTAAAGGCAGAGGTAAATAATGGGAGGAGAACATGGGTGGGCTGACAAAGCTAGCAAAAGATAGAAGGTTTATCATGAAATGCTTGATGGCCTATGCCCCAATCATCGATAAAGGGCAAAAGATGAAGAAGAACGTCTGGTTCAGCCTTTCAACTACTGAAGCAGCTTGAAAACTAAAATTATTGATAGCCACTAAACAACAAAAAATCAGCTGAAAATTCTATGTAATCAACATTTGAACCTGCTACCTTTAAATGATGACAGCCTCTGACTGAACAAAAAAGAAGTGCACTTTGATATCTGATCAGGTAGACAAAGCTTGTCAGAATACACTTGTTCCTCTAGTGAGACACTGCCATTAATTGAAAGTGAGAGACTCGAATACTCAAAGCTTTCAATTTTCTGTTCTTGTGTGTGCTGCGATTTATACCTCTACCTGTCTTCAATGAGTGCCAGTCAATACATGTGAATGCGTTTCTCAAAGTACTTTCATTGTGCATCAACTATTGATTCAAGTGAGCTTGCAATTTGTAAAAAGATTAAGCATTTGCTTATAATTTATTCTTGTAGATAAAAATAATGAGATTCATTTATGTGAAAACTTAGGAGGAAAAAATTAACAATTTAAATGCTGAGACACATGTAAAAATTGTAAATCTCATAAGTTGCAGTCGGCAACAGTTAGTGATTTCTTGTTTAATTGACAGGATGGATGATTAGTAATCATAAATACTTTAGTCCCACCAAATGCATTCCAACATATCAACAATGGTTAAGAATCAAAATGGTAAAGTTTTCATTAGTGATTAGGTTTTGTGCTACATTCTGATGCCTTCAAATATTAAAGAGCAGAGTTAATTTTTATGTTAAATTATTCTGATGGCTTCAAATATTCAAGAATAGTAATAATTTCTTGTGATTAAATTTTTGATGCCTTGAAATATTCAAGAATTGTTTTGTGTTAAATTAATCTGATGTCTATAAATATTCAAGCTGTAAAATGATACCACACACACTCTATAAGATGTTTGCTTGTTTGTTTAGATTCATACATATTGTGTTGTGGAGTTTGATTTCATGAATGGTTGCAGGAATGGTTTTCACATTTGTCTGATGTAGATGTTACAATCTATTCACAATTGATGTCTGTATCAATGGCCAGTGCAGGAAGTGTAGAAAATGAAATAACTGTCTTGAACGTGTAGGGTTGCACATAGTCAGCTGTCTACCAGCTGTCTGAGAGGAGTTCACACGGAGACTGGTGCCTTATTTAATACACTGGTTGTGTGCGTGTATATGGGTGTGTGTATATGGGTGTGTGTGTGTGTGTGTGTGTGTGCACAGATACTGGTGCATTATTTAATACATTGGTTGTGTGTGTATATGGGTGTGTGTGCACAGATAATGGTGTATTATTTATATACTCTGTGTGTGTGTGTGTGTGCATAGATAATGGTGCATTATTTATAAACCATGTGTGTGTGGATGTGTGTGTGCACAGATACTTGTGCATTATTTATACATTGTGTGTGTATGTGGATGTGTGCACCGATACTGGTGTATTATTTAATACACTAATTGTATGTATATGAGTATGTGCACATATACGGGTGCATTTCGTAATACACTGATTGTGTGTATATGTGGGTGTGCACCGATACTGGTGCATTATTTCATACACCGTTTGTGTATGTATGTGGGCGTGTGCACAGATACTATTGCATTATTTCATACACTGTTTGTGTGTGTGTACGTCAGTGTGTTCACAAATAGTGGTGTATTATTTCATACACAGTGTGTGTATGCGGGTGTCTGCACAGAAACTGGTGCATTATTTAATACACAGATTGTGTGTATATGTGGGTATATGCATGGGCACAAATACACATTTTAAATGTTTAAAATAACTTAAAGTAAATTCATGAAGCAAGACGAGCAGCAACAAACAAACAAAAACTTTTAAAAAAACTTCTAATGGCGTAACAAAGATAGTATAGGTGGAGCAATAATATACATAACACTCCAAGTTTGCTGCAAACTGTGATATGCATTAATAAAAGCTACAGGGTAAAGTACTATGTCACTATAATTTCTCATACACACAAGTTGGATGGACATCACCAACGTACACTGCTGTGTTCACATGTACACAACCCTGTAGCTTGAGTGACAGACATCCTGACATTCTACACAACTGCTGAATGTTTTTTTTTTTGGAATGTACTTCAAACAATGTTAACTCCTTCAATATATAACATCTGTTAAAAGATGTGTTCTCTGCGCTGACCCTGAATGCAGTTTAAAGACTATCTGAGCATGAAGTAATATTGACAATGTGTTATGTATATCCTCAATAATGAGACTCTTATCCCCACCTCCAATGGTTGTACAGACTTAGGGGTTGTGTGACTTAGAGGAGTGGCATCTGCCACCTAACTCAAAAAGTGCTGGGGCAAATCCAACAACAAATATTTCCTCAACATCATATTTTGAGAGGAGTCTGATGATGTCATAATTCCCCTCATCTCTGGCTAGATGACTGGGTGGCTGTTCTTATTGGGTAAGGAAGAGGGGAAGCAAGGAGGAAGAGAAATGAAAGGTCCTGCACAAATATTGCAAATGAAAAGTAATTCAGCAATTGAAAGATTGCAAACAGTAGGCTGCTAGACCAAAGTCCTGGCAGAATTTCAAAAAGCCAAAACTAACCCACAAGATAGTGTGACACAAATTCTGTCTTGGAACAAGCATGACAGAAAGCTTTGGATCATCAGGAGTCCCCCTTTGGTGAATGTTTCTGACCTTTACCTCTTTAACACTCTAGGGGCAGACCGGGGCACCAGGCTTTAACCACAAACACACGGCCAACCTGGTTCTAGGGGCAGATCCGGGCCCAGGCTTTTACCACAAACACACGGCCAACCTGGTCGTGGGGCTGGTATTACAGCCCATGTGTCGGTCTGGGTCACGATCATGGGGAAACCAATGGATCTATCATTCAATCCCCCCCCCCCAAATCCTGGGGTAATTTATGTTCTCTAAGAAGGAAGGAAAGTAAAGTAAACCTAAATCCTGTACTGAAGCCCAACGTCATGGCTGAAAGGTGCAGTTCAAGCAGGTTCTCTGTCAATGGACATCACACAATCAGCAGCCTTTTTAGGGCAAATAAGGAAATAGAAGAAGTACAGGTTTCTTTATAAGGCATCACAAACCCATACTGACCCACAATCTGCTAGTCCACAGAGTAGTTCCATCCATAAATAATTATGTAGCGAAAAAGTTAATTCACTAAAATGAATGCAGCGGTTTGTAAGTGAAAGCAGCACCCTCTCGAGGTGGAACTACAAGAAAGCAGACTGGGCAATGTACAAGCATCGCACCAGCATACTGGTTAGAAACCTGAACACTGAGAAAGACATAAATAAAGCAGTTGAAGAGTTTGGGAAATGCATACTACAGGCAGCGCGAGAAACAGTACCAAGAGGAGCCCGTAAACAATATAAACCCTACTGGAGTAGTGAACTGGAACAGTTGCATAATGATGTTGAAGTGTGTAGAAAGCAAGCAGAGGCCACACCCAGCCAAGAGCACCACAATAAATTCCAGCATGCAAAAGCCAAATTTCAAAGGGCCAAGCTGCAGGCTAGACGGAAAAGCTGGCAGGAGAAAACGGAGTCTCTGAACTTTGAAAGAGACACAAGGAAATTGTGGAAGCTAATAAAACAGCTTAATGACGAGGGCACAGGGAGAAACTCCAAAATTGCACTACATAAAGATGGAAAAATCTTAACAAGAAAGCAAGCAGCTGACCATTTTGCGGACTCGTTCGCACAAGATAGCAATATCAAAATTAGTCCAGAGAATCAACAAGAGATTCGAGAGAAACGACAACATACAGGACAGAAGGAAATAGTACATGAGGTTCTGGAGGCACCCATCACAATCAGCGAACTGGAGCTAGCCATATCAAAACTGAAAATGAGAAAGTCACCAGGAGCTGATGGTATCTCCAATGAAATGATCAGGAACCTAGGAACAGAGGCCAAAACAAAGCTGTTGCAGATCTTCAATAACAGCTGGACCTTAGGCAGTGTTCCACAAGCCTGGAGAGAAGCAATCATGATACCCCTCCTAAAATCAGGGAAAGATGGTTCCATTGCCTCTAGCTACAGACCAATTAGCCTCACCAGCTGTCTCTGCAAAACACTGGAGCGCATCATCAATCACAGACTGCAGTGGTACATTGAAAGTAAAAACATCCTTGTGCCACAGCAGGCTGGCTTTAGGCAGTGCTACTCTACGGAAGATCAGACAACCTACCTCTCTCAAGAAATTGAGGATGCATTCCAAGAGAAGAAGCTGGTGCTTGCGGCATGGATAGATCTGAAGAAAGCCTTTGACAAAGTCTGGAAAGAAGGTCTGATGAAGAAACTGAGAAACTGCAAAGTCAATGGAAGAATGTACAAATGGGTGAAAGCATACTTGCACAACAGAAGAGCCCGAGTACAGATAGACGGACTCAAGAGCAAGAAAGTACTACTGCGTCACGGTGTCCCCCAGGGCGGAGTCTTGTCCCCCACACTTTTTCTAATCTTCATCAATGATCTTGTTGCTCACCTACCGCATGGAATTAAAGCGGCAATGTACGCCGATGACCTGGTTCTATGGAGCACAAATGAATATGCATCAGTGGCCACCAGATTGCTACAAAGAGCTGTAGATACATTTGCTGCATGGGCAAATAGATGGTGTGTCAGCATAAACACTGACAAGTGCAGCACCACCCTATTTACCCTCTCTCCAAAACAAAAGGCAGGGATCATCCAGATAAATGGAACACCCCTAAGAGAAGATAAAGAACCAACATACCTTGGAGTAACATTTGATGGCAAGCTGACATGGAGAAAGCACATCAACAAAGCAGTAGCAAAAGCCAGAAGGAAAATAGCCATCCTGAGAAAGCTAAGTGGAACCACATGGGGAGCCAGTACGAAAATACTTAGCAAAGTTTACCAACAGAGCATACGACCACACCTGGAATATGGGTCAACTGCGTGGTGTTCAGCATCAAATACCACACTACAAGAGCTGGACAAGGTGCAAAATCAAGCACTTAGAGTCACCACAGGAGGGATGAGATCAACCCCTATAGTGGAAATGGAGAAGATGGGGAGGACACAGGCACTGAGTGAGCGCAGAGATACGAAAACGCTAATACAAGCAGAAAAGTTCCTCAGCTTGCCAGGCCACCCTATGAAGAACAGATTTGAAAACCTAGCTATGGGGCGGTTGAAAAGAAGTAGTTTTATCCACCAGGCCAAACGACTCTGCAGAGAAACCACTGATCTGCCCACAGTTTGTATCCCCCTAACAACTATTCCAGAGCGAACTCCATGGAAAGATGAGCATAGACTATCATTACAAATCCAGACAAAAGTGAGAGGAATATTTGACAAGGAAGAACAGAACAGTGTGCAGCGCAGAACAGCCACTCTCAGCTTCCTTGATGAAGAATACCCACAGGACCTCTGGATCCGAGTCTACACAGATGGGTCAGCACAAAATGCTGTTCGAAATGGAGGAGCGGGAGTGTACATAGAATACCCAAATAATACTAGGGACACAGCCAGAGTACCGACAGGAAAGTACTGCCATAACTATGATGCCGAAATTGAGGCAATCAAGATAGCAACAGAGAAATTACTAAATAACAGCAATGGTACACAACCTGTGGTGCTACTAACAGATGCAAAATCAGTACTCGAGGCGCTCCTCTCTGGGAAATTGCCAGTACTAAGGACACTACTTTCTGAACTTAGCAGTCAGCATAAAGTCACCATACAGTGGATACCATCCCACTGTGGAGTACCCGGAAACGACAGAGCTGATCAATTGGCTAAGGAAGGAGCCAAAGAGGAACAGCCTGATGTGCCCGTTACATACCACCAAAAGAAAAGAATGATCAAATCAGTCAGAAAGCCACCAAAACCTGCTCAAGATGACTACCACATTATGGACAGACCAGAACAAGTCATTATTCTGCGCCTCAGAACAGGACACAATAGATTACACAACCACATGTATACAAAATTCAAGATTGGTGAAACAGCCATGTGCACATGTGGATTGGCGTCGCAGACAGCAGAGCACATACTCCAAGACTGCCCAAAATATAACATATCTAGGCAAACCTTCTGGCCTAGAGAGACGACGGTGGAAGATAAACTCTATGGACCACTGTGTGAACTGAAAAAAACAGTTCAATTCATGCAAGAGACGACATTGCAGATATAGACATATTTCAAGCGAACGAAAGAAGAAGAAAATGCAGCGGTGATGGTAAAAAATGTTATGCAATAAAGTACATATAAACTGATGACTATTGCAATGAAATAACACACTAGACCATATTGAAATGTATTCTTTTATGCAAAAACAAAAAGAATATTGAAATGTATTCTTTTATGCAAAAACAAAAAGAATGTGTGAATGTGTGTGGATCATGGAGAAATACAAACAAGAAGTATGATTTCATCAGAAAAACAGGCATGGATTTAAAACTGTCAGCAACTTACACAATTAAATGCACATATTGTTAGATTAAGGGAAAAGACATTCCTGAATTTGTCAAAAATGTCATGTGTTTGCATTAAAACTGGACCTGAGATAATATGAGAGAAAAAGTATGTTAACACCCAATTTTGTTATTATTAATTTATGGCATGGCTTTTATGCACTGAGAGGATTGCAGTTTGATCCCATTCTGTACCAACCAAAACACGATACTTCCGGTTGACTTCTGGTGTGTATGAGTGACCAAAGCACATTGTTTCCTACACAACAAAATGGGAATCAGAAGAGTTTCCTACAAAAATGATGGGAATTACAGGAGTTTTCTAAAGAACTGAATAGAAAGAAGAGTTTTCTTCAGAATAGAATAGACATCAGAGGTGTTTCCAACAGAATATAATAGAAATCAGAGGAGTTTCCTACAGAATAGAATACAAATTAGAGGAGTTTTCTACATAATAGAATAGAAACCAGAGGAGTATTTTACGGAATATAATAGGTATCAGAGGAGTTTCCTACAGAATAGAAAAATGGGAGGAGTTTCCTACAGAACAGAATAGAAATTAGAGGAGTTTCCTACAGAATAGAATAGGAATCAAAGGAGTTTCCTACAGAATAGTATGGGAATCCAGAGGAATTTCCTATATAACAGTATGGGAATCAGAGGAAAACCCCTCTTTATTGTCCCGTGGTGTATCCTGGAACACTAGTCTGACTAACAAAAGAAGCATCAACCATAACTCTACTGTGATGAAGCCTGTTGAGGACCACAAAGTTTGCACAATGTGAGATTGCAAGAAAGCCACAGCAATTTACCACAATGGTGGTGGGCAATCACTGCCATGCCTCACAGACCCTGTGTGGAGAGCTGGCAAGTATGCTTGGAATAAGTGCACTACTTTTCTATTGGAAATGAAACAAGTCATCATCAGTCCAGAATTCTATCAGAGTAAACAACCCAATACAATGGGGGTTTGCTCCAACCTACTGAAATGTACGTGGAGAGTGGGAAAAAAAAACAGTGAATAAATGTGAGTTGCTTGCTATAGAATCAATGAAGAAAGTTACATTAATTTGGCTGTAGTTTCAGCCCCAGAAGGCATCCAGCAGATGCCCAATGTGGCAAATAACCACTATGATAAAACACTAGTGCATGACTTTCACAGAAGCTAAAATACAGTTAATGTAGCTAGCCACTGGGAAAGCCAGATTTCTGTAGAATCCTCTTACCAAAAGTAAAAAGTTACACATTTCGTAATGGCTGGGATTCACAGGGAAGAGCCAGTTACACATTTCATGTTGGCTGGGGCTATATAGCTAGTCCCACATCTCTTACAGCATGCATGAGACACTGAAATCTTAGATAGATAGTTCCACGTCTCTTACAGCATGCATGAGACACTGAAATCTTAGATAGATAGTTCCACATCTCTTACAGCATGCATGAGACACTGAAATCTTAGATAGATAGTTCCACGTCTCTTACAGCATGCATGAGACACTGAAATCTTAGATAGATAGTTCCACATCTCTTACAGCATGCATGAGACACTGAAATCTTAGATAGATAGTTCCACGTCTCTTACAGCATGCATGAGACACTGAAATCTTAGATAGATAGTTCCACGTCTCTTACAGCATGCATGAGACACTGAAATCTTAGATAGATAGTTCCACGTCTCTTACAGCATGCATGAGACACTGAAATCTTAGATAGATAGTTCCACGTCTCTTACAGCATGCATGAGACACTGCAGTCTTAGATAGCTAGTCCCACATCTCTTACAGCATGCATGAGACACTGAAGTCTTAGATAGCTAGTCCCACGTCTCTTACAGCATGCATGAGACACTGCAGTCTTAGATAGATAGTCCCACATCTCTTACAGCATGCATGAGACACTGAAGTCTTAGATAGCTAGTCCCACGTCTCTTACAGCATGCATGAGACACTGAAGTCTTAGATAGATAGTCTCACGTCTCTTACAGCTTGCATGAGACACTGAAATCTTAGATAGCTAGTCCCACATCTCTTACAGCATGCATGAGACACTGAAGTCTTAGATAGCTAGTCCCACGTCTCTTACAGCATGCATGAGACACTGAAGTCTTAGATAGCTAGTCTCACATCTCTTACAGCATGCATGAGACACTGAAGGCTTAGATAGATAGTTCCACGTCTCTTACAGCATGCATGAGACACTGAAGTCTTAGATAGCTAGTCCCACGTCTCTTACAGCATGCATGAGACACTGAAGTCTTAGATAGCTAGTCCCACGTCTCTTACAGCATGCATGAGACACTGAAGTCTTAGATAGATAGTCTCACATCTCTTACAGCATGCATGAGACACTGAAGTCTTAGATAGCTAGTCCCACATCTCTTACAGCATGCATGAGACACTGAAGTCTTAGATAGCTAGTCCCACATCTCTTACAGCATGCATGAGACACTGAAGTCTTAGATAGCTAGTCCCACGTCTCTTACAGCATGCATGAGACACTGAAGTCTTAGATAGATAGTCTCACGTCTCTTACAGCATGCATGAGACACTGAAGTCTTAGATAGCTAGTCCCACGTCTCTTACAGCATGCATGAGACACTGAAGTCTTAGATAGATAGTTCCACGTCTCTTACAGCATGCATGAGACACTGAAGGCTTAGATAGCTAGTCCCACGTCTCTTACAGCATGCATGAGACACTGAAGTCTTAGATAGCTAGTCTCACATCTCTTACAGCATGCATGAGACACTGAAGTCTTAGATAGCTAGTCTCACATCTCTTACAGCATGCATGAGACACTGAAGGCTTAGATAGATAGTTCCACATCTCTTACAGCATGCATGAGACACTGAAGTCTTAGATAGCTAGTCCCACATCTCTTACAGCATGCATGAGACACTGAAGTCTTAGATAGATAGTCTCACATCTCTTACAGCATGCATGAGACACTGAAGTCTTAGATAGCTAGTCCCACGTCCCTTACAGCATGCATGAGACACTGAAGTCTTAGATAGCTAGTCACACATCTCTTACAGCATGCATGAGAGACTGAAGTCTTAGCTAGTCTCACGTCTCTTACAGCATGCATGAGACACTGAAATCTTAGATAGATAGTTCCACGTCTCTTACAGCATGCATGAGACACTGAAATCTTAGATAGCTAGTTCCACGTCTCTTACAGCATGCATGAGACACTGAAATCTTAGATAGATAGTTCCACGTCTCTTACAGCATGCATGAGACACTGAAATCTTAGATAGATAGTTCCACATCTCTTACAGCATGCATGAGACACTGAAATCTTAGATAGATAGTTCCACGTCTCTTACAGCATGCATGAGACACTGAAATCTTAGATAGATAGTTCCACATCTCTTACAGCATGCATGAGACACTGAAATCTTAGATAGCTAGTCCCACGTCCCTTACAGCATGCATGAGACACTGAAGTCTTAGATAGCTAGTCACACATCTCTTACAGCATGCATGAGAGACTGAAGTCTTAGCTAGTCTCACGTCTCTTACAGCATGCATGAGACACTGAAGTCTTAGATAGATAGTCTCACATCTCTTACAGCATGCATGAGACACTGAAGTCTTAGATAGCTAGTCCCATGTCCCTTACAGCATGCATGAGACACTGAAGTCTTAGATAGCTAGTCCCACATCTCTTACAGCATGCATGAGAGACTGAAGTCTTAGCTAGTCCCACGTCTCTTACAGCATGCATGAGACACTGAAGTCTTAGCTAGTCCCACGTCTCTTACAGCATGCATGAGACACTGAAGTCTTAAATAGCTAGTCCCACGTCTCTTACAGCATGCATGAGACACTGAAGTCTTAGATAGCTAGTCCCACGTCTCTTACAGCATGCATGAGACACTGAAGTCTTAGATAGCTAGTCCCACGTCTCTTACAGCATGCATGAGACACTGAAGTCTTAGATAGCTAGTCCCACGTCTCTTACAGCATGCATGAGACACTGAAGTCTTAGATAGCTAGTCCCACGTCTCTTACAGCATGCATGAGACACTAAAGGCTTAGATAGCTAGTCCCACGTCTCTTACAGCATGCATGAGACACTGAAGTCTTAGATAGCTTGTTCCACATCTCTTACAGCATGCATGAGACACTGAAGTCTTAGATAGCTAGTCCCACATCTCTTACAGCATGCATGAGACACTGCAGTCTTAGATAGATAGTCCCACGTCTATTACAGCATGCATGAGACACTGAAGTCTTAGAAAGAGCGTCCATGCCCTGGATCCACACTCTACTAATGAAGAATCAGATTCACTTGACTGGTCACTTGACTCGATTGCCAGATCATAGGCTCCTTAAATGAATTTTTTATAATGAACTGTGCTGTGGTAAATGCAAGGCAGCCGGAGGAAATGGTTAAAAGACACTCTGAAGATCTCGTTAAAAGCTTTTGGAATTCATCACAACACTTGCGAGACTGCTGCCAAAGATCAAAATTCGTGGCGTACATCATTATGCAAAGGTGTAGTCACTTGTGAAGCAAATAGGACTGCAAGAGCTGTGAAAAAAAAAGGCTGGACAAAAAAAACCACAGCAAGAGATCCCCCTCCTGGAATATCAAGCAATCCTTTCCGACATTGTCAAAGAACAATTCGAGCCAAAATAGGCCTTACCAGCCATCTTAGAACTTACAGCTCTAAACATCCAGCACCACAAGATGAAATGAATGGTCATCACCATTCTTGATGGACAATCACCATGACGGCATGCATGGTGGGTTGCAGTGTTACTTCAAACTAATCAGTGTTGGGTCGAACTATATGAGTTAAGATAATAAATAACCCTATTTGACAGACAGAGTTAAAGTCAGAATTGGGACAGCATGGGTTAAAGTAACAACTGGGCAGGCAGAAGGAAGGAATTCAGAAAAGTAATCAAGTAAGGGGTTACCAAAAAAACACATGTGTGCCTTGTTACTAAATGTGTGAAACCCAGCTTCTGTAACCATCAAACTTGACCATATAACTGTGAGTTGACATCATCTTTATACACTTATGCTACTGCCACTGATTTGTCTTGACAATGTGAACAATTCTGTAAGCATACATTGTTACCATGATAGCAGTTTAAAAAAAAAACAATGACAGAATAATAGCAATCAGTATAGTTTTTATGTTAACAATTTCCTTTTAAGTTCTTTTTATGCCAGAACCTTTAAGACTGGAGAACTTCCACACTTAGTTACTTTTTTTATTACAAGTATGCCACTACTTGTTGTTTATACTTTGTAACACTCTCTATGTATATTCTACCATGCTAACGGTATAGAAACAATAATAGAAGATTACCAAGCCTAATACTGAACATTAGTATAGTCTTAGTCCAAAATTTCCTGTTAAGTTTTTTTTAATTCCAGAGCATACAACATCCTATTATATAAGACAGTTTTTATGGAATATATATAATATATATAAAACCGATCACATCTATAAAAGGCATAAAGACATTATTTACACGTATGTACAAGTAAATCCTATTGATAACAAGTAAGTTCACAGAGTTTATACAAGGACATCATCTTATGTGAGAATAAGCAAAGTATACTTTCTGAGAATATGTCTGCCCCATGTTAACAACAGTTCAAATAAATATGTCACATTTATTGATCATGAAAGCATTTGAAGTTCTTCAATGACATAATAATTCCGTCACATTACTGATCGGTACATTAAAACTAATATATAATCTAGTCACACACAGACACACAAACAAATTGCATTAATGTGTTCACCCATACCGATATTCTCTGAAACTAGACTCTACATTCAAGAAGACCACTATTTTCTGATCTTTCCCACTGGAATCAGCCTATATCTGCAGCTTTGTTTCTTCCATGAACTGCACTGTCTTGTGAAGATCTTGCAGACTTCTAAGCAGTTTGATATCTGACCATAGACTAAATCTTTCCTAGCTGTATTGGTTCAATGTTGTAGTATGGGCTTAACTAGCATAATAAACATTTTGAAACTAGACCCTGTACTATAATATTTAAAAACACAAAAAAAAACTTGGAAGGTAGATTATTTCCAGGTTGTGATAATGTACCAGTCCAATGAACTTACTTAGAAATTAGACCCTGTTTTCAATAAGCATCAACAAATGCGCTTGAAAACTAGACCCTGTTATGAAAAGAGAATGTTTTTTTTCTTAACAAAGCAGTGAATTTAGTTCCAACATTGATAATTTGGTATATTACAACATAGTTAACAAGGCGGATATTCTAAGAAAATAAATAGCAACAATCAAATATAAACACAATACATGTCAACTGATGTGAAAGGCAAGAAAGTACTGATGCATAAAAACAGATCAATGACAGAGCAAGTGCATGAATGACATTATTTACAATCATCTATCAGACCTCTGTAACAGTTCATAACATGTCAATATGTGAGAGACATGAAATATGCAGACAAAAGGGACATATTATCATCAAGGTAAAGACCACACATTTTCTACAACAACAACAACATCATCATGACAACTAGTTCAACAGGATTCTAGGTACATATTGTCTTCTACATGACGGTGTTGGCGAGGATCAGTGAAAGCCTTGCATTGAAGTCATCGTGTAAATACAGCGGTTTTTCTACACGTGGAATGTGTCTGAATCATATTATTCATACAGTGATGTCAAAACATGTACATTCATAAGAATTTAGAATGTATCAGTAAACAAAGGCTAGCTACAGAAGCTATTGCCACTATTGTTAACAGGAGTGAATAAGTGTCTATTGATGACTAAAAACCCCTCGATGATTAATATAACAAAAAGCAATCCCATGGGAATTACTAACGTTACTAATACAGTGCTGTCAAAACATGTACATTCAAATAGATGTAGAATGTATCACTCAACATAAACTAACTACAGAAGCGATTGCCACTATTGCTACCATGGGTTTATAAGTTTCTATTGATGACAACAACAAAAAACCCAATGATTAATACAATAAAATGTAATCCCATGGCAAATACTAATGTAGTGGTGTTTTTTAAACTCATTAACTATTAAATACACTTAATTATAATTAACTTACTTAAATTTTTGTAACCTGAGGTATGTCTATATTCTGTTATAGTTTGCCAAATCTGAATCTTAATAAACTGTGACAACACCACATCTATATATCACTGGAGAAAAAAACACTTTCTTCAAATGAGAACTGAACCCAGAAGGCACTACAGGGTGTTCAGTGCACTACCCAATAAGCGATCACAGCTCTGATGATGATTACATGTTGTGATAATGCAAATATAATGGGCAGGATTGGGGGAAAGGAGGGGTGGGGGAAAGTGTTAGAAAAGAGAGAGAGAGAGAGAAAGAGAGAGAGAGAGAGAAATATGACACAAGTTCATGCCAGGCAGCTAATATTTATCTGTTATAATGGAGAAATAGCCAGGCGGCTAATATTTATCTGTTACAGTGGAGAAATGGCCAGGCAGCTAATATTTGTTATAATGGAGAAATAGCCAGGCAGCCAATATTTATCTGTTATAATGGAGAAATAGTCAGGCAGCCAATATTTATCTGTTATAGTGGAGAAATAGCCAGGCAGCTAATATTTATCTGTTATAGTGGAGAAATAGCCAGGCAGCTAATATTTATCTGTTATAATGGAGAAATAGCCAGGCAGCTAATATTTATCTGTTATAGTGGAGAAATAGCCAGGCAGCTAATATTTATCTGTTATAATGGAGAAATAGCCAGGCAGCTAATATTTATCTGTTATAATGGAGAAATAGCCAGGCAGCTAATATTTATCTGTTATAATGGAGAAATAGCCAGGTAGCTAATATTTATCTATTATAACAGAACAACTAGAACTGTGGTGTAGCACAGGCGAGCACTGCTGGTCAGCCCAGTGGTCGTGTGTTCAATTTCTCACGAAGTCACGGATGTTAGAAACATTTACACGGGCTCCCAGGATGACCCAGCCGTCAGCATGGATATCAGGAAATGGTTGGGAGTAAAGGTGGCCAGTTCATAGTGACCACACCAGCCTTCAGTAACTGATTAGCATACAAATTTATGGAGCTATTACCATGCACCCACAATGCCTCAAGACATAGAAGCGGGTCATTGTATCAGGTATTTGTTACTGATCCTCTTGAGTCCTAGGCAAAAGTTGCAAAACCTCCTTCAGGTCTAGACAGTTGTTACTGAGTCTCTGTCAATGCATAACAGTTGTTACAGAACCTCATTCTGTCCAGGACAGGTCTTATAGAATCTCCTTCAGTCCAAGACAGCTGTTACTGAACTTCCTTCAGTTCCCGACAGTTGTTACTGAACATTATTCAGTCCTTAAAACCTTTTTCCCTAGACAGCGTTATAAAACATCCCATCCTAGACAGCTGTTACTGACCCTCCTCCTGTTACAGACAGCAGCTACTGAACCAACTCCTTTCCTCAGTGAATGACTACTGTAAAGTAACCACAGCATGAGATTTGACTAAGTATGCAATGTGTGGAGTAAGGAATGAACTTTGCCTGGTATAGAGTTAAGGCTAAAGAGAGACCTTGTGTGATCTAAGGGAAGAGACTGGGGCATTTATGAAGTTAGCTGGTGGAATGTTGGTGGTCCTTTACAGCCAACCAAACCAAATCCATACAATATAACAGACACACAATTAACATGGAGTATTGACATCATTTCCTGAAGATTTGCAAGTTTCATATATTTAGAGAAAATTCTTTCAACAAGGGCTAAGGGTGGCAAATATCTAAAAACTAACTCTTAACATTATAATGAGAGTTAGGCACCTGGTCAATTTGTAATAAACATGGGTTTTAGTATTTGTTGTCAAACAGACACCCCAGTTGCTATTTACGCTATTACTGCTTTATTCTACCTTTAATGTCTACAAGTAAAATTGTGTAAGTTTTAGATATTGATTTTAGATATAGGAGATATCTTGTGAAAACAAAACATTGATTTATTGGTTTTTTCGGGATTTGAAATTTAAATATTGAGCACAACCCACCATTGGCAACGCTGATCGTATTCTGGTATGAACCTAAGGCCTATCCACGTCAATATGGAAGCACTATACTCGAGTTTCGCTCTCGTTTGAGCTCATCAGTAGTGCATATCCCTGACCGGATCCGGAAACACGCCCCGGATCACATGTGTGAAGCGGGTTTGTAACCACGCGGCACACACTGGACACAGCCAAATTATCATAACAGAACACCACATCGTCACCCATCGTAGGCTATGCTCAAGACTGCCCAATCGCCACGACTGATGGTCCAATGAATTTATATTGTTTAGGAAAATTATGGTTTTTGGATTTCAAATACATCAACAAAATTGTACCCATCAAAATGTAGAGATTGAATAAGGCAACATGCAGGCCAATAATCTGACTGATGCAAATTTCTACTAATGATACTTCATCAGTATGGCAGATGCTGACATTGTAAACCATTCGCCAGATTTCAACATACAATAGCTTCCCAAAATTCTGACACTAAATATACAATTTCCAAACAGGTAACACAAAAATTGAAAGATTACTTTCTTGACCATTATAAGAAACACAAATATTTCACTTCAACTGCATGCGTTTGTGAATGTGATAGCATCGAACCAAAACTGACATATGTATTATTTGAAGCAGTGCAAACAAATCATTCATCAACATGTGTTTCACGAAGGTTATTTTTGTTCTTCAGTTTTCTTGTAATCCATTAATAATCAGATTAAAAAACAAGCTGTGGCAGAATTATCTCTCTATTACAGGATACATGTCCCTTAAAGCTAACAGACATATGACAATATCCTCATTAACATGATTGTCTCACCAGCAATCCACCGCTAGTGTTTCTGGAATCAAGCCTGCAATAATAAATGCCTTAAGAAATGTTGCGGTTCCTAAACAACTGCATTAAACAAAGACCACATGGAAGACATACACAAATAGTATTTTACAGTGATGTTAACCGACAAATCATGTCATGTGTATCTTCTTATACTTACACAACATACACAAATAGTATTTTACAGTGATGTTAACCGACAAATCATGTCATGTGTATCTTCTTACACTTGCACAACATACACATTAATATACTCCGGGAGAGTTATTTATTTAAAAAAAAAAGGATTCTTCACTTACAAACAGATTCAATTTTTAAACAATTAGTTACAAATACATGAAAAGGACAGAATTACAGATGGCACCATGTCAACATAACTGTTTTTTTTATTTTGGGTGTTTTTGGCATTTGTAGTTATCTGCATCGGAGAAGGCACTGTCTTAATCAAGTGGACAAACAAAATATGAATATACCACCACTTCAGTTTTCTAACATCTTAATTATCACAGCTGAACGATTTTTATAATCTTAAAACTAACCATAACTTTGTTTCAATATTATTATATAATATAAACAAATTCATTTCCCTGATGTCAGCAATACTCTTAAATAATCTTTCCTAAGCAAATTGTGGAACACTTACTCCCTACATGAAAATAAAACACTTAATTTTTTAAGACAAGTTTGTGATGCAACCAGTGAACATGCAGGAGTTTCCTTGGTACAGAACAGGGTCATAGTCATTGGCCAGGTTAAGACTGAGACCTGAAACCTGTATCAGGAATACTATTCCTCGATTCCCTAGGAAATAAGCACAAATATGTGTTCTAGGGATTAGATTTTTGGTCTGACCACTTTTGGCATTCTCTTACTGTTTATGGATTACTCAGTAACAAGTGGAATAAAGAAACATGCCATGGCAGATGTAGTTTAGTTACATTTATTTTCAAACAGATGTAAGTTTATAATTTTAGTTGTAGTTTAATTTTCAACAGGTGTTTTTGGTTATATATGAAACATCTGGCTGAGTTCCAGCTTATCATCAATTACTTGTTGAAAGCATGAAGTTTGGAGATATCAACTTATGGTAGTTAATGAGTTCAGAGTTTATATTTTAGGACCTAACCTCTTCTACCACTTCTGAGATTGCACTTTGAGGTCTGATCACTTTTGGCAGTCTTACTTTCAGGGGTTGGTTGGTTGTCAATCCTCTGGAATACTATGAGTTTTAATTCTTATGTCGTCTCATGTACTGCCCTCAAGTTGTCTATCCCTGACAAGGACTTTCATCTAAAAAGGTGAGGTTGGCTTAGAGACTTTCTTCTAACCCAGTACCAAAGTACCATCTCTATACAGACTGCTGCAAAGTCCTCTTCACCTCTCCAAGTTCAAAAAGCCAGCCGGGCGTGCAAGATCGGCACTGGAACTCTACACTTATGGACAGATGTGTTAGGATGTTACCAGGATCAGATTCAGCACAGTACATATGGACAGGCTGGGATGAGGTCTAAGCTGATGATGTTTCCTCCACAGGTTTTAGGAATGTCGCTGTCAACAGACTCCAACCGAATGCACATGGGGAATGTCTTTCAGGGATGACATTCTAGCCACTATGTGCTTTTGGAAGTCTCTAATCTTTCAGGGATTACATTTTAGAGTTCAACCACTTATGATAGTCTGTAATTTTTCAGGGATAACATTTTGGGGTCTGTCAACTTTTGGCAATCACTTACTTTTATGGCACTACATATATGGGTCTGACCACTTTTGGTAGTCTCACAGCTTGATACAATTTTAAATAGCTATTAATTATCTCTGCCTGAGACTGTTGTTACTGTACATTAAAAGTTGTCTGGCTCAAAATGGGTTTTAGTAATAACTGTCTGGCTCAGTAGAACTAACAACTATCTGGCTCAGAAGGAGTTTCAGTAAGAAATGTCTGGCTCGGAAGGAGTTTCAGTAACAACTGTCTGGCTCGGAAGGAGTTTCAGTAAGAAATGTCTGGCTCAGAAGGAGTTTCAGTAAGAAATATCTGGCTCGGAAGGAGTTTCAGTAACAACTGTCTGGCTCGGAAGGAGTTTCAGTAACAACTGTCTGGTTCGGAAGGAGTTTCAGTAAGAAATGTCTGGCTCGGAAGGAGTTTCAGTAACAACTCTCTGGTTCAGAAGGAGTTTCAGTAACAACTGTCTGGTTCAGAAGGAGTTTCAGTAAGAAATGTCTGGCTCGGAAGGAGTTTCAGTAACAACTCTCTGGTTCAGAAGGAGTTTCAGTAACAACTGTCTGGTTCAGAAGGAGTTTCAGTAAGAAATGTCTGGCTCGGAAGGAGTTTCAGTAACAACTCTCTGGTTCAGAAGGAGTTTCAGTAACAACTCTCTGGTTCAGAAGGAGTTTCAGTAACAACTGTCTGCCTCAGGTGTTTTAATAACAACTGTCTGGCTCAGAAGGCATTTCAGTAACAAATGTCTGGCTTGAAAGGAGTTTCAGTAACAACTTTCTGCCTCAGAAGGAGTTTCAGTAACAACTATCTGGCTCAGGAGTTTCAGTAACAAATGTTTGGCTCAGAAGGCATTTCAGTAACAACTATCTAGCTCAGAAGGAGTTTCAGTAACAAATGTCTGGTTCGGAAAGGTGTTTCAGTAACAACTTTCTGGCTCTGAAGGCATTTCAGTAACAACTGTCAGGCTCAGAAGGCATTTCAGTAATAACTGTATGGATTCAAATGAGATATCAAGCAACTGGAATAGGGTAGACTAAATTACAATTGGCTGGGAGAGGAATTAGTAGTGATGGTTAGGACTAAGTAGGTTAAGGTTATAACTCAATGGAACATTGGGAGTTAAATATCAAACTTTGCTTAATGATGAGTTTATGGAATAAATTATTAACATTGCGGTCAACATATGGTCCTCTACTCAGCCTGAACTTTGTGGTGCTGCATGCGGCATGCTATGAGTTAATAATAAATTACAACTGCCCAGCGTGCCACAAATAGAACAAGACTCAAAATATCTGCAAACTACACGGTATATTACAACAACACTGTGGATGGAATACAATGAGATATATGTTGTCTAGGCAAAGTGTAACACTGTTGTGTAGCCCTAGGATGAATGTGAACAGTTCAAATCTTACAACAACCAGAAAACTGTTTAAGTGTTACAGTGACAAAAACAAAAAGCTAATTATTTGTGTGGAAACTATAACATAGTAGTTGAAATCTTAAAAGAAGCTTTGAAATTAAATGAGTAAGTTGGTTATAATCAACTGGAAGACACACATTTTACAAGACAGAAAAACAAAAGTGTTGATTATCCCAATGAATATAACTGATTATAATTCAAAGATTTGTTGGTCTGAACAACTAAAAGATAAATCACACAACAGAAGTTAAATGAATCACACAATAGTAGCTAAATAGAAACATAAAATGTATCTTTTAAAAAAAAGAAAACCAAAAAAAAAAAAAACAAAGACACTAGACAGTCTATATAATTGTGTGTTTTCAAGATGTGTAGTATGTTACTGTACAGTTGAAACCATATATTAATCTGATGTTCTAGTCAGATGGTTGTTGTATCTACTAACTGATGTTCATTGTAATAACCACGATAAGTGATTCAACTCTTTAATATGAGATGTTCCAGAGAATTCTGTCCACTCAATGCCCCATTGAGATGACCAATTAATCGAAGTTTTGCTCTCGAGGCATTGCCATTTAGTTAAGCTTCTAAAGTGCTTATTACTTCAGCTCTCTCACTGTGTCTGTGGGCTTGTATGATATGTGGGCTTGTATGATATGTGGGCGCTTGCTGTGGACATTATCATGGGAAGTGTACATATGTATGAGTGTCTACGAACACATTGACACTTGTAGGTCAGTGCTAAGGCATTATAACAAAACATCATTTCAAAATGACATTGTATTATGAAGAACCAGCCTGAAAGCCCATCGCGGTGCTAGATTCTACAATGTGCTTTCATTGGGTCAGTTTAAGAGTAGAAAGTCAGCACACTCTCCTGGTTGCCGCGGACGAGAAGGAAAGGTGGCATGTCTCGAGTCAGCGTATCAATCCAGCACATGTACAGACCAGCAGAGCAGGTGGCCTTACGGGGCATTGGCAGCGTCCTGAAAAATATGTACATGCCCCACAATCAGAACACTGGAGAATCATATTATCGTGATTAACAAAACTTCTAGGGGTTGGGTTCATCACTCACAACAGCCTTCTGTCCGACTAGTATCATCAAAATTACAATAGTTTAGTAACACTACAGCTGCACTACTACAATGACAATGCATTACAATAGCTTAATAACACTACAGCTATAGTACTATGTTTAAACAGCTTTCATATGCGGTGTCTGCGAAGAATACTTGGTATTAAGTGGCAAGACAAAATCACAAATACTGAAGTATTGGAAAGATCAGGTTGTGTGACGGTTTATTCCATGCTCAGTCTTCGTAGACTTAGATGGATAGGACATTTTAGGAGGATGGATGATGGTAGAATACCAAAGTACATCTTTTTTTGTGAATTACAGATGGATAAGAGATCTCAGGGTCGGCCTCTACTACGGTACAAAGATGTGTGTAAGCGGGACATGATTGATACAGGCATTGATAATGCACAGTGGGAGCAAGTCGCGGTTGAACATGTTGCATGGAGGGCAAAGATCAGAAATGGAATAAAGACAAAGGAGAAAATTATTGCAGATAAGTCACACACCGAGCGTGTGAGACGTAAGATGGTGCATGATGGTGGAAATGACCACGTGTTTACATGCACCCACTGTGAACAAACATTTACAGCGCAAATTGGCCTTATCAGTCAAATTCGCTACCGTCATAGGTAAAAGTTATTATGCCTTTTTAAAGTACAAACTATCGTCTGTCAAGACGGCAAGGTGCCAATGAATGTAGTACTACAATGACAATGTATTACAATAGCTTAATAACACTACAGCTGTAGTACTACAATAACAATGTATTACAATAGTTTAACAACGTGACAACTGCAGTACTGCAATGACAATGCATTACAATAGCTTAATAACACTACAGCTGTAGTACTACAATAACAATATATTACAATAGTTTAACAACACTACAGCAGTAGTACTACAATGACAATGTATTACAATAGTTTAATAATACCACAGCTGTAGTACTACAATAACAATATATTACAATAGCTTAATAACACTACAGCAGCAGTACTACAATGACAATGTTTTATATGATATACTTAAGTAAAGTCAAGTCAAGGTCCCTTGTACATGCTTTAAGGCACATTGGGCATATGGTGTTAGGTCCATATTTTTATAGACCAATCAGAACGCGGTGGGTGATGTGGTCGACATTTCCTGGTAACCAATTTAGGCTGAGTTGACCTGGTAGTCCAGGTCACTTTACAAAATGCAAATCTGCCCTGATGCGGATCGAACCCATGCCCTGCAGGCCAGCAGGTGAGTGCTTAGCCACTCTGCTAACACAGCTCCCTTAATAGTGTATTCCTATATATCATTACCCTCACCCCGTTCAGCCTCGGTAGGGAAGTTATATTAGGGTCCATCCCTGGCACCGATTAATAATCCTGTGACCAAGTCAGCCACAAATATTTTTTTATATAAGGGCTCACGATTCCCCTGGAACCAGAGCTCCAGATACTACACTTTGATCTCAGCCAAAAGGCAGAGTTTTATCTTAGCCAAAGGGCCGAGTTTGATCCTAACCAAAAAGGTGATTGTTGTCCAAAGAGGATAATTGGCTTCCGAGGGGTTAGCAGCTTTCTCTGCTAACTCCGAATACTCTCGTCACGTGACGCGACGAGAATTAGCAGTGGTTCGAATCGCAAAAGTGACTTATGAGAGTATGGAGCCGGTCGCTCAGAAAGTTGTGGCGTGCTGATGAGCGTAATCTAGCCTAGGAATCAACATACAGCTGAAAGATGCTGGTGTTGACCGCAATATCCTGAAACAGGATGGAAACGCGGGAAAAAAAAAAAAAAAAAAAAAAAAAATATAAAATATGATTTACTCTCACAGAATGTCAATTCTTATTCTTCTTTCGTTTGCTTGAAATTTGTCTTTAAACTGCAATATTGCCTCTTATATGATTTTCACTGTCTTTTTTAGTTCACACAGTGGTCCATATAGTTTATATCTTCCACTGTTCTTTCTCCAGACCAAAAGATTTGCCTAGATATGTCATATTTTGGGCAGTCTTGGAGTATTGCGTCCTGTTCTGAGGTGCAAAATAGTGATTTGTTCTGGTCTGTCCATAATGTGGTAGTCGTCTTGAGCAGGTTTAGGTGGCTTTCTAACTGATTTGATCATTTTTTACAGAATGTCAGTGTTTACCTATGTCTGTGTCAGAATTGTTTCTATTCCCACTGATGTTTCATTCAAGAGTTCAATTTAAATGGTCAATACAGATTGACAGTTTTGGTTTTTTTTGCCCCTCAACTTTAGGATTCCTTCAGTCATCCATGACTTCTTAGCTTTTTTTTTATTCTCTCCGGCTTGCTTGATGGATGGAGTACTTTAGTATTTCCCTTTGTTCATTCATACTTGGTATGTAAGGTACTGCACTGTATCTGTTTTTCACAATCACCCGGTGACATTTTATATTAGGAAGGTTAACCTATAATCTTTATGTCCAGTTGTGACAGATGACTTATTAGTATGTGCTTTCTAACTAACCGACACTCATACAATTGTATGATAACCACAGCTGTGTTTAGACATAAACTTGCCAAGAAATCACAAACAAAATGCTGGGGTTGACTGCAACATCCTGTAAAGGAAATGCAACTAACTAAACATCAACAACCAAAAAGACAATTGATCAACTCACATGACAATAAGCGAGGCCTCTCTTGATCTCTCCAGAAGCAGTTCTCTAAGCCTGATATGTCTCTGCGTCTGAAAGAAATGATGTGTTTAGGATTGTACATGATTAATTATTGGAAAAGATTGTTAAAAATCACACATAATCTAAGTGGAATAACATTTATCCAAGCACAATTAGAAATGTTCTAATTAAGCTATGTAGTGTTATTTTGTATGGATGCGAAAACTGGACAGTGAGTAATGAAATGATGGGGAAACTGAGCATGAGTTTATAATAGTAAACAATAAATACAAATAAAATATAACAAAATAATCTAAATAGTAGTTGAAATCAGTTATTTTTCATTTGTGCAATCATGAACATAAAGTCAAAGTGAAGTGAATGTAATTAATTCTTAAAAAATAATTGCATTATATATATATATATATCACCCCTGATTTATATCTCTTTTGTTCGCAACAAACATCTACTTCTTTTACTTTCTATGATTGCCAATCAATACCTATACAATATAAAGTTAAACATAATAAAAACACACTACATTAGATGGATGCATGTAGCAGTGTCCAAGAAATACAACAATAAGATTTAAATTCTTGGAGTTGTCCACACAATTAAAAGATCGCACTACCTTCTCTTTTATCCATGCATTTCAACAGTCCTGACCACCATGGCGTAGCCGACATACAGGTCACGGCCATCAAATCATGCGCATCCCACGAACGGGATCGGAAGACATTGGAACACCGTCTCATCTTCCAGTTGGGCACACTCTCCCCTCACGGCCTTAATTTCCAACACAGCTTCATTTAACTTCCCACCCCACCCTCCCACCCCTAGCTTACAGTCCACCATCTGGGTACGTGCAGATCCTTTGTATGACATCACAGTCAACTCTCTTGGCGGATTTACGTTCGGTGTTTTGCCATCAGTTTCTGAACGACCGCCACTCATGCCTCTCTGTGTGTACTAACACTATATAGGTTTCCACAGCGGTGTTTCGAGCGCTTAACGATAATTGCTAATTGTCATCTGCGTCCGTAACATCTTTGCCGGTCTCTAATTTCACTTTTCCGCACACATGGGCGCGTCTCCACCCCACTCCCTTCCCGCTTGACCTTTGACCTGTGTACCATACATCCGGTCTATTGATCCACTGGCGCCCTACGTGTGTCAGACCTTCCAAGCTAGGACACGGTATTCAGATGAGTACATTTAATTTTAATTAGTTTAATAGTTTAATATTGTCATAGTGTGTTTCATGTAGTTTTGTGTTGGTTTGTATTTGTTTGTCCTGTGCTGACGAAGGCTTTGGCCGCAACGTCCAATTTGTCTCTTGTAGTCGTGTTTTAGTAAAGCTCACAATCTACTTCTCGTTTATTTGGGTGATTCATTCATTACCTTCTCTTTGAGAAGTTCCAGTTCATCTTCTGTTGTTTTCCATGGAAACTTTTTCTTGGTCTCTCCATTTTGTGTATCCAATCTCCAAGGTGCAACATAGGAATTGAACATCTTCACGCTAGAAATAAATATGAAATAACAACGCAGCTATTAGCAAAATATCTAAATGTCGATCCATAGAGAAGAAAAAAAAAAAAAATGAGGCAGCAGATTTGACTTCATCAAGGTGATTACTAAAGTTCTATGATATTACCATTTTTTATTCACATGAAATATGTACAAATCAGTCATGATATAATAACATAAAACATTAATACATATAAACAAGCACAAATAAACATAGGATACTGGAGTGTTTTTGTTTGTTTTTGCCATCACTCGATTTGAACTCAAGCGTAGGCCATCACATGTTACGACTTCTAGTACACTGGACTGATTTTAGCTCTTGGATTAGCTTTCCCTATTACCAGTGGAGTCTTCTTCTTCTTCTTCTGCGTTCATCCGGAGTTTTTTTTCGGATGTGATTGTGTCGTGCCTGTTTACAGCAGAGCTGCGTTCTTGCGCCGTTAGGCCGACACATCCGACTTCTGCAGGCATTTGTTGGCCGGGTTAACCTTCCCGGGGACCAGTGGAGTCTGGGTAAGTAGAAGTCACAGGGACCGAAGAAATTTGTTCTACTTATGAGAAATTCTACTTATCCAGACTGCACACATTTACACTAATACCATGCAGTAGCATTGAGTAAAATGATTGTACCACTTAGGAAACACAGGCAGTAAACAAATAAATAGCAATACAATATCAGAAATGTTGAAATGTTTAATTTTGAAAATTTCCAAATTAATTAAAGAAAAAGTCTGTGATTTTGCTTTGCTTCTTGACTCGTGAAAAATGTCTTCCCATGGCCTGTTTAAAGGCACAAAATGGTGAGACTACATCATCTGAACATCCAGTCTGCATCTCGTGAATGTCAATTTTGTTAATCCATGCCAAAATATCTGACTGCGATACAGGTTGTGCTTGCAGCCCACAGTCATCCTCATCTTCAGAATTATATTTAGCTAAAGCAGGTCTGAGCACGTCTTACATTCGTGAGTGAGTCGTTGCTTCATCGACTGACTGTTTCTCTCCACACACATTCTTGTACGTGATGTAATGTCGTTTTTTTAAACGATTCAACCAGCCAGCACTACAATTCCAGTCTGTCTGACTCCAAGACGTGCAAATTCTTCTGCTTTCGCAATAAGTAAAAGCCCATTTACTGGTACATTTGCCGATCTAATCACAGTGAACCATTTTAAAAGGGCAGCATCAACAAAACCACACGCGGCAGTTCTAGCTCGTTGTCTGTCACCATCGATTTGACATTCGAAAAACAATTTTCTGTAGTGGTCTTTATGCTTTAAAATGCCGGAAAGTGTCGATGTTGGAATACCAAACTCTCTAGCTATATTCACTTTCTTCTTCCCACTATGTTCAACCTATTCCAACAGCTCAATCTTTCTTTTTAAAGTTAAAGTAGCAAGCTTTCGTCCACTAGCTGTCATTGTTGACATGTAGCGAGATATCGTATGTGCCATATCGATTGTTGTTCTTCGGGCTGACAAAAATAATTCTTTCGCGAAACAATTTGTGTGTGTGTGTGAAATGAACAGTTCGACTTAAACGTGAACACTTATATAGTTGGTATTAATTTTTATGTTCGACTAACCCGAAAATTTGAGTTAACCGAATTCAACTTATCAGGACTTTTTATACAATGATAAAGAAGGATAATGGCCGGGACTAAGCCAGTAACGTCGACTTAAGCGAAATTCTACTTATCCGAGTTCGACTTAAGTGGACTCGACTGTACCAGTGTCCCTCGCCATCAGGTGAACCTACTCCGACTTCAGAGGTACTTGCATCTTACATACACAAGGACGAGAAGTCAACATTTTAGTTCAACTAACCAGTGTAGGGGTTGAAGTCAACATTTTAGTCCAATGTATATTGTTTGTATGTTGTGTGTAGAGCAGGGGTGGCCAACACGAGGCCCGCGGGCGGCATGCGGCCCGCCGGTAGTCATGTTGTGGCCCGCAAAGTGGGAAACGACGATGTGGTCAAAGCTGTAGCACGCTTGCTTGTTTACTTTAATTTTTAAAAAAAATAGGCGCGTGGCCCGGCAGGAAATATTATTTCTGAAATTTGGCCCGCATGCTGAAAAGGTTGGCCACCCCTGGTGTAGAGTGTTGTATGCTGTATGTTGTGTGAGAGTGTTGTATGCTGTGTGTAGTGTTGTATGCTATGTAGTGTGTAGTATGTTGAGTGTTTTGGTCCTGGGAAGATTAACCAGGTCAACAAATGCCCGCAGAAGTCGGATGTGTCAGCCAAAATGCGCAAGTATCGCAGCTCTGCTGTAAATTGGCACAACGCAATTACGTCAAAAACAACATTCAGGACGAACGCAGAAGAAGAAGAAGAGTGTTTTGGTGATCTCAGATCTGATTTTAAAAATTGTTATGGTTTCAAACTTAAGTTACGAGGTCAGCATGGCTGAATGGATAAGAGCGTGTGATTTAAACGTCCGGTGGGCTGATGCCGAGGTAAGGGGTTCAACCCCTACACTGAACCAGTGTCCCTCACCATCAGGCAATCGCACTCCGACTTCAAAGGTACTTGTAATTTACGTCCCCAAGTCAAGGACGATAAGTCAACATATTAGTCCCAATTTTTCAGTGTAGGGATTGACCCCCTTACCTCGGCATCAGCACACCGGACGTTTAAATCACACGCTCTTATCCATTCAGCCATGCTGACCTCGTAACTTGAGTTTGAAACCATGAGCTGTATGTTGTATGTTTTGGTACTCTCAGATCTGATGATGATGATAGGAATTTCATTAAAATGTGTTTTCAAACCTTATTCTTGTAAAGGCTATCAAGGAAAACAAAGGAGAAGATGGAGGATTAGAAGAAGAATAGAAAGAAAAAGAAGAAAGAAGTGGAGGAGGATCCAGGACAAACACTGCTGTAGAGGTATGAATCAAAATGAATTGGGGCAAGTCATTCCATTCTGAGAAATATTTCTGGCATGAGAGTGGGTTAATGCCAGAGATGTACGCAGCCGGGAAACCTAACACACACACACACACACCCAACCTCCCCCCAAGAGTCAGCCTAAACCATATGCAGACATGTCAGTGATTAGCCATTGTGTGTGTGTGTGTGTGTGTGTGTGTGTGTATGTGTGTGTGAGAGAGTATGTGTGTGTGAGAGTATTGTGTGTGTGAGAGTACTGTGTGTGTGTGAGAGAGTATGTGTGTGTGGGAGAGTATGTGTGTGAGAGTATTGTGTGTGTGTGTGAGTATATGTGTGAGAGTATGTGTATGTGTGTGAGAGAGTATGTGCACGTGAGAGTATTGTGTATGTGAGAGTATATGTGTGAGTATGTGTGTGAGAGTATATGTGTGAGAGTATGTGTGTGAGAGTATGTGTGTGTGTATGAGAGAGAGTATATGTGTGAATATGTGTGTGAGAGTATATGTGTGAGAGTATGTGTGTGTATGAGAGAGAGTATGTGTGTGTGAGAGTATTGTGTGTGTGTGTGTGAGTATATGTGTGTGAGTATGTGTGTGGGAAAGTATGTGAGTGTGTGAGAGTATGTGTGCATGAGAGAGAGTACGTGTGCGTGAGAGTATTGTGTGTGTGTGTGTGTGTATGAGTGTATGTTTGCACGTGCATGCGTGTGAATGTATTTATGTATGTACAAATGTAGTTATGTATATAATACACAAGTGTGCATGTGTGTCTTAAAAAGTCTCTTGAGTGTGTAAAAGCAGATACACTGTGTTTTAAACAAGAAAACAGTCACCTTTCTTCACTGGGCTTCTTGTTAATTTCTGGTAGAACCATCATGTCCTTGCAATCAATTCGGAACTTGGCCAGCAGTGTTGCTAACCTGAGAAGCAGTGAAACAAAGGGATGTCACTTGCAGAAAGCTACCCAACACAGACAAGTATAGACAGCCATGTGACTGCCATCGTGAACAAACAAGGTTGTACATGTGGCAAGAAGAATCGTAATCAGCCAAGGATATAAAGAACACTCAGTGACTGCAGCTGGATATGGCAATATAACATATAACAACAAACACAAACTCTAGACCAGTGGAGAATATTTTTTTTGGTGCTCGCTCGTGTTGAACTCAAGCGTAGTCCATACACACTATTTATAGTAGTGCTGGACTGAATTTTGTGTGTGAATTAGCTTTCCATATTAACAGTGTCCCTCACCATCAGGCGAACCCACTCCAACTACAGAGATACTTGTAATTTATGTCCCCAAGTCAAGGATGACAGGTCAACATTTTAGTCCAGCTGTCCGGTGTAGGGGTTGAACTACTAACCTCGGCATCAGCACACCGGATGTTTAGAACATGCGTTCTTATTCATTCGGCCATGCGGACCTGCAGGGGGGAATTTTAGGGTTTCCATGGGGGGAATTAAGATTATTTCAAGATCGTGTTAATACAAGAACCAATTACTTGATATAGATTTCCATCAATACTTTACTGTTCTGTACTTCTCGCCCTTCTGAAATTTGTTTTATAATGTGAGTAGATCGATAAATCACATTTTATGTAGACATCTAGATTTGTTCTAGTATGTGTTATTAAATTTAGTTTCCATTTTTATTTATACTGTGTAGGGGCGAGGGGGAATTTATAGTGAGGAAATACGAAAAGGGGGTGGGGGGATGACATTCTGAACATATGGTGAAGTGGTGTATGGGCCAAAAAAGGTTGAGAACCACTGCTTTAGACACTACATTATGTGTTATTGTCAACACTTTGATGTACAGTAAATAGTCTGCATTGGTTATTTCTCTGCAGGATTTGAAGCATTTAGAGACAACAAACCCATCCCCCTCTCCAGGATGGACTACAGACAGACAAATACACTAAAAATAACATGCAGGTAATTTTTTAATTATTTATTTACCATCACATATGAATAACACTATGTGGTTACCAAAGATCACAATCAACTATGAAGAAATTGACTATTTCACAAATTTTGAATATTTTTGCCCTATGATCAACAACTATGGGCACTGTTAATAGTCAGATGCAGGCTGGCCATAGCAATGCAGAGGTTAAACAACCTTGTGTAGGTCAGCATGGCTGAGTGGATAAGAGCGTGAGTTCTTAAACATCCCGTGTGCTGGTTCCGAGGTAAGGGGTTCAACCCCTACACCGGACAGTTGGACTAAAATGTTGACCTATCATCCTTGACTTGAGGACGTTAATTACAAGTACCTGTGAAGTCGGAGTGGGTTTGCCTAATGGAGAGGGACACTGTTAATCAGTAAAGCAAATTCACACGCAAAATTCAGTCCAGCACTACCAGAAGTGATGTCTGGAATATGCTTGAGTTCAAAGCGAGCTAGCGCAAAAAAAACCAACAAAAAAACAACCTTGTGCCACGTATATTGAAAGGCAGAAGATCAATCGGTTCCTGTTAGAATGCAACACCATCAACTACCAGCAATGGCGATACATCAAAGATCTGATACGAGAGCAAGAGGACACCCGAGAAGAAGATGGATTGATGGCATCAAAAACACTGTACAATCGCATGGAATGACACTATCCAGTGCCACCATCGGGAGCTGGAACATCAATTATTCCTCCCCACAACGCTTGATGGCAAAGGTGGAAGACGATGATGATGATGATACAAAGATTATTATCACCCAGAGCAGTGTATTAAGTGAAGATTAGTGGAGAAGATTACCAGCAGTTTGTGTCCTGAGCTAAACTGTATCCTGACCATATCTTGATGTTGTCCATCCATTTATCAGCTACACTGTATCCTGACCATATCTTGATGTTGTCCATTTATCAGCTACGCTGTATCCTGACCATATCTTGATGTCTGTCCATTTATCAGCTACACTGTATCCTGACCATATCTTGATGTCTGTCCATTTATCAGCTACACTGTATCCTGACCATATCTTGATGTTGTCCATCCATTTATCAGCTGCATGGTATCCAGACCATATCTTGATGTTGTCCATCCATTTATCAGCCTAAATTGTATCCTGACCATATCTTGATGTTGTCCATCCATTTATTAGTTGTACTGTATCCTGACTATATCTTGATGTTGTCCATTCATTTATCAGTTGCACTGTATCCTGACCATATCTTGATGTTGTCCATCCATTTATCAGCTACACTGTATCCTGACCATATCCTGATGTTGTCCATCCATTTATCAGCTACACTGTATCCTGACCATATCTTGATGTTGTCCGTCCATTTATCAGCTACACTGTATCCTGGCCATATCCTGATGTTGTCCATCCATTTATCAGCTACACTGTATCCTGACCATATCTTGATGTTGTCTGTCCATTTATCAGGTATACTGTATCCTGACCATATCTTGATGTTGTCCATTCATTTATCAGCTGCACTGTAACCTGATGTTGTCCATCTATTTATCAGCTACACTGTATCCTGACCATATCTTGATGTTGTCCATCCATTTATCAGCTACACAGTATCCTGACCATATCTTGATGTCTGTCCATTTATCAGCTACACTGTATCCTGACCATATCTTGATGTTGTTTGTCCATTTATAAGCTATGCTGTATCCTGACCATATCTTAATGTTGTCTGCTCATTTATCAGCTATACTGTATCCTGACCATATCTTGATGTTGTCTGCTCATTTATCAGCTATACTGTATCCTGACCATATCCTGATGTTGTCCATCCATTTATCAGCTACACTGTATCCTGACCATATCTTGATGTTGTCCATCCATTTATCAGCTACACTGTATCCTGACCATATCTTGATGTTGTCTGTCCATTTATCAGCTACACTGTATCCTGACCATATCTTGATGTTGTCTGTCCATTTATCAGCTACACTGTATCCTGACCATATCTTGATGTTGTCTGTCCATTTATAAGCTACGCTGTATCCTGACCATATCTTAATGTTGTCTGCTCATTTATCAGCTATACTGTATCCTGACCATATCTTGATGTTGTCTGCTCATTTATCAGCTATACTGTATCCTGACCATATCTTGATGTTGTCTGCTCATTTATCAGCTATACTGTATCCTGACCATATCCTGATGTTGTCCATCCATTTATCAGCTACACTGTATCCTGACCATATCTTGATGTTGTCCATCCATTTATCAGCTACACAGTATCCTGACCATATCTTGATGTCTGTCCATTTATCAGCTACACTGTATCCTGACCATATCTTGATGTTGTCTGTCCATTTATAAGCTACGCTGTATCCTGACCATATCTTGATGTCTGTCCATTTATCAGCTACACTGTATCCTGACCATATCTTGATGTTGTCTGTCCTTTATAAGCTACGCTGTATCCTGACCATATCTTGATGTCTGTCCATTTATCAGCTACACTGTATCCTGACCATATCCTGATGTTGTCTGTCCATTTATCAGCTACACTGTATCCTGACCATATCTTGATGTTGTCCATCCATTTATCAGCTACACTGTATCCTGACCATATCTTGATGTTGTCTGTCCATTTATCAGCTACACTGTATCCTGACCATATCTTGATGTTGTCTGTCCATTTATAAGCTACGCTGTATCCTGACCATATCTTAATGTTGTCTGCTCATTTATCTGCTAGAATGTATCCTAACAATATCTTGATGTTGTCCATCCATTTATCAGCTATACTGTATCCTGACCACATCTTGATGTTGTCTGTCCATTTGTATCTTAAATAATCTCCAGCTCTCTTACTCTCAACTCTCCCCTCCATTATAGTTTTCAGTAGATTAAGCCACTTGACATAACCAAAGTAACTTGTCTTTGTCATTTCAATTTCCTTCAGGATTTTCTCTTCTGTGTTGATTTGTTCTAGAACTTTCTTACTGGATTTTTTCACATCCACAAGGCACAACATAAACTTACTGTCTCTGCTCATATCCCAGATCACCGCTCTTGGTGCCAGCAGCAAACACCCGAAGTCTGCAACCTCTCCAGTAGGCTTTTGTGGTGAGAATGTAGGGCAACAATAACGTCAGACCTAAGATGGAAAAAGATTGCACATCTGACACATAGTAAAATAATTGTTACTTGTTATTTACATGATCAAATACCCTGCCTAATGGTGTGTGCAGTCACACTTCTCCACATCTCACAATCTCCAACAGAATGCATCAATTCTGGTGCTGAATCTCTATCATGTCTTGAAAGACTCCCAGTTGTCTTCCTGTCTTTTTTTCCCAATTGTTACCGTATGTTCCAGTTTTCTTCTCATAATATGGCAAAAGATGTTGACTGCCTATTTCTGATATTTGTTACAAGTTGTTGTCAAGAGCCAAAGTTGGCTCTTTATTATGTTTTTGGTGTGCAATATGCTTTAAGTGAAATGTGCACTTTGAATGAACACAAGTGTCTAATAACGGTTGAAAATATGACACTAGAGCTGAGACCATGGCAGGGAACGCATGGCTCAGAGTCAAGAGTCAGCAATGGCAAATTATATATATTGCCGCTGATGTGTTATAGTTTAGAGTTTTATTTGTGTAGTGTTGTATGTTCGATAGTATGACTGCATGATCATGTAAAATCATGTGAAACAATGTAATCAGAAGAGAAACATCGTATTTGAAAGAACTGTTGTCTTGGCATGCTTCAAGGAGATTTGTATATGTCTGACAAGTGTAACAGTAATAGAGTACTGGGGTATTATTAGGATCTAGTGGGAAATAGATACAGCACGATTGAGCATCGAGAGTGAAAGGGTGGGAGATGCTCAATCGTGACGTATTGTGTTGGCAAGGGCAGTTAACATCAAGCCTTGGACTAGAGAGGAAGCTAACTTGTCATCATGAAGAAATAAACAGTATTTGTATAAAACCAACACGTCTTGTGAGTTCCTGCTCTGTTACAGGACTCGAAATGTTGCCCAGACCAGGATGAACAACTTCAATTGTCGCGGCACATAGCGGAGGTACTGGGCCACTATATTTGATACAGCCACTACTTCATACTGCGCTTGTTGGGAAAATGCGGTGCCTTTGACACTGGCACGTTATCAAACCTCTGCTGAACAGATTTCAAGAAGTTTCTACAAGAATCTGTATGCGGTTGTGAAGCCCGCTTTGCAAATTCAGTTCCACTGTCTTTATGCGGTTGTGAAGCCCGCTTCGCTGAGTCAGCTCTCGGTCGTTTTCGAGCCTTACTGGTGGTGAAGTCCAGTCCGTTCTCAAATCGTTTTCGAGCCTTACTGGTGGTGAAGTCCAGTCCGCTCTCAAATCGTTTTCGAGCCTTACTGGTGGTGAAGTCCAGTCCGCTCTCAAATCGTTTTCGAGCCTTACTGGTGGTGAAGTCCAGTCCGCTCTCAAATCGTTTTCGAGCCTTACTGGTGGTGAAGTCCAGTCTGCTCTCAAATCGTTTTCGAGCCTTACTGGTGGTGAAGTCCAGTCCGCTCTCAAAACGTTTTCGAGCCTTACTGGTGGTGAAGTCCAGTCCGCTCTCAAATCGTTTTCGAGCCTTACTGGTGGTGAAGTCCAGTCCGCTCTCAAATCGTTTTCGAGCCTTACTGGTGTGTGAGAGCCGCTATCACTGTCAAGTCCTCGCCGGGCACTGTGGCATTGTTGTTCGAGCGGTTTGCTAACGGGATTGATTTCGGCGGACGACATGGAGATACCTACTTCTGATCGTACCTCCCACTGTTGCAGGGACTTCAAAGCTGAATCGTTGTCACACAGCCTGCTCGTTGCCATAGCCGTTGTCTGAACTTTAGAATTATCAAGGGGCTTGCCATAGCCGTTGTCTGAACTTTAGAATTATCAAGGGGCTTGCCATAGCCGTTGTCTGAACTTTAGCATTATCAAGGGGCTTGCCATAGCCGTTGTCTGAACTTTAACATTATCAAGGGGCTTGCCATAGCCGTTGTCTGACTTTAGCGTTTCCAAGGGGCTTACCATAGCCTGAGTTTTGCTAATTTCAAATCGCCGCTTACATTGTCGCTATCTCAAGACATCGATGATGTGCCCCACCCGGGGTGAAAACAAAGGCTAGATATCTCAGATGGGACCCGACCAGGGGTTGAAGATTATCCCGGCATCCCTAGAGAAGTGACGAAATTACTTGGGAGAAGAGACAGTCTACCTGAACTTCGCGACCGATTTTTCAACTGAAACAGGCTCCAGTTGATCGAACGAGTCGAGGAAAGTACGTGCTTGAGTCCGGAAACAAAAAGAAGGTGAAATTGTGTGGTTCTCAAACCCAGAAACTAACTATAATTTTCCAAAACAAGTGAGTGTATTCCTTAAATTAAGAAATTGAAATTGTGTGCTTCTTTGCTTGCTTTGTTAAAGTATATTTCAGCGGAACAGGACACCTCGGACATATAAATGTTGTCTTATAATAATGAACTTGGAATAAGATTAATATTATATTAATATAGTGATATATATATATTGCAATTTTGTGTTATACGGGGGTATTTCATATTTCAGGTCTACAATATGGAGACCCTAGATATTTGTTAGGACAGGTACTTGGTAGTGTATAGTGGATTGGATTACATTGCCGAACATTGTCAACATACAACATACTGGATAAAAATGGATAAAGAATTAGGACGCGTGACTGCATGGTTGCAAGAATTGAAAGTAGCGGTCGATGAGGTAAATAATTTTGTAGAAAGGTTAAGAAGAAGAACAAATGGACTAGAGACCTATAGATTTAATGTACAAGGCAACAGAGTAGGAGGGAATAACAGGAGACAGCCAGTGCTTAATGAAGACAGAAGACGATATGATTCTATGTATGCGGCTGGTTATGACGAACCAGGTCCAAATGCTTATAGGGTAAGAGACGGCAAGAAGAACAGACATAATAGTGAAAGGTCAGACTGGTATAGTATTGGGCGTGAGAGAAACCTTGCAAAGAAATCGTGGGACTGGCCCTCTCACAGTGCAACCGCCAGAAAAAGACGTAACGACTGGTTTGAAAAGAGACAAAGACAATATTTGAAGTCAGGATCGAAAGACAGAGTGGAACACAAAGATAAGAATTCAACGACACATAAAGTACTTGCCAACATTAGTATGGAACAGGAAAAGAAGACGACGGTAGTAGTAAAGAAAAGAAACCGAGAAACACAGACGCAGGCAGGTAATACGATAGAAAATAGTACACAGACTCAGGTAGATACAGTAGAGAAAAAGGTCCAGGTACAACCAGCCAGCAAGATAACAAAGGGAAGTCAAACTGACTTAATAGAAACTCAGTCAAAACCAACTCATTTGACTAAGGGAGACAAGGTTGAAGGTAAGAAAGACAGACATATGAGAACCAAGGACGAAAGAAAGCCAAGGAAGAAAAGTATTAAGGAAAGGAATAGTATGATTGTTAATAGAGGTAGTACTATGTCAAGTTCCTCAGCGATAGACAGGAAACTAATTCCCAAATGGTGTAGGAATATTAGCTCTCAAAGTTCAGGTTACGGAGCAGATATTCTTACAGCCGCGAATTATAGTGATGCTGAAACAGATATTAATACTGATGATTCAGAGAATGAGAGAATTGCACTACGAGCAGATCTTGAATTGAAGAGTGAGATTTCCTCATACGATGTAGTTCCTGGTAGACAAGGGAACGGAATTTTGGAATTAGATACCAGCTTATGTGACAAGAAAGTAGGAAAGGCTAAGGGACAAAGACCGAGAAAGAGAAAGAAAGTCAGATGTACTAAAGACGACTGTGAGAATAGGGTAGACGTGTTTGCATTGGGCTATGGGTCTGAGGAAGGAACTATTGTCAGTGTGTCATCTGAAGACGAGGTGGGAAGATACAAGCGGTACGTAAGGTACACAGGGAACATTGAGCAGACCGACGCAAATAAAGGAAACAAGAAGAAAACATTTAAGAAGAAGAATGGCGATAGACAGATAGCGCAAAATTACTCCGCGACAACAGAAGATAACATAAGAAAACTCAGAGAATTAAGACCTGAGTACTTTAACAGGTTGACAACAGATAGTGAAGAGGACATAATAAGAGAAAGACGGGTTAATATATTGAGAGACAACGAAATGTTTAACTTGGACACACTCTATAACGGTTAAAATTCCTTGGGTGAGGAAGGAAAATGGAATAGTTTATGAGAAGAATTGAGATTTGAGCATATAGATATGGGAGCTGTCTGGAATAGGCAGATGAATTTTGTTTGGTGTAGCATCGCATGGTATAGGGTAGGCGATGGAGTTGTTGATATTTTACGTGGATACGTAGTACAGGATATCTGGTTTTTGATTTCGGTGTAGGGAGAGTAAACTAGATAAAATAAGTTTGTCCGGAAGGGATAGGTACAGAGAGTTAATCACGTTGAGTGATGTATAAATGGTGTGCACAGAATTAGTAGAGGGTGAGAGATAAATGGTTTGACTCAGAGCTATGACGTGATGTCTGAGATAGTTTTGCTTGTTGGTTTGAGAAGAAAGAATAGTATTGTATGACAGCTGAACCGAGAATGTCTGGTGAGGAGAAATAGGTTGAGGAGGAATTAAGTATCCTGTGAGTAAAATAGTCAGTTGAACGCGAAGAGTATTAAGAGTAAAAGACTGTAGAAGTTGATGCTTGAAGAATACGAGTTACGTCGTACTTGTGGAGAAGGAAGAGTTGATTAAGTCTGAGAAAGTTGTTGTGTGGAGAAATATAGAAAGCGGAATGAAGTTTGTTTTGAAGAGATAGTAGATAATGCTGTGAAAGCGATATAAGTTGCGAGAGGTAGCGTCTGACCTTCGTATGGGAGTGAATGATTGAGTAAAGTAGAAATAAGGAAGAAGTGAATTGTGAAAGTCCTGTGGAGAAATTCGTCTGGTTATGCGTTGTTCATACGTGAGTATAACTGTAGTCAAACAGGTGTTCGTCGTGATGAGTAAAGCAGGATAGAGCTGTGATAACGTCACTTAAGTGTAATACATAGATAAAATGTAATGTTGCGCTGATATATCTTGTGTCAATGTGTGTGGAGGAGATCAATACGCTTAGATTGTGCTGAGTGATTGCTGGAATGTTGAATTGGCGTCTAAATTGTCTTTGTAGTAATAGTAGAGACACGTTAGGTTGTCGCGATGCGAGAGTAGTTGTGAAATGAGTGCGAGGTTGTGTATCATTGTCCGTGTGAATATACGAAGACTGGTTGATAAATGAAAATAGAGTATGCGAAAATTGAGAGATAGAAAGAACGTGATTGGAGAATTGTGATGTCCTTTCGTTAGAATATCTGACGTTGGAAACAGTGTTAACATTCTGAATGATGTTTCATAAAATATGTTTAGTATTGTTGACAGGGATGCATCGAAACAAGAATGCCTAAAAGTGAGGTCCGTTGTCAGTTGTAAGTGGCGTGGCTTGCAGTTCTGAAAGAGTCCCGAGAAATAATAAGAAGAGTGAAAGATGCGGAGGTAAACAGGGTTAGTAAAATGAATGTTGGAGAACGTGTTCCGAGGAGGGTGACCGGTTTGATTGTCGTCACGATGTAAGAGTGCTAGGAGAGACTTGAGGATAGCTATAGTAGTGCTGGTGAGACGTTGAAAGTATTGAAGCAGGAGGATGAAATATTAATTGCGTCGGGTAGACGAGAAAGTTGGAAGTGGAATTGGTGGTTTTGGTGAGAGGTCTATAATAAATAGACAAGTTCTTTTGATGGGAGTAGCATGGTGGAGATACTATAGTTAACAGTAATGATTAAGAAGTAGTAGTGATGTTTTGTATAAAGCCAAGGGAAACAATAGCTGTGCCGAGCCACAGGTTATTAATAAGTGGATGATGGTTAGTACATTGAGTTGACATTGGAATAGTCGCCACATTAGGAATGGATAAAAGAAGTTAGTCTGTGGTTAACAGATATACATACGTAGCAGTGAGGTGTTTTGTTTTCTCGGTTGTGGGAGGCCAAGGTTGATGGGCCACTATATGTAGTAATTTGAAGGGAGTTGTATTTAAAAAAAAAAAAAAAAACCTTCTCTTTAGAGAGAAGACAATTGTTTTATGGTGAGTTTTAATGCCTCATATATAATATGTTTTTTTGCTTGATTTGGTCCTGTAAAATGATTGTTATTATTTTAGAATAGGATTATTGTGTTCGTAGACTTTTGAATACAAACTACTGGTCCGTAAAAGAGACCAGTAGTATTAGGTAACAATAGATTAGGATGTATGTTGTATTATTTTAACCATCTTCATCACCATCATCATCACCATCTTCATCACCATCACCTTTAATTGACATGAGGGGAAACATAAATGATGTTATAAAAATGTGGGGGGGGTATGATGTTCTGTTGTGATTTTATTTCGCTGTTTTGTATGTTAAATAGTAGTTAGTTAAGTTATGTTTAAGTTACAGGGTTTTGTCTAGAATAAAAACAATACATGGGCTTTATTTTAGTCCTTTGTTCAGAAAATAGTAATAAACTACTGGGGACTAGAAGAGAGACATTTATTTGGGATCCTTCGTTTAGAAAATAGTAATAAACTACTGGGGACTAGAAGAGAGACATTTATTTGGGATCCTTCGTTCAGAAAAGAGTTAATAAAACTACTGAGAGCTAATAAAGAGACACATTCTCTTTGTGAAGAATAAGTTCATGGGTATTTTGTTGCTGTGATAATCAGTGTAGAATAGTTAATATGGTTAGGAAGTAGTGGAAATATATGGATGGTTAGGGGGAAGTTTAGAGTTACACTAAAGTCAGCATTGATTTAGAAGCCATATGGGGGAAGAAAAGATTAATATAGCAGTGGGGTTAATGAGGAGAAAGTTTTAAACATGGGTTACATGGGGTCAGAAGAACCATGATGTACACAGGATTCCGGGGTTATAGAAAAAGAAGAGGGTAACGGGTTACCCCAGACAAAAACATGAATTGAATCCATGTTTAAATCTGAAGAGTGATTAGACACTGTGGATAACAGTACAAGAATAAAGGGGTGTAAGTGTGTAGTCGAGACATAATGACATGGGGTGTTTGAGAGTCCGTAATATATGGGCTGGGATAAAGTTAAAGGCAGGGATAGGATATTGTTGCTGTTAGTAACGGCATGAAGGGAGATTTGAGTAGTTGTGCCCATAATAAATGGACAGTAAGGGGGCAAGAGAGGTATATTATGTGAAGTGATCTGTATTGGAACAGGTCTTGATTTTTAATTGTGTCCTCGGGACGTGTTTTGTGGTTGACATTACAATGAGAGGTTGAAGTAAGGTTCAGAGACATAAAAGTAGTAGTGTCTGTAATATATATTGGATGTGAATAATGTTTTTGATGCTGTAGATAGCAGCGTAAACGTTTACCATAATGAGTGGTAAAGGTGTGTGTGATTTTAGACTTTATTACATAAAGTCTCAAATGACATAGGAGGGTAAAGGAGTATGGTTTGGTAAAGGGGGTGTGTGATGTAGCTGAGTGTGCTCTTTGTGTGGAAGAGTTCTACTGCTTCTTTTAAATACCGGTGGCCACCGATTCTTTATCTTTCTATCGTGTGAAAGTGATTTCAAGTTAGTCGAAAGGGGAGAATGGTATCAGCGTTTGAAATAGTAAGCGGAATGCTTATGAAGTGGAAAAGTAATATTTAAGAAGATGTGTTATAATGTATTTTATAAAGTTGATATTGAATTGTTATTAAAGATATGTAAATATGTTATGGTTGTTTGAAGAGCCAGAAACGAAGAAGAAGTGGGTTGATATATATATATATAGCAGGGGAAGACTTAAAGAAATAGAATATTCACTTTGGGGAAGATTAGGGGAACTGTGAGAGATAAAGAAAAAGAGGGAATAGAGTAAGGGGATTAGGAGTAAAGATTTTTTCCTTTTATAGGAAAAATTCTTTAAGTAACATGGGGAGGTGTAACAGTAATAGAGTACTGGGGTATTATTAGGATCTAGTGGGAAATAGATACAGCACGATTGAGCATCGAGAGTGAAAGGGTGGGAGATGCTCAATCGTGACGTATTGTGTTGGCAAGGGCAGTTAACATCAAGCCTTGGACTAGAGAGGAAGCTAACTTGTCATCATGAAGAAATAAACAGTATTTGTATAAAACCAACACGTCTTGTGAGTTCCTGCTCTGTTACACAAGTTCATCATTCCAGATACAATCCAGAAGAGTTACTAAACTGACTGATATAGCTAATGTTTTCATTTTTTTTTTCAGGCAGAATATATGATTAAAGCAGTAATGGCATAATGTAAAATAACTTCTATATTAAGATAAACAGCAATAAGAAAGTAGAAATGATTCAAACATTATGAAGGGTAAGTATTTTCTTGATAATCGGTGAGTAATTTCCCATTGCCGGTCTCTCTGGTGAAGGAGTTAAGGACGCTGTTCGTAATGCCATATACTCACGTATGAAACACAGCTGTGCGAGATTCGGCAGCGGACACGCCGTGTTAGTTTCTTACAGAAAGATATGTGAGCCAGTTGTTCAGAAAGCAATGGCAAACTTTTTTTTTTTTTTCCCCTAGCATATCCTTTACAGGACTTAGCTGTCAACACCAGCATCTTTCAGCTGTATGTTGATCTCAATGGCAAACTACTGAATGTAAAACTTACCAAGACATCAACAGCAGCTGAAAAATGCTGGTGGCGACTGCAATGTCCTGTAAATAGGATATGAGAAAAAAATATTTCCCTTTGGAAAGCTGGAGTATGTCATCACAATGGGAGAGTTGGTGGGGAGAGGTGGGGACCAACAGAGAAAATGCTGGATAGTTCGAAATCTAGGCATGGAGAAATAGCAGTATCGGAAATGATTGGCAGCACATGGGACAGAATGGCTATGGAAAAACGTGATCACCAATGCCACAGACTATATTAATGTTCATAGAACAAAGAGGAAATAACATTACCTCCATCATCAAACAGCCACCAAACATCTATAGTTCCTTTCTCTTTGTTGCGGAATTTGTTCACAGTTTTCAGCATCTGAAATTGAAAATAAATGTTTTAAAAACTAAAAGGTGATTTCTCTAAACTTGTTCACATATATATCATCTGGGCCTTTTCATATCACAAGATATTTCCAGAACATTCAGCGTAAACAATCAAGAACAATTTGGTCAAGGGACACATCTGTTATTCAGCTCTGCAGTGATCTGTTAATGTGACAATACCTCTTAAAGGTTGTAAGACATTTCCAAGTATATACAGTAATGTTCTCTCCCTGAGTTGTCACACAGTGTTAAAATTAAGAGTCAGTTATTTCCCAGAATCTCCTCTGGAGGAAACTACATCAACAATATAAGTTATGCAGATGATAGTGGCTGTGATTGTAGACAATGAACAGGATCTGCAGCATTTGGTAGATGCTGTTATTGTACACAGTGAGCAACTAGAGCTAAATTATGTGAAAGCAGAAATTATGGTATCTCCAAGAAGAAGAGGACTGAAGATTTTTGAAGGCATGTTTATGAGGAGAAATATACTTGAAAATTTAGTGACAACTGGCAAACTTTATGGAAAAAGAACAAGGGGAAGACAAAGAGATGAATTTCCGATGGCTTGGCCACATAGCATAATTGGGATAAGAACACAGACCTGATCCCAAGACTCTGGTCATTGTGTGAAATGCAAACCATGACCTCCCATGCTTACTGACATGGCACATGATGATGATGACATTTCACAGTATTTTAGTAATCAATGTTTTTGTTATATGTGGTTTATAAAGGGGATGGTATTTAAAGATTTCAACTATGAAAAAATAAAAAACATTTTTTAAAGTTTGCCAGCAACAATTAGTGGACTCCGTCACATAAGTTTGGAGGTACTGTCAACAAACAAGAGGTTGCCACCATTTTTGCCTGTAAATATTGACAACAAATTTGGAACTCCTACCATGAGAGAATGTCTTGGGAAGCAGAGGAAGCTGGCGTGATAATGAACACATATTTCCTGCAGTGTCGACTGATTAATAAAAATATGGGGCTAGAATCAAATACTAATTTTGTCTCAAAGCGTAGAAAAGAGTACTTCACTTTTTTAAAATCATGAATAATTGGAAATACTGACCACAACTATTGAGCTCCAATCACAAATCTATATGAATACTGGCCACAAATACTATTCTCCTATCACAAATCCATGTGAATACTAGCCACAAATACTGGGCTCCCATCACAAACCCAAGTGAATACTAGCCACAAATACTGGGCTCCCATCACAAACCCATGTGAATACTAGCCACAAATACTGGGCTCCCATCACAAATCCATGTGAATACTAGCCACAAATACTGGGCTCCCATCACAAATCCATGTGAATACTAGCCACAAATACTGGGCTCCCATCACAAATCCATGTGAATACTAGCCACAAATACTGGGCTCCCATCACAAATCCATGTGAATACTAGCCACAAATACTGGGCTCCCATCACAAATCCATGTCAATACTAGCCACAAATACTGGGCTCCCATCACAAATCCATGTGAATAATGGCCACAAATACTGGGCTCCCATCACAAATCCATGTGCATACAGCCCACAAATGGGAGTCTCCATGGCGAAGTGGTCAAGCCGTTAGACTCAAGCTCCGAAGGTTGTGGGTTCGATTCCAGGCCGCGTCCTTCAGTTCACGAGTGAAACTTTTTCGGAGACTCCCGTGGGTCGTCGCTAGAGCTATGAAGTTTGTGCTTTGTGCGACGCTTTCTGCGCTGCAGAAAGAGACAGAGCCATATGGGATAAAACCTGGTGCAATGAAGTCGACCGTGTCGACTTTTAAGCGAATTTTACAGCCCACAAATACTGAGTACCCATCACAAATCCATGTGAATACTGCCCACAAATACTGGTCTTGCATCATGAATGCTTAGAAACATTTACTAGAAATTAATATTTCATATTGACTTTTTATGACTTCATATCTCAATGTAGAAGAGAAATGATAATATAAATAAAGTGAAGATCTGTCACAAGACAATGTCAATGTTTAGTGCAATCGTAACTACCACAAATGCATACAGTACCAACATGTTCCCCTAAAAGAATGTTTAATAAAGCCAAAGTGAAAAATAAATACATCTGAGAAATTAATACAGAAACCATAAGAAAGGACAACAAACATACCTGGGTGTTAAACTTGCTCAAAATTCGAGGACTAAGATTGTCTGCAGCATCCCCCTGCCCTTCCTCCTCCTCTTCATCATCTGCATCCAGCATGCCTTTGCTGGCAGAATCTTTCAGCACGCTTTCAGAGTCTTTCAGCAAACTGCCACCATTCTTACCAATGTCTACAACTCGTACTTTCAAGTCCTCCTCCTTGGCTTCTCCTAACACTGCATGTTCAGACTGAGTCAGAGGTGTCCCGTGGGGACTTTCTTCATCACTCTGGTCTGGCTCTGTATGGGTGAAACATAACTACTGTCACCAGGAAAAAATCAAGTGTTTATTTCAAACATCACACTCACCAACACCGGCTTAATGGATTCATTACACAACTATTAATGGGATCTGGTTATAACAATTTTCTCAGTTCCCCACAAATGCAACTCCATACTGAACATAATCACTCACATGTTTTCTTTTTTATGTGGCAATAATGATTTGTCAGTTGTACTGATTAATTTCAAGCAATAATTCATACATCTCATATAGTTCTAACAGGATCCACTCCTTGCTAATTATTAATTATTGTTTCCACACTAATATTGTTTAATTCTTTCAGTTCTAAGTGCCATGTGATGTGTGACTGGCCCTTCCCCTTGAATCACAACCATTACGTTAAGTATTCTCATACTTCTCGTGTTTTGTTTACAGCATACTCAAGAAAGTTAAATCAGTGCTGCTATATGGATCAGAGACATGGAGAATGACTATGTAATTATGAATAAACTAAACACATCCATTAACTGGTGACTGCACAGAACGGAAAAACTAAAATGGTATGACGGAATCACCAATGTGGAGCTCATGGAGTGAACTAAACAAATCCCAGTGAATCAAGAGGAAAAGATGCTGTCACTGGATAGGACATACATTGAAAGAAAACCTGAGAATAGTATCATTAGAAAGTCCTATCATAGGAATCCACAGGGCAAACATAATAGAGGGAGAAATATGAAGACATGAAGAAGAAAAATATAGACAGCAATGAATAATATGGGGAGGACATGCGGTGAGCACTAGGAGATAGCCAAAGATAGGGCAGCTTGTCAAGATAAGGTTGAGGGTCAATGCTCCAATATGGGAGGAAGGGCAGGAAAAGAATGGAGCAAGCTGCGGAAATAGCAAAAGATAGGACAGCTAAGTGTTGAGTAGGTTGAGTTTCTATGCTACAACAGGAGATAATGGGCAGCAATAACTACCATCTTAAATGGAATTCAGTGGACTATGGCCGAGCAGTTGATGATCTGCTGGATACTGTTGTTTCTGATAATACCTAGAGTACTTTGCAGTTTCATTTAACATTCCCCCATAAATGATTCATCCTGATCATTTGGTGCAGTGTAACACTGGATTACATTCATGTCTATTTTGTGTGTAATTCTATATGTTACTTTTATTAGTCTAGAACTTACTGCTAAACACTCTATTAGTGCTTTATCTGCCTTCATAGATAGTATCAGGATCACTCCTTCATAGTGAGGGGCACTTTCCTCTGGTTGGCTGAGAATAGCACTGTTTTGTCTATGGCTAGAAGCTTTTTGTCCGCTCCTTTTAATTCTGTTTCGCTGAATCACAAAATGCTAATTTTATAATACTGAATTTTCCCCACCTCTGGTGCTGTTTTCCCCAATTCATGCAGAGTTTTAACATTCCAGGTACCAATTCTGGAGATTTTAAAACGTGCAAGGAAGTTAAATAGCAATCCAGATTACTTGCAGCTTTCTCTTGGTTAGCTGATTTATTCTTTTTTCTTTATATATAAATTTGTTCATGGTTGATTGGATTTTACCAATCTACAGTTGTCTACAGGATAGGGAAGCAAGAAATTTGTCTTTCTCTTCATCAAAGATTTAACAAATATTGAGACAATTACCAGGGTATCAGTGCGGGCGTCTGTCAAGACTGGCCTTGAATGTTCAGTGAATCTTGTGAAGGCAACAGTCTTGGGGGACATGTTCCACTGGTGGTTTATAGCACAATGTCTTACAGTAGATTTTAGTTTGATGATTTACAACACCACATCCAGCAAACACATCAATGATAATTAAATTAACAGGATTAACCACAAATGTTTTATAACATCAATGATAATTAAATTTATGAGATTGACAATAAATGCTAGAATGCTGGATTCTCCTTCGGGACACCCGGGTTCGAATCCTCGGTAAGGTGTGGAGTTTTTTTCTGCCAGGGGCAAAAAGAAAACCCTAACCTGCACAGTTTGCGATGACTGCACTAGCCAGGCTCAAGACCCAACTGCCACACACCGCAAGGTACTAACTGGCACCTTGCCGTCTTGACAGACGATAGTTTGTAAAATGGAGTTATACCTCTCCATAACACAAAGCCTGGGCTGAATTTAGAGACCATGTGTTGCCCATGCGGCATGATCCCTCTCTCGGCCTGTCTATGTACTCCAGAGGAAAGGTAACACCAATACGTCTGGAATAAGACAAGCTGCAGAAGCTGCCGGATCGATAAAGCAATGCTCTAACTGTCCCCTTTCGGAGCTTTGATCCTAGATCAGTTGCTAACCAAGGCTTAGGGTGTGGTCTGCCCTGTCATGACACCAGGATAAGGCTTATACCCTCCCAATTGTGCTCCTCTGGCCGAAGCCGTTGGCACAATGTGGGGTGTCGGGTTTGGTAAGCGTCGCCCAACATTCGGCGCTAACAGAAAGCAAGTAGTAACATCTACTGTCATACGGTAGCTCAGTCATATCAAACTAAGACCTGACATCAACCGCAAGGTACTATATTGGCAGTAAATGAAAGTTTTTTTACTATAAATATTGTGTTCGCAGTTTTGATTTCAGGTAGGTGATTAAAACAAAAAGTTATGGGAATTTGGTGCCAGCATCATATTTTTATAGACCAATCATCACATTTTTATAGATCAATCATCATATTTTTATAGACCAATCATCACATTTTTATAGACCACTCATCACATGTTTATAGACCAATCATCATATTTTTTATAAACCAATCATCATATTTTTTATAGACCAATCATCATATTTTTTATAGATCAATCATCACTATTTTATAGACCGATCATCATATTTTATAGACCAATCGGCACTCGAGTGGTGATTTTTCAACATCACCTTGGCAGTCTTTAATTCCCAGGATATTTCCTGATGCCCATTTATGCAGAATGGACCAGGGAGCCCAAGTCAATTGTACAAATCTGCCTGGATGCGAGTGTGAACCCATGACCACCAGGTCAGCAGGCTAGCCACAGCATTACTCCCGCTCCCAGGTTAAAGTTTGTTGCATATTCTTTACAGGATGCAACAGTCAACCCCAGCATTTATTGGCTGTTTGTGATTTCTTGACAAGTTTATGTTCAGTAGTACGCCAAGCTTTCTGAACGGCTGGCACTCATGCCATTTTATGAAAACCAACACAAGGCGGTCTGCTGCCAAATTGCCGGCAGCTGTGTTTCGAATGCAGCGGGACTGCGAACTGCGCCCAGAGCCCCTTCGCCACAGCGCCGGGTGATGGGTGTGAAATAAAAATAGCAGAGAGACATTCATGAACACGGCTACAGAACATCTCCAGCTCACCTTCGTCCTTACTGATATCAAAAATGGTCATGTTGGTTTCTGGGTCCAGATTAAAGCCTTCCTGCACACGCAGGATCCCCACTCCAAACTTCAGATCAAAAGCATCACTGCCCAAAACAAACATTTCAGATGCTTATACATGTGGAACAGTTATTCTAATGAACTCAATGGTGAATGGCAAACTAACAAAATAGACTGGGTTCAATATCCAGCTGAGTAATGCCTTTCTTAGATGGCACATGTCTTTGCAAAATGCGTCGCAGAGTTGTAAAAAGTGTCAGCTTTTGTCTGGAAGTGAGAGGCAGTGAGGAAAAAAGTTGGTCATACCACTTCATACTAGCATGACTTAGTTTATCTCAAGTCTACCAATTACACTGCACTTGTGTTATGAATGCTAAGAGAGGATCGGATAACATGGGTTATGAAGAGATCATAGGGACACATGACTTGAGGTAATAAATGAAAATAGAGAAATATATACGTCATAGGTAGATGTGTTTTTCTGCATTAAAGAATACACAAAGCGACATAGATATCACCATTTATAAAAATGGTTCATTCATTTCAATGCTATGCTCTAGTCTTATGCATCATGAGGCTATCTGGTTAATGCAGGATCTGTTTGGGCAGAAGCCATCGCATTCATCCTTTAATTGCCAAAAATTATTCATTTGAAGTTTATCCCTGATTGGGACATAGAACCTCAACCAACTGACTCCAAGCCATCTTATCAGTAGCTTTGCCTTGCAGATGTTCATATTCTCCCTAGATTATTCATTTCTTGTTCTACTTCTCTTCTCCATGTGTTTTTGGGCCTCCCACTATTCTTTTTGCACTTTGGATTCCCTGCAAAGGTCTTTCCAGCTACATTACATTCAGTTTTTCTCAATGTATGTCATATCCAGCACTAGCCTCTTTCTGCACGTCTTGATTCACTGGTATTTGTTCAGTTCTCTCTATGAGCTCCAAATTGGTGATTCAGCCATACCATTTTAGTCCTATTTTGAGCCTGCATCAAATAATGAATATTTATAGTTTACTAGACAACCCGGCCCGGCTTCGCCCAGCCCCTGGCGGGGAGCGTCTCATTTAATTCATATTTGGCCCCTGCTCCCATTCCCGTTCCCAAAAAAGACGACCCGGCCCGGCTTCGCCCAGCCCCTGGCGGGGAATGTCTCATTTAATTCATATTCGGTCCCTGCTCCCGTTCCCAAAAATTAAAAATTGATTTTAAACTAACTAACTATTTCAGTTACATCCACGCGAGTGAGAACAACAACTGTTCCTAACTAATTTCTGGTTTAATCAGAGACTGAGTTCCCTTGCAGCAAGATGGCGGAACATTTATTCGTCTGTTTCTAAAGCTCGTGCCATTTTCTTTCGTGCTGGAGGAAAAATTGTTGATTTTAAACTAAATAACTATGCCAGTTGGCTGCACGGGAATGAGAAGAACATCTGTATAAAATTTCATTTCAATTGGATGGACCGTTCAGGAACGCCTAAAGGACACACAAACAAAGACTCATTCTCTTTTATATACATAGATTAGTAATCGTTTGGTCATTTATCATGTTTCTGATCCATTCAGCAGTATTGATGTCACGTTAGAATTGAATATTCCAAGTTTGACGTTAAGTTTAATGTCCCTTGACTTCCACAAATGTCCTGTGCTATAAAAACTCCTCTTGCCTGTCTCCACACTGCTACCTTAATAGGTCAGGTTTCACCATGGGAGATATGTTATCATTTACTTGATTTATTCTCATTATCTATGTCTTTATCCTATGAACTCTGAAACCTAATTGCACGAGAAACAGGGTGACCACTTACTGAATGATCCCCAGATACTGCTGCACATTTTCAGGGTTGTCTGTCTGCCAGTTGGTCTTGAAACCAAGAATAAGAAGATTTGGACGGAACTTGCCAACTCCAACATTCTGCCAGATTGATATGACAGAGTGATCATCATTTACATCTAATAACATGACTAGAGAAAAAAAAAACATATGACCCTAAATTATCGCAAATTGTGATATCTTATTTTGGTGTCTTTTTCTTCTGCTGCCTTTCATCTCCCAATGGAGCATAGACCTTCAACCAACTCAAGCCAAACCCGTTGAACACTTGCTCATAATTGGTTCAATTTTGCAGCCAGTTTTCTGCAGGATGAGGTAGCCATTCTGATGTCAACCCTCCTTAGCTGCCTTTAATGGCATGCATGGTAGGTGACATCATTATAGTGTTACTACTGTTGTACTCCCTTATATAGGCCCTGCAAACACATGGGCGTTGCTATGGTCTACTCATAATCTAAACTACCAGGGTAGACACTGGTAAAATAACTCTGATATTATCTATGAACATTGGTAAAATAACACTGATATTATCTATGAACATTGGTAAAATAACACTGATATTATCTATGAACATTGGTAAAATAACACTGATATTATCTATGAACATTGGTAAAATAACACTGATATTATGTATTAACATTATTCTAGTAAAATAACTCCTGATATGATCTATTAACATTAAGCTGTCATTGGCATGAGCGCTGTCAGATAAGAAATTAATGCAAGCTCTTCACATTTTCTAGAGGAGAGAAAGACTGGCCGTCTCCACGCACTCGGGCCTAAAAATGTGATGGTCCTAACACTTCACATACCAACAGTAGGTTCCCGATACGGAGCTGGTTTTTTTTTCTATATTTATGATCCATTATCCACTCCAAAGCAGGCAGATGTATATGGTGTATGAAAGTAGTTGGTCTATAAGGGTGAAAACAGTTGGTGTATGTGGGCACAGCGTAGGCAGTTGGAAGTGGATGGTGTGTATGTGTTTGTGTGGAAATAGATGCTACATGGGTCAAAGTAGATAGTCTTCTTCTTCTTTCATTCGCTTAAAATATGTCTACAACTGCAATTTTGTCTCTTGTATGAATTTAACTGTTTTTTTCAGTTCTCAGCTCCCCATCTTCACTATAGGGGTTGATATCATCCCTCCTGTGGTGACTAAGTGCTTGATGTTGCACCTTGTCCAGCTCTTGTAGTGTGGTTTTTTTATGCTGAGCACCACGCAGTTGACCCGTATTCCAGGTGTTGTATGCTTTGTTGATAAACTTTGCTAAGTATTTTCCCACTGGCTCCCCATGTGGTTCCACTTAGCTTTCTCAAGATGGCTATTTTCCTTCTGACTTTTGCTACTGCTTTGTTGATGTGCTTTCTCCATGTCAGCCTGCCATCAAATGTTAATCCAAGGTATAAAAAAGTAGATAGTAAAATAGATGCTACATGGGTCAAAGTAGACAGTAAAATAAAAAGTTATGTAGCAGGAAAATGCTTGCTCCGTGGCGAAGGAGTTATGGACGCAGTTCGTAATCCCGCATACCTGCATTCGAAACACAGCTGCGGGCGATTTGGCAGCAGACTGTGTTGCGTTGGTTTTTTATGAAATGGCGGTCGTTCAGAAAGCAATGGCAATCTTTTGAAAGTATACTTGCCAAGAGATCACAACAGCAAAAAATGTTGGTGTTGACTGCGATGTCTTGTAAAGGGTAGGCAACTAACTTTAACTTTAGCAGGAAGCTGATGTGGGAATGTGAATTTTTATGAGCATCACATTTCTGTATGACATGAGTGCATGGAGGAAAGAGTGGCCAGTCTCTCCCTACCTACAGCAAACAATGAGAACTGACATCAAACCTTTGTCCGACCGCACTCATGCCTTGTCAGCGTAATGTCCTAACTACAACAACATGACCACTGGGTAGTTTGGGTGAATGTAAATACTATCTGTATGAAAGTAGATGTTGTTGTTGTTGTTTGTCCATCAAGAATGATGATGACCATTCATTTCATCCAGTGGGGTTGGATGAAGAATGAATTGCGCGATGAATTGGATTAGAGTGAGGAAGAGTTGTGCAATTTGTCGACCTCACTCTCTCGCCTGAGTCCAGTGGCAAGACAAGTCAAGACGACTGGAGACGAATACAGGTGCAGTGGATGACCAGGGCGCTCTACGTGCCTTGCCGTGCTCATTTCGTTCCACAACGCTTTGTAAACACCATCTTGCCCGTTGAATATTCAGTGATTTCATCCACGCAGTCTGCCGAATCCTGCCTTCACATGCTGGGTAGGCATACCCTAGTTCACTGCTTGGGTTGATACCAAATCGGCTACCCAGTAGATACTATATGGATGGATGGAGATATATGTATGAAAGTAGATACTGTATGGATGGATGGAGATATATGTATGAAAGTAGATACTTTATGGATGGATGGAGATATATGTATGAAAGTAGATACTTTATGGATGGATGGAGATATATGTATGAAAGTAGATACTATATGGATGGATGGAGATATATGTATGAAAGTAGATACTATATGGATGGATGGAGATATATGTATGAAAGTAGATACTATATGGATGGATGGAGATATATGTATGAAAGTAGATACTATATGGATGGATGGAGATATATGTATGAAAGTAGATACTTTATGGATGGATGGAGATATATGTATGAAAGTAGATACTTTATGGATGGATGGAGATATATGTATGAAAGTAGAAACTATATGGATGAATGGAGGTATATGTATGAAAGTAGATACTATATGGATGGATGGAGGTATATGTATGAAAGTAGATACTATATGGATGGATGGAGATATACATGTATTGATTGATTGATTGATTTAGGAGCCAACATCACAGCATTCAGAGCATTCCCATAAGCGCTCTGTCCCCATCCTCAACAGCCAGTGAAGAGTTCCAACACTAATAGTACCAGTATACAAGTATGTATGAAAGTAGATACTATATGGATGGATGGAGATATATGTATGAAAGTAGATACTATATGGATGGATGGAGATATATGTATGAAAGTAGACATATGGATGGAAGCAGAAAATATTTTGCGAATATAAAAAGTACATGTACAGAAAGTAGGTACAATATGGATATATATATATATCCACATACATATACATCCATATATATATATATATATATATATATATATATATATATATATATATATATATATATATATATGAAAGTAGACATATGGATGGAAGCAGAAAATATATTGGGGATATAAAGACTACTTTGATTTGATCAGTCGTGAGGGTCTGTTGAAAAATATAAAGACTACTTTGATTTGATCAGTCGTGAGGGTCTGTTCAAAGCACTAAAGAAGATTGGCTGCCCACCAACTCTTCTGTCCATTCTTGGATCGTTCCACACTGGCATGAAGGGTATAATCAAGTTTGATGGTGCAACTTCAGAAGAGTTTGAAATAAAGAGTGGAGTTAAGCAAGGTTGTGTACTAGCTCCCACCCTCTTTGGAATATACTTTTCACTTGTACTGAAATATACCTTTCGTGATCAGGTATAACAAGATAGATGTTACGCCCCATAATTAGCAGGTGGTCGAGGCGTGCAATACGCGCGGTGCGAAATATTTGCACTAAGAAGCGCAGTATTGATGACGTGGGGCTAGCAATTTGCGTGGCATAACAACAGCAAAACCTTGCCATCAGAGCTGCTGGTCGGACGCTGGTGTATTGGATAGAAGAAGGGAAACATCTGGGAAATATTAAGAGATTTGACGATGGAGTTTTACGAAATTATAGTATTTAAGTGAGGAATGGAAACCTCTTCGTACCCAAAAAGGCAGCATCATATGCTCATTTAATTTTGTATGAACTACTACCATGCATGACCTGTTTTTATGTCTGCTTAATGAAACGCCAATGCCTCAAGGAAGAACCACCAATAATAAGAACTACAGAACCTAACACAGCCTGAGGTCTTCATTTAGTTATGAACCACCAGTTCAGGTGGGTGTTGATTTGAACGTCGTTCGGCCGTTTGTTCCATTTGTATGACGATGTCACAATGCTTAGTACGAACTATCAAGGTTCAACCACACGATCACCCGGCTACTGAAGAGCCTTTCGGTGGTGGCCGGGGCGCAATGGGCGCCGAAGCTGCTATACAGGATGGTGGTATATACATTCACTCACGCTCAGATGGCGACCTCTACATTGCTCTGAGATTGAAGGCCAAGACCAAAATTAGGAGGGTACTGATCAGCGAGTTGCTTTTTGCAGATGACGCTGCAATTATGACCCACTCTGAGGAAAAATTACGTCTACTATCTGCATTCTCCAATGCTTGTTCTGAATTTGGTTTAACAATTAGCAAAAAGAAGATACAGATTATGTCACAAGGTGCACTTGGGGTACCATCAATCTTTATTGACGATGCCGAACTAGAAATAGTAGACTATTTTACATATTTAGGATCAGAAGTAAATAGCAAATTATTCCTAGATTAGGAAATCAACATCAGGTTTGGTAAGGCAGCAACAACAAAGTCAACATCAGGATTGGTAAGGCAGCAACAACAATGTACAGGTTAACAAGAAGAATCTGGGAGAACAGGAAGCTTACTGCCAAAACAAAAGTCCTCGTCTACCAAGCCTGTGTCCTTAGTACTTTTCTCTATGGCAGTGAAGCCTGGACAACTTACTCACACCAAGAGAAACGTTTAAATAGCTTTCATATGCCGTCTGCAAAGAATACTTGGTATTAAGTGGCAAGACAAAATCACAAATACTGAAGTATTGGAAATCAGGTTGTGTGATGGTTTATTCCATGCTCAGTCTTCGTCGACTTAGATGGATAGAACATGTTAGGAGGATGGATGATGGTAGAATTCCAAAGGACATCTTTTATGGTGAATTACAGATGGGTAAGAGATCTCACTGTCAGCCTCTACTATGATACAAAGATGTGTGTAAGCGGGGCACGATTGGTACAGGCATTGATAATGCTCATTGGGAGCAAGTCGACGCTGAACGTGTTGCATGGAGGGCAAATATCAGAAATGGAATAAAGACAAAGGAGAAAATTATTATAGATAAGTCACACACTGAGCGTGTGAGACGTAAGATGGTGCATGATGGTGGAAATGACCATGTGTTCACATGCATCCCCTGTGGACATACATTTACAGCAAGAATTGGCTTTATCAGTCACATTCGCCACCGCCATGGGTTGTAATTATGCCGTTTTGAAGCACAATGTAACAAACTATCATCTGTCAAGACGGCAAGGTGCCAATGAATAAAGACTACATGTACAGAAAGTAGATACTATATTGATAGCTGGAGATATATGTACGAAAGGAGACATATGGATGGAAGTAGAAAAAATATTGGTGAATGTAAAAACTGCATGTACTATATGGATGGCAGTAGATATTCTATGTGTGGATGTAGATATTATACTGATGTAAGTAGACGATGTATCGTTGTTACCTTTCACAGCTCCTTAATTGTCCTAGTAAAATATGACAGTAGCGAAAATATTGCAAACTGAATGTTAAAATGTTACATATAATCTATTAAAATATTTGTAAGAAACATGAAAGAGTCTCCTCCATACTTGCATAAGGGCCTGAGCTCCAAGTTGGAAAGTTACGGCTGTTGTAGCAGAATAGAAAGATTTGATGTGTCGATGGCGAAAATAAGCATAGGCTGCATCTGATCTTAACTTGCGTAGGTGTTCATGCTGTTGTCCCTGGGAAAGATAGGGTAGATCTTGAAATTTGTGTTTGCTGCGTGTTATGCTTCTGATGCCACATGCTTCAAACTTACACAGGTTTTATTATTTATCACATACATCAACATTATTCTGCTACAAAGAATGTTATGAAAATAATTACGGCCGGCTTAGGGCGTTATGTGTCGGCCCTGCAACTATGGAAGCAACCTTGGATGGCGGAAAATGCTATGGACTGTCCCTGCCTTCCTTTGAGGGATGACCGTTGTCTTCGACCGTTCTGACTTGGCCAGCATGGATGTAGACGGCACCACAAAAGTGAGAGTCTCCCAGGAATGCTACCTGGTCAGAAAAGCACGCTTAAGTCGATGTGTTGGCCTACGGGTTTCGGCCCAAGGGCGCATAACAGACACACCGCAATCACATCTGAAAAAACACTCCGGATGAACGAAAAGAAGAAGAAGAAGATTACGGCCGGCTTCACTTTTAATTCCAAAATTCTTGCCACCCAAGAAGAAGAGTCCTGTGGTGTATGGGAGAGAGAGAGAGAGAGAGAGAGAGAGAGAGAGAGAGAGAGAGAGAGAGAGAGAGAGAGAGAGAGAGAGAGAGAGAGAGAGAGAGAGAGAGAGAGAGAGAGAGAGAGAGAGAGAGAGAGAGAGAGAGAGAGGATATGAATAATACTCCAGGGCACCGGGAAGGTTGACCCGATCAACAAATGCCCGCAGAAGTCAGATGTGTCGGCCTAACGGCGCAAGAATGCAGCTCTGCTGTAAACAGGCACAATGCAATCACGCCCGAAAAAAAAACTGGATGAACGCAGAAGAAGAAACTCCAGGGCAGAAAAAAGATGGCAAAAATTAAGAAAAAGAATTTAAAAAAAAAACGTCTTTAGTACTTACATCCCATCATTATTTAAAATCCACAATGTAGTGAAGATAAAGGTAAATCCTATAACACTGCTTTAGAAAAGTGAAGTAACATGGATTTTATATTAACTAGGTCCCAAGATCACAAAGTGACCAAATTTATTCTTTCCCATTATTTTCCTTCAATGACCGCTTCCTGTCTGTTTGTTGTTTTTACTCGTACTCCAAAGTCATGATCTACCTATGGCATGTATGACCTCGATCTTTCTAAAAAGCATTTACATAAAATCAGTTTGGTAATTCTTCCTTGTTCACACACACACACACCACCATGTTAAATGTCTGTAATAAAAGCAGTAGCTAGTTTTAGGTTTGTATAATTCCAAACATTTTTTGGTGGAAGAGGTGTTAGCTGATGACATATCTGTTTACATTCATTAGTAGCAGTGTAGCCATCATGAGGCATTTGCCACATAAATAGGAGTTAGATGAACCAATTCTGTACCTATGATATAGGCGACATCTCAGTCTGTTGTGTCTCTTTTCCTCCTCTGCCTTCTTTTTCCTTTCATCTCCCAAATGAAGTACAGACCTTCAGCCAACTCACACCGAGCATTCTGCTCATGATTGGTTGGATTTTGTAGACTTGTTATGATTGGTTGGATTTTGTAGACTTGTTCATGGTTGGTTGGATTTTGTAGACTTGTTCTTGGTTGGTTGGATTTTGTAGACTTGTTCATGGTTGGTTGGATTTTGTAGACTTGTTCATGATTGGTTGGATTTTGTCGACTTTTTCATGATTGGTTGGATTTTGTAGACTTGTTCATTACTTGGATTTTTCAGACTTGTTATGATTGGTTGGACTTTGTAGACTTGTTCATGGTTGGTTGGATTTTGTAGACTTATTCATGATTGGTTGGATTTTGTTGCTAAAGTTGTCTACAGGATGAGGTAGCCAGTCTCACACCAACCCTCCCCAGTTGCCTCTTATGACATGCATGGAAGCTTAGTGATACTATTCTTTGCTTTTCTTTTTGGGTCCTGGTAAGACAGGTACAAGTCTTGTTTTATGACCTGATCTTGCCTTGAAAGTTAATAATAAGCATAATTTTCCCCCCACATGGTTAGGGTGTTTTTTCCTTCCTTTTTTTCTTTCTCTTTCCTTCTTTCTAATCGCTACTTCTTTATTCTACTTCTATGAGCACCAAACAATACATGTGTGGTTTTTGAGAGAAGATTTATCAGAAGGTGTTGCCACTTCATAATTCATGCTAAGAAACTGTACAAAATGTAAGGCAGTCTGAGCACTTACAATGATGACATTGCCACACACCATCAGTCCCATCTTCTTGGTAATATGGGCACAGAAGTCGACCAGGGCAGGACGTATTTCTGGGTCTCCAGACAGCACCAGCACCTGTGGCCTGAAAGACAGCATATCAAGCATGATTACAGTCATATTAATTTCTTGTTTCACATTTGCTCGCTTTGAACTCAAGCACAGTCCATATACACGCTATTACTTCTAGTTCACTGAATAAATTGTTGTGTGTGAATTAGCTTTCCCTTTTGCTAGTGTCCCTCTCCATCAGGGAACCCATTTCGACTTCAGAGGTACTTGTAATTTACAACCCAACGTCAAGGATGAGAAGTCAACTTCTTGACTGGCGAGGTTTCATACTTGTCCTCACCTGAAGTAATGAGTAAATATAAAAAACTAAACCTTAAGAAAGCAGAAATCAAATATGGAAATGGCAAAAGTTTGCCTTAATGGCAGAGACTGTCCTTCACTGATGTATCTTTTAATTTGCCAGTGTTCTCCATCCAAATAATATTATAAAAAATTGATGCTTACAGTTCACACATAAAACGACATGATCTTTGCAAACACACCTGAAGTTTTTAATATGTTCTCCAATCCGGATCAGCCTGAGAGCTGACTGCAGCACGCTTCTGTACACATGGGCTTGAGTTGAGGATCCCCAGTTCACATCTGTAAACATCAGGAATATTCGTCAGTGCATTTTTACAAGACATGTAGTGCCCCCTGTTTGCACACACAGTTCCTTAAACACTTATTATTTATTACGTCTAGCATTCTAAAATAATAACTGTTAGTTGTACAAACTACTGCTTCTTCTTTGTCTCAAATGTCCTGAAAAGGACATTGGCTACATTGTGTCAGTAATGAGTTGGTCTGGCATAACGTCTCCTATGTACTACAATATAACCAACCGGCTGAAAATGACTGTCTATTGAGACATTTGTTGATGTCAAAAGAAATTAAACTTAGCACCAAACTGAGAATGTTCAACTCAAATCAGTACTACTGTATGGATCAGAAACATGGATGGAAAACAACTAAAATAATTACTATAAGGGGCGTTCATTTGAAATCCGTTTGTGCCGCACCGTGCGTAATTGCATACGTTGAACATGATCATGTCATTGTCATGTGATAAGTACTGACCAATGAATAAAAGAGCATGTGCTTATCGTCCCATGATGCATAGGTTCTGTTTCTGACCCTTGAGAAAATGGCCGGGCTGATCCAAAATCCGTCCAAAGAAGCTCAAAGAGCGGTGATTCAGTTTATTTCATTTGAAGGATGTCGACCAGTGGACATTCATCGAAGAATGCAGGCAGCGTACGGTAAAAAATGTGTGTCGAAGACAACAGTGACAGACTGAGCACGAATGTTTAGGAAAGAACGTCAGTTCACGACATATCTTCGACGGCCGGGTCAAGCTCATATTGTTACAAAAGAAAAAAACCATCGCCAAAATTGATGCAGCAGTACAGATGAACCGTTGCCGAAGCATACGTTCGCTAGCCAACGAATTTGATGTGTCAATTGGGACAATTCAAAAGGTCATTCGTAAGAAATTGCAATATCGGACCACCAAAAAGAGGAATGCATGTTGTTTGAACCACTTGCTGCGTTACAGAGTGGAGTGTGATGCATTTCTCTTCCGCATAGTGGCAGGCGACGAATCATGGTGTCACCACTTTGAGCAGAGCACCAAAAGAGAGCATGCAATGGAAGCATGCTGGATCACCAAAAGCCAAAAAAATTAAGTTACAGGTTTCCATTGGTAAGGTTATGTTTGTACCATGAAGGGCTATTGTTGACTGACTTTAAAGAACCTGGTGTCAACATCAACTCTACCCACTACTTACAAACACTTGACAAGCTGCAAAAAGCCATCAAGAATAAACGATACGGCACGCTTTCTCACGGTGTGATTTTTTGTACGATAATGCTGGTCCGCATGTCGCAAAGATTGTGCAGGAAGCATTAGCAAGGAAGAAGTGGGAAATTCTGCAACATCCAGCCTATAGTCCTGATTTGTCACCATGTGATTTTCATTTGTTCGGACCTCTAAAAAAAGCTCTCAAGGGGCAATGATTTCACACAGATGCAGACATAATGAAGGCGGTAAACACTTGGTTCAGTGAGCAACCACAATCCTTTTTTGTGGACGGCATTCGTCGCCTACCTAAACAATGGGATGCTTGCCTGAATGCCTACAGTGACTTCTTGTGACCAACCCATGGTGCATAATTCATTCAAAATAAATGCTTTGTTTAATTCTACCACACCTGTTAATGTGTCTTTCATGCTTTTGTAATAAAGCCATTGGAACGGGTTTTATATGAACGACCCTAATAATAAACTACACACATTCATTAATTGGTGCCTGCACAGAACAGAAGGAATAACATGTTATGACAGAATAGTAGGAGTACAATAGTACAACAGAACCATCAATGTGCTCTTGGAGACAACTAATCAAATGCCAGTGAATCAAGAGGTGAGAGAAAGATGCTGGCGCTGGGCACATACACTGAAAAAATCTGATAATAGTATAACTGGACATTTCCTTGTCTACAACCAACAGAACCAATGAAACAGAAAGAGACCTAAAACACACAAAGAAGAGAATGAGAGACAGAGATTAATAATATTTTCAAGACATGGAGGGAGCTAACAGAGATGGCAAAGAACAGTAAGGCTTGGTGTGTATTGAGGGCTTATACTCCAGTTGGGAATACAGGACAGAGAAGGAAGAGAAGAAGAGGAAACCTGGCTAACTGATTCATTAATTCGGAAACAAAAATAATTTACATCCATGCCCTTATTAATGCTTTCATTACATTTCCACATTCTAATCAAACCAAAAGATAGTGTAACCAATCAAAGGTTGCTTAATTAGATACAATAAAAACACGTTTTTGTTACAGTAGACTCAATGTTTTTGATTTGCTAGTTACATTACCACACAGAAGAGCTCTAATCAGGTCCACCTTGGCTTCGACTCGCACCCGATTATATGCCTCTGGAATTACCAAGCAGGTAAAAAAAACGTAAGGTTGCATGTCATTTGCAGGAGGTTGTGATCAACCCCAATCTCAGGTTGATTTACCAGGTCATTTTACGTTCAGTAGTTTGCCATTGTCGCGCTGCGCTGGGTTTTAACGTGTTGGTATGGGAGCCGGTCATTCAGAAAGCAATGGAAAACTACTGAACGTGAACTTGCCAAGACATCAACAACAGCAGTAAAATGCTGGTGTTGACAGTGATATCCTGTAAATAGGATATGCAAAAAAAAAATTTACCACTGCTTTCTGAATGAGACGACAATGTTTAAGTTCAAGTGACTGACTGGTGTATGGATTGAACCCACAACCCTGTCACCAGCATCCCAGAAGATTTAGCACAGGTGCATTAAACCCCTCAGCACTGCTGACCTCTACCCAGTAGGTACAGACCAGAATAAGACATAAATATTCTTTAGCTACATTCAGGTTGACATCTAAAGGTGCAGGAATGCTAACCTGGTCAAAACAGCATGCTAAAAGTCGGATGTGTTGGCCTGAGGGTTTCGATCCAAGGGTGCCTAACTAGACACACCGCAATTACATCTGAAAAAACACTCCGGATGAACGCAAAGAAGAAGATACCACAGGTATGTCGGTAACAAAAGTGTCCCAGAGGTATGAAATGGAATATTGCTTGGCTAGCAAATCCATCATGTGGAAATTCTAATCAAATGCTCATTGTGTGGGCATCATAAAAGGTGGGAAAAGCGTCTCAGTGGCATGAAATGAAATATTGCTTGGATGGCTAATCTATTACGTGGAAAGTCTGAATCGAAAGCTCACTGTGTGGATGTCATCTGAAGACTGCACTCTTCTGGTTTCTGGAGGAAGAGCCTGTGGTGAACGGAAAGCCCAATATACAGAAGTGAGGCTAAGCAGCTTCTAAGCAGGACGTGACCATCCCTTAGGTGAGCCCAGTACCAGAGCGCTATGTGTTGGCTCTGTAATTGTGGAAGCCTTCTTGGATGGCAAGGAATGCCCGTGGTCTGTCCCTGCCTTCCATTGAGGGCTGACTGGGATGTCTTCGGCTGTTCTAAATGGGCCACCTGGGATGTGGACGACACCACAACAGTGAGAGTCAAACGTCCTATGAAGCACCCAGGAAGGTTAACCCGATCAACAAACACCTGCAGAAGTCAGATGTGTTGGCCTAACAGCGCAAGAATGCAGCTTTGCTGTAAACAGGCACAATGCAACCACGTCCAAAAAGAAATCTCAGGATGAAAACAGCAGAAGAAGAAGAAGAAGACATAAATATTGTTGCGCTGTCAAACAGCAAGGCTCCTATACCTGGTTTCCAGTAGCAGACATACATAAACAGATAGCCATGTTGATCTCTAGCCAGCTGGTACAGACCAGAATAAGACATAAATATTACTGCGCTGTCAAACAGCAAGGTACAAGTCAACATGGCCGAATGGATAAGAACGCGTGTTCTTAAACATCAGGTATTTGTCCTTGACTTGGGAACATTAATTACAAGTACCTCTTAAGTCGGAGTGGGTTCGCCTGATGGTCAGGGACATTGTTAATAGGGAAAGCTAACCCACATGCAAAATTCAGTCCATCACTAATATAAATAGTGTGTATGGACTACACTTGAGTTCAAAGCGAGCAAGTGCCAAAAAATTTAAAAAAAACAAAAAAAAAACAGCAAGGTTCGTGTACCTGGCTTCCAGTGGCGGACATACATAAACAGACTGCCCACGCAACCAAAAGTCACCAGTGCTGTGATCCAGTTAATGATGAACATGACCACAATACACAGTACGGCCCCTCCCAAGCTCAGCCACTTATTGTAAAAACGGAAGGCAGGTCTCCAACCTATAGATACGTAAAAATATGGGTAAAAACTCATAATCTCCCTGTTGATACCGAAGAAAACGTGTTTAATAATTCACACATAGTTGAATCATGAATACACAAACAACAGGCTGCATAATTTAATTCCTGGCATATGTCTTCATCATTCAGATCCACAATGGGAAAACACTTTTTTGAATTCATACATACACAATTCATTCATCATGTTCCATGCACCTAAGCATGGGAGGTCATGATTTGCCATCTCACTCGATCACCAGAGTCATAGATCAGGTCAGTGTTCTTGTCTTGACCATACCATGTGGCCAAGCCATCCAGGTATTTTCTTCTCTGCCTTCCCCTTGTTCTCTTCCCAGTTGTCATCAAGTTCTCCAATTTATTTCTTCTCATAAAGTGACCAAAAAATTGTGACTGTCTACGTTTAATTTCTCTAATCAGTGTACGATTTTCATTTGTTTCTCGTAGGACTTGGTCATTGGTCTTTCAGTTTGTCCATTCTTTGCATTTTCCTCAGAAACCACATTTCCACAACCATCAGATGCTTTTCAGCTTGTCTGTTCATTGTCCACGCTTTACATCCATACAAAAGTATAGGTTCTATGCAACACCTCAATACTCTTTTTCTTATTGCAATTAACATCTTTTTATTGGTCAGTATGTTTTTCACCTTGAAAAAGGCTACCTTTGCCATGGTGATTCTTGTTATAATCTCTTCAAGGCATCTCCCATCAGATGTTATTACTGTTCTGAGATAATTGTACCGATGCGCTTGTTTAAGAACATTCCAAATTTTGGTATATTACATTGTGGTGCCGGTCTCTCTGGCTGTGGGGTTACAACACTTTCTCTCTGTAATCCCGTTTATCACGCAGAGTCTCGTAGCGGAGCGAGAGCTGAGGCGGTTCGACCCCCGCTCGTGACTTGCGGGATACTGAGCCGGCCGCTCAGAAAGCAATGGCAAACTACTGAGCGTAATCTTGCCAAGAGATCAACATACAGCTGAAAGATGCTGGTGTTGACAGCTAAGTCCTGTAAAAGGATATGCTAAAAAAAAAAAAAAAAACATTGTGGTATTTCCTTCGTCCTAGTGACGACCATAATCTGTGACTTCTTACAATTTAATTCTAACCCTAGTTGTTCACTGTGTGCAACAACTGCATCTACTAACTGTTGCATTTCTGCTCATTGTCTGCGAACAATACTGTATCATCTGCATATCTGTTATTGATGTTACGTCTCCCAAGGACTATTCCTTTCATTTCTTCTACATTTCTGAAAATATTTTCACTGCACAGGGAAAAAAGATCTGGAGACATTACACATCTCTGTCTCACACCTCTCTTAATAGGCTGATATTGACCTACTTCATTATCATACACAATACGGATATGTAAAAGAATATGTTTCAGAATTCAGTTTCACCCTACGATGATAATCCACATAAACATAATATGAATATGTGAGAAAATATGCTTCACAATTCACATTCACCCTACAGATAAAAGTGTGCTCCGTAATTCACACATGCACAACATGAATATGTAAAAGATTATATTTCACAAATAAAATTCTCCCTATGGATATTCAAGAGCGTATGTTTAAAGCATCACATATGCCAGTATCTTAGTTAGCATGTGCTGTCACCATTATGGGGGGACCCTTTCAACACATCTTGGAGCGTACCAAGTATACGGTGCTGGTCCCAGATTTCAATAGACCAGTCAGCAGTTAGTTGTGTTCAACATTATGCCAGCTGCCTTCACTTCCTGGTCATGTCCTGGTACCCATTCTAGGCAGGGTCAACCTGGAAGACCAAGACAATGAAAAAACTCTGCCTTGATGGAGATTTGATCCTAGACCACTAGACATCATTAGCCATGTTGTGTTCAGAATATGTAAAATAAAACAACATAAAGGGCCCTTTTACACATCCTGAGGCCTACTGCGTATTTGGTGCTAGCCCCATATGTCTACAGACCAACTGGCATTCAATGGATGATGTGTCAATATCATTCTGGTCGCCTTCACTTCCCATGCCATTTCCTGGTACACATTTCTAGATTTAGTCAACACAGGAGCACAGATGCATTCTTAAAATCTGGCTCGATGGGGATTTGAATTCAAGACCATTGGGTGGGCAGGCAAGCATCTAGCTATTACGCTAGTGCCACTTCCATTTAGATCACATGCACAAACTTAATTCCTTTCTCATTAAACTTCTCCAGCAATAAAGTCGCACAAATATCTATTCTTTTATCTATAAACATGTGATGCCAAGCAACCAGCCTAATACAGAGTTAACATTTTCTCACCTGGTGACCTGGCAATAGAAGCATCAAAACAGGAAAAATTTATCAGAGCATACGACATGAGGAAAAAGTTGGAGATTAATGGGGCAATTGCATTCAGGTCAGCTGAAAGAAACAAGAAAACATAACCTGAATAAACATTCAATCCTGATTAACTATAAATAGTAGATTCCTTTAAAACTAATTAAATATGGCACAGTGGTTAAGTAGTGCAATGCGCTGTAAAAGTCATGGGTTCATTGTCATTCTTCTTCTTCTTCTTCTGCATTTGTCTGGAATGTTGTTAATAAGAAATAATTGTGCTGTGCCTGCAATATTTGCACCTTTCAGCCAACCCATCCTACTTCTTCAGGCATTTTTTGACTGGGTTACCTTCCCGGATTGTCATTCAGCACGAGTGGACTTCTTCTTCTTCTTCTACGTTCATCCAGAGTGTTTTTTAAGACGTAATTGCGTTGTGCTAAGTTTATTAGCACCCTTAGGCCGACACATCTGTCTTCTGCGGGTGTTAGTTGACCAGGTTAACCTTCCCGGGTGTAGGGGTGGATTTTATTTCAGAGACTCCTGGGGTCATCATTGGAGTTAGAGACTAGCTTTTGGCAGGATGCTTGAGGAAAGAGACCGAGCCACATGATATACAACCTGGTACAACAAAGTGAATCCACTTGCCTTTAACTACTTTAAAAAAAAAAGTGAAATAAGAACCATACTAGACAAACAAACTGCACATGTCGCAATATGATCCACCTTGACTTCAAACATATCAATGGACATGAAACAGTTGACACAATAAAGAGACACATAAAAGTTTCTCCCTGAAAAAAAAAAGATGAAGAATATAAAAAAAAAAAAACTGTCATTTACTGTCAATATAGTACCTTGTGGTGTATGGCAGAGGGGTCTTTCAGCCTGAGGAATTAAGGCCGCCTGGCTAGTGCAGTCGCCGCGAACTGTGCAGTTTAGGATTTTCTTTTTTTCCCCCATAACCTTACCGAGGATTTGAACCCGGGTCTCCTGAAGGAGAATCCGGCATTCTAGCCACTCAGCCAGCCACTCCTCAAGATGAAGAATACTCTCTGCATTTTATTTTTGTCAATTAAGGTGAGGAAAATAGTTCTAAAGAGCTATATTGAGCCAATTCTGATATATGGAAGCGAATCATGAATATTTAGCAGACAAGTGAAGAATTATGTGGAAGCTGTGGTTTTATAAGAGAATGATGGATGAAAACACTGTGGACACACAGAAAGAGACATGAAGATATCTTGAAAGAAGTGAACTCACAAAGAGAACTGGTTACTCACATCAGAAGAAGACAGTCAACATTCTCTGGGCATATCACAAGATGAGGAAAGCTGGAGTATGTCATCACAATGGGAATGTTGGTGAAGAGGCGAGGCATGGGGAGACAAGACAGACAATGCTGGACAGTTTGACATCATGGCATGGAGAAATATCAGTGTCAGAAATGACTGGCTGCACATGAGACAGAAGGTTGTGGGCAGACACAATTATCAATGCCACACGGCATGGACTATAAGAAAAGTGGCAGCACATGAGACAGAAGGCTGTGGGCAAACACGATCATCATTGCCACATGGCATGGACTATAAGAAAATTGGCAGCACATGAGACACGACATGGACAATAAGATTGGCAGCACATGAGACAGAAAAGCTGTGGGCAGACGCTATCATCATTGCCACACGGCATGGACTATACAAAAATTGGCACCACATGAGACAGGAGGCTGTGGGCATACACGATCATCACTGCCATATGGCATGGACTATAAGAAAATTGGCAGCACATGAGATAGAAGGCTGTGGACAGTGTCAGCATTGGAATATTTGGCAACCCGTTATAGTACTAGCGGACAATCTGCACCAGCCTCTGTGCTAGTCATGGGCGACAGTCCATCCACCAATGACAGATTGGAAAAACATGAAGTTGTCAAGTTGAGTGAAAGAATGCAGGAGATACTATCGGAAAACTGTACTATGAGAATGGAATCAAGATGCTAAAAACCGATTACATTTAAACAAGAACCAGTCATTGAATACACATTACCAACAGTACCAACAGCATCTGAAGAATGCTAGATATTAGAATCATTTACATCACTCATCATCACAAATAAAAGAATTGCAAGTTGTTCACACGTGTAACCATCATCTTACATCACCATGCTACACCATATATAAATATTTTAAAATATAAGTGCAGATAACAGAAGGATGATGGTATTTTACCAATGATGGATAAATCGTCACGGTAGAGATATGTCATTCCGATGGTGCATACCATCAGAAATAAGAAAAATTCATCTCACTAAAAGAGATCACGGACGTTTAAATTTTATCTATTCTTCTTAGGAATCTCATTTCTGTTGTTGTGAGTTTTCTTTTTTCTCTTTCTGTCATTGTCCAGTTTTGGCATTGGTAACATAGAGATGATAGGAGGATTGTGTTGTAAGGTGCTTTCTTAGTAGTTATTGATACATATTTGTTCTTTAGTATTATTGCTATTTGTCTAATGAGTTGATTTGCCTTACTGCATCTATTTTCGATCTCGTCTTCTGATTTACCATTTGATGATATTATACTTTCTAGAGACTTGAAACTCTTTATTTGTTTCAGGGGATGTTCGTTTAACCCTTTACAGGGCATAGCGGCCGAAAACGTATTAACTCCTGAACGGGCAAAGCGGCCGAAAGCATCCGTGACAACTAAGCATTGTAATCACGCAATAACAAGACTTTGCAAGACTTCCCATTGTTTATGTCCGGTGTTGCCGATAACTTGATAGCGTGGGCACCATTTGCAAGCATTTTCTTTAAATTTGATGGAATTTTTAAATAGTTTTTTGGGTTTTTATGCTTTGTTTTTCAAAATGGATTTTGACAATTCTTCAAGTGATAGGGATATTTCGCTGGATTCAATTTAAGTGACATTGAAGTGCATGAAGTTGACTGAATCAGAGCTAGATATCTATAAGTGATATCAGCGTAAGCAGTGTACACATTTCGGATCTCTTGGAGACTTTTAAATCGATTGCCAATCCAACAAATGAGTATACTAGACAAAAAGATCGAACAGATAAATGATCGAGCATGGGTTCCAACAAATGCAATCAAAATGCAGGCAACTTTGGATTATTTATTTCAAATGTGAATAAACTAATAAATCTGCATTCATTTCCCTTCATTTTGTATTTTATTTAACAAAAATCTTTTCACTAACAGCTTAGGTTTGATGTTTTTACTAACGTCACCCTAAATCTGACGGGAAACCGAAAAATGTTGCCCGTTCAGTTACAAAAAGAAAACACCTGTGCCCTGTACAGGGTTAAGTGAATCGTTGTTTTTCTTCTTTAGTTATAGTTATTACCTCTGTTTTGCTTGTGCTAATTTTCATGTTATGTTCCCTACACATTTCATTTAGACTATCCATGTGGTCTTGTAATTCAGCTTCTGATTTTGCTATTAGTGCTTGGTCGTCCGCAAACAGGAGTTCTCTAATGGTTAGATTTGCAGATGGTTCTTCTTCTGTGTTCTCGTCATGCTGTATTCTTGCGTTCTCTGTTTGGCTGATTTCTTTACATATGTTGTCTATATTTGTTATGGACAAGATAAGGGACAGGCCACAACCTTGTTATACTCTGGATCATATGGTGAAGGGTTCTGGGTGTCCGCCAGTTGCTCTCACTATGCATTCACTGTTGTATAAGCTGTGGGCAGCCATGATTAACGCCACACGGCATGGACTGAGAAAACTGGCAGTACACGAGACAGAAAGCTGGGGGCAGACATGATCATTAACGCCACACAGCATGGACTATAAGAAGACTGGCAGCAAATGAAGACAGAAAGCTGTGGGCAGACACGATCATCATTGCCACACGGCATGGACTAGAAGAAGATTGGCAGCACATGAGACACGGCATGGACAATAAGATTGGCAGCACATGAGACAGAAAAGCTGTGGGCAGATGCGATCATCATTGCCACACGGTATGGACTATACAAAAATTGGCAGCTCATGAGACAGAAAGCTGTGGGCAGACACGATCATCATTGCCACATCTTATGGACTATAAGAAAATCACTATCATCATATGCCTTACCAACTGGCAGCCACACACTGTGGACAGGGCTTTCAAATACAATTTGTTATCCGGAGTACATCGTTTGTAACACAGCTGCTGGCGATTTGGAAGCAGACTGCCTTGTGTTAGTTTTCAGAAAGTAATGGCAAATGACTTGCCAAGAAATCATACACAGCCAAGACATGCTGGGGTTGACTGTGACATGCTGTAAAGGATATGCAACTAACCAGCTACCAAATGGTATGGGCTATTGTGTCTCTTCACAACTCCCATTTTAACACTATTATCAGCATGATGCCATGATGGAAGCCTGTCCAGAATAATCTCTTCCTGTCAATCTGTAACCATGAATCTAACTAGCTGCTGCAGTATGTTCCAGTTGTTCTCATCTCATGATGTTGAGCAACAACTACTGACTGCTTCATGCTGAGGTGTGTGACAAGTTTGACATCTTTCAGAATATTTCATCATCATCATTATCATGTGTGCTGCCAAATGGCATGAGCATTCATGTATCTCCACACATCTTGGTCTTTTGTATTCTGGATCAACTCTATCTATGTTATGGCCCCATGCCACTATCCCAGTCCACCCCACATAATTTCTCTGGGTCTGCCCCTGTCACTTCTACTGCTGATCTTTCCAGTCATGACAATAATCTTGACTGTGTACATCAGTTTCACTAATCAAGTTAACCTTCTCATTCATTTCTTACAGAAAGGTCTAATTAGGTTTACTTTCCATCCATGGTATTCTTTGCATTCTCCTCAGAAACCATATTTCCAATGCCATTAGATGTTTCTCAGGCATTATTTTTTATTTTTTTTCCTCGCATATCCCTTACAGGACATCGCTGTCAACACCAGCATTTTACCGCTGTCGATTTCTTGGCTCAGTAGTTTGCCATTGTTTTCTGAGCAGCCGGCTCACTTATCCCGTAAGTTACCAACGCGACGAGAACCACTTCCAATTCTCGTGCGCTGTATTACCTTACATGGATAAACGGGATTACGGCAGGCATAATTACAGACCCAAAATACAAATAAATGGATTCAGATAAATACATAAACAAAAACAAGAAATTAGCTTCAGTCAAGACCAAATACATATAAATAAAAATAAACAACTTTTAAAAAAAAATAAAAAAAAACAACAACATCATACCTATTAAATTGAAGGCAAGGCCAATAAAAAAGCATAGGATGAAAGCCCGTCGAGGGTTGTCATTGGGTCCATGACCCATTCCAAAATATGCCAGGAATGGAAAAATTTTGTCTTTGCAAAGGGCCTGTAAAATAATGGTTGAACTTTAGATAAACATTAATTTAGTTGAGTGGGCGCATTGGTGTAACGGTTAGGATGTTATTGACAATGGCATAAGCGCAGTTAGACAAGGGTTTGATGTCAGCTCTTGTCACCTGCTACGTGAAGGAAAGACTGGCCACCAATTCCTCCATCCACCCAGGCCTACATAAATGTGATGATCCTAAAACTTCACATACCCACAGCAGAAGCCCTACAAAATGTGATGATAATACTTCACATACCCACAGCAGAAGGCCTACAAAATGTGATAACAACGCTTCACATACCCACAGCAGAAGCCCTACAAAATGTGATGATAATACTTTACATACCCACAGCAGAAGGCCTACAAAATGTGATGATAATACTTCACATACCCACAGCAGAAGGCCTACAAAATGTGATGATAACACTTCACGTACCCACAACAGAAGGCCTACAAAATGTGATGATAACACTTCACATACCCACAGCAGAAGGCCTACAAAATGTGATGATAACACTTCACATACCCACAGCAGAAGCCCTACAAACTGTGATGATAATACTTCACATACCCACAGCAGAAGCCCCACAAATTGTGATGATAACACTTCACATACCCACAGCAGAAGGCCTACAAAATGTGATGATATTAACATATTCACAGCAGAAGGCCTACAAAATGTGATGATAACACTTCACATACCCACAGCAGAAGGCCTACAAAATGTGATGATAACACTTCACATACCCACAGCAGAAGGCCTACAAAATGTGATGATAACATTTCACATAACCACAGCAGAAGGCCTACAAAATGTGATGATACTTTACATACCCACAGCAGAAGGCCTACAAAATGTGATGATAATACTTCACATACCCACAGCAGAAGGCCTACAAGATGTGATAACACTTCACATACCCACAGCAGAAGGCCTACAAAATGTGATAACACTTCACATATCCACAGCAGAAGGCCTACAAAATGTGATGATAATACTTCACATACCCACAGAAGAAGGCCTACAAAATGTGATAACACTTCACATACCCACAGCAGAAGGCCTACAAAATATGATGATAACACTTCACATACCCACAGCAGAAGGCCTACAAAATGTGATGATAATACTTTACATACCCACAGCAGAAGGCCTACAAAATGTGATGATAACACTTCACATATCTACAGCAGGTTTCTGCTAGGGAACTTATTTTGTTCTGTTTTTAATGTTTAAAATGTAATTTTAAAAATTTTACTTAGTTCATACCAAAAAAAAAACTAAAAGTATCACCATGCAAATATAAAATAGAACAATTTCAATAATCAAAATTCTGTAAAATACTTTTTACATGATGGTCACTTTAACAAAGCACAATAAACGTGCACTATTATTTATTTAAAATAAAAAATAACAGCAAGCAGTATTCATGAAACATAATTTATATACAGCAAGAAATATGGCCTATTCAGCCACATTAACAAGAAAATAATAGAGGCATTGACAAAGTCTCTATTAAATATCTTCAATTCATCATGTGCCATGCCTATAAGCATGGCCGGTCATGTTTCGCCATCTCAATTGATCACCAGAGTCGTGGATCAGCTCAGTTTTCTTGTCTCAACCATACCTTGTGGCCAAGCCATCCAGGTATTTACTTCTCTGCCTTTCCCTTGTTCTTGCCAGTTGTCACCAAGTTCTCCAACTTATTTCTTCTCATAATGGGACCAAAAAATGTTGACAGTGTACGACTAATTTCTCTAATCAGTTTACTTAAACACATATCTTTACTACATCAAGGCACAACATGACGCATTTAACTGCTCATGATCATCATCACTATCCTAGTATTTATCTGTTTGTCTCCTCTTGAGGGAGACAGTTATCCAGTTCTCACCAAGTTTCCAAGTTTTTCTTCTCCTCACAAGTTGCCCAAAAAATCTTGACTATCACTGTCTAATTTCTCTAATCAATTAATGGCTTTTATCCGTTTCTTGAAGAATTGCCTCATTTGTTTTTTCAGTCCATTCATGGTATTCTTTGCTCATTATTTTTTCCTCAGTATTGCAAGTTAACAAATTTATAGGGTCTATATATATCTGTACTCATGCTGTTGAAGTCCTATTAATTTTGGCTTATTTCTCAAACTGATAGCATGTTTGTCAAACCATGTAATATGAAGGAAATCCTTGCAATATGTCCTGCTAACTTCAACAATTTGTTCAGCAGCAACGAGTCATGATGTTATTGTTGATATATATTGTCAATACATATTGTATTGTTGATACAGCAGATATATTGTTGAAACAACTTTTCATTAATGTAATGAAGATGATTGTTGAATCCAACAAATCCAGCCAAACCATCCAAACATTTTTCTGATGCAACTCATAATTTGAACACAAACCTTAAAGCTAATTCTATAAACAGCAGCATGCTTGCAAACATTCATGCACACATCTATATTTGAAAACTAATTTTAAAAACAGCACCACACTTGTAAACATTAATACATTCACAAAGAGTTGAGAACTAACTCTACAAACAGTAATACACTTGCACTTTCATAAATACACATACAACTGAAAACTAATTCTACAAACAGTAACACACCTGAAAACTTTAATAAATTATACATAAAGAATACAACTAATTCTACAAACAGCAACTCACTTGCAAACTTTTATAATACATATGCAGTTCAGAATTTATTTTACAAACTGCAACACACCAGCAAATATCCATAAATATACATGCAGTTGAAAACGAATTCTACAAACAGAAACACACCTGCAAACTTTCAAAATGACCTGCAAACTTTCAAAATGACACATACAGTTGACAACTAATTCTACAACCAGCAGCACACAGACGAAGATGTGTTACCTGGAAGACTTTTGGTGCAGACATAAGACTGGCTAAAGCAGAGGACAGTGTTGCTGAGAAGATACCAGCCAGAATAAGAGGCCCCCATGCCGATACTACCTCAACAATCTGAAACATATATGGTAATTTCATGTGGCTGTGGAATGAACATATTTTGTTTATTTTCTGTTAACTTTCTTTGAACTTAAACGTAGTCCATGCACGTGCTACTACTTCTAATGCACTGGACTGATTTTTGCCTGTGGGTTAGCTTTCCTTATTACCAGTGTTCCTTGCCATCAGGCGAACTCACTCTGACTTCAGAGGTACTAGTAATTTACGTCCCCAAGTCAAGGATGAAAAGTTAACATTTTAGCCCAATTGACCAGTGTAGGGGTTGAACCCGCTAGCTCAACATCAGCATACCAGATGTTTTAACCATGAGCGATCTTATCCATTCAGCCATGCTCACCTACAAAATGAATATATTCATTATGTCTTTCAGACATCTTTGAGTATCAGTGCTAATATAGTTTTTCATATAAGTTCTTTTACACTTTTTTGGTAGAGCAAACTGACACAATAATGTTTTTTTACCGTCAGGAATGCACTGTGTCTAAAACTTCCTGAAGGAAGGACAAAGATGAGAATAAACCAAACACATGATAACCCGATCATTCTCTGTGAAACCTCATTTCAAAAGGTGCATTCATACATCTATTTAGGTAGTGATGCAGACAGAGCTAAGGGAACAGATAGGTGGTAAAATAAGAACCCAAACAAACAAGAGCAGCTTTCATAACACTAGGACATTTGTGGAAGTCAAAGGAAATTAAGCTTAGCACCAAACTTAGAATTTTGAACTGTATAAGCGGCTCCATGGCGAAGGGGTTACAGACACAGTTCGTAATCCCGCATACCCACGTTCGAAACATAGCTGTGGACGATTTGGCAGCAGACCGCCTTTTGCTGGTTTTTTTTATCAAATGGTATTGATGCCGATCGTTCAGAAAGCAATGGCAAACTAAAGAACGTAAACTTGCCCAGGCATCATGAACAGCCAAAAAATGCTGGGGTTGACTGCTACGTTCTGTAAAGGTTATGCAACAATGTTAAATCAGTACTACTGTATGGGTCTGAGATGTGGAGAATGACTGAAACATTTACAAATAAACTACACATATTCATCAGTTGGTTCCGGCACGTAATAGAAGGACTAAAATGGTGTGACAGAATTACCAATGGAGAAAACTAAACAAATATAAGGGAATCATGAGGTAAATAAAACACGCTGGTGCAGGGTAGCCACAGTCAGAAAACCTGATTATAGTATAACTAGATACTCTCTTCTCTGTAACCCACAGGGCCAGTTACACAAAGGGAGACTCAATCAAACAAATCAAAGTAAAAAACATAACGACATTTATTTACAAAGATCTATATACATCGCTGCAGCAAACATTCTGTAATAGATGATTATGTTGTTCTTAAACAGGGTAGGGGGTGGAGAGTGGGGGAAGACAGTGGTGGGAAGATGGGTGGCGGGGCACTGAAAACTGAAAATGAGAGAAATGCAAAGGACAGCTTCTGTTACAGCACAATGAGAACTGTGCAGATGACCAATTTAATTAACGAGCTAACACATCATATGACATGTAATCATTGGTTAGGTCTTTTTAGCAGAGATGCATCACATCCATCTTTTGATATGGATGCCTGAGGATTTTTTTTTGGGTGCTTGCTCGCTTCAAACTCAAAAGCATAGTCCATACACTACTTCTAGTAGCACTGGACTGAATTTTGCATGTGGATTAGCTTTCCCCACTACCAGTGTCCCTCACCGTCAGGCAAACCCACTCCAACTTCAGAGGTACTTGTAATTTACGTCCCCAAGTCAAGGACGAGAAGTCAACATTTTTGTCCAATTGTCCGGTGTAAAGGTTGAACCCCTTACCTAGGCATCAACACTGGATTTTAAGAATGCATGTTCTTATCCATTTGGCCATGCTGACCTCCCTGAGGATTTAATTGTTCTGGCATAAGAAGTCACACTCATGAGTGCATGTACATGCAGGTGTGTATGAATGGATATGTGCAAGTGCATGCACATACAAGAATATATATATGTGTGTGTGTGTGTGTGTGTGAGTGTGTGTGTGTGTGTGTGTGTGTGTGTGTGTGGGGGGGGTTATTATTATTGATACCTGGCAACTCATAATGTTTAGGCTTACTTTATAAGGTTTCTGCAGTTACCTCCAAATACTCCTACTTGAAGTTTGTTTGCTTTTAATACAAATATTGATTATTTTCTTTAACACATTTTTAAAAATCACAATATTTGAAACTCTTTTTCCTGACAGACAAAAACCAACTAAGCCCTACCTAGCGCTCAACCATGTAATCCACAAACAAGGATGTCTGATACCACTGGCCAATGAAACAAAATCCCAGAATGATAAAAACAATAAATTCTAAATACAGTGACTGCATTTCTGTTGTGTAAAATAACTGCAGATGGTGCAGAAACTGTAAGCCATCTATTGATGTATTAAAGTGGGTAAAAGTGAAGGTACTTCAAATACCGGTGCATGCAAAATTAATGTGGATAGATGTAAGCCTTTTATTTTCGTTTTTGAGGCATTTAATGGTGTCGCATGGAGGGTTAATCTCTTGTAGTAGTCAGAAATGGTAATGTGAGCCATGTCTGCAAAGTAGATAATTCAAAGCTCACTCTCACAGAAGTCTTACATTAATGTGAGCCATGACAGTTGATAGTGACTATCTCACAAGGACGTTGGTTAGAGATGACCACTGCAACACACATTGTCTTCATCACAGACTCAAGGTGTAGAAAGCAGTTTCGTGTGGAATGGCTCACCTCGCTTTAGAGGTCACGGATTGTAAGAATTGTATGGATTTTCAGCCCTGGCCAAGCGGGAGTGTGGGGGAATGAACAGGCTGATAGGCTGGCAGGGAATGCACCTCTTAGTGGTCGATTACCTATGGACAAGGGAGAGGTGGGACCAGGTGAAGAAGGTGGAGGAACAGATTGAGAACCTGTATATGGAAAGGATGAGATTGCAGGGGATTGGCAGGGTTCTGCTAGAATCTCAAAACTGAGAGGGAAGACCAGGAGAACTTTCAATCAGATAGCGGTGGGAACAATTAGTAGTGAGACTCTTCACTGGCTGTTGAACGAGCGCATATGGGAATATCCTGAGTGCAGTGATGTCGGTTCTTAGCTCAACTCAACTCACTAGTACAGCAGTCTTACAGTAATGTGAGCCATGGTAGTGAAGCAGATAGTGATTATCCCACTAGACCAATAGTCTTACAGTAAGGTGAGCCATGGCAGAAAAGTGGATTATGTCTTGTTCCAGAAATATCAGCAATGGCAATGAAGTGGACTGGCTTAGTACATCAGTCCCCATTCAACCTCATATTCTGCTGCCTTTCATCTCAAAATTGAGCTTAGGCTCTCAAGGCCAACTAGAAATCCCATTTCGTGGAAATTCAGAACCAGAAGCTCACTGAGTCGATGTCATATGCAGACTGACCTCTCCTGGTTTGCGTGGGGAGCTGCCTGTGGCGAACGAAATGCCCAGTATACGGAAATGAGGCTAATAAGCAGCCATGTGTAGGACATGACGATTCCTTCGGTGAGCCCAGTACCACAGCGCTATGTGTCAGTTCTGCAATTATGGAAGCCTCCTTGGATGTGGAGAATGCCCATGGTCTGCCCCTGCCTTCCCTTGAGGGTTGACCGGGATGTCTTTGACAGTTCTAACTTGACCAGCTGGGATGTATGTGGCACCACAACAGTGAAAGTCAAAAGTCCTTCGAAACACCTGGGAAGGTTAACCCGGTCAACAAATGCCAGCAGAAGTCAGATGTGTCGGCCTAACGGCAAGCTTCTTATAAACTTGTTCATGACTGGTTGGATTTTGTAGCTACAGTTTTTTACTGGATAGGTATCCAGCATCATGCCAACCCTCTCATTGAGTCACCTCTAACAATTTGCATGGTAGGTTGCAGTGATACTATTCTTTGCCCCCTCATTCAATCTCTAGTAGTGATAAGTTAGTTTCAACCATATTTGACTTGCGATAAAACCAGTCTAGGAAAATATGTACCAGAGATTTTAAATGGAAGGGAAAGGAAACAAATATTTTAATCACCACCACCTTTTCATCCTTGTACGAAAGCAGCATGTTAACTTCGACCATAGGCAAGAGGTTTTCAAGTGTGAATGCAAGGCTTGGGTGAGTGTCTCACATGACTGTGGAAATTCACAATGACTCTTCCAGCCTTAAAGTGTGCAAAGTGTGTGGTTCTCCGCAGGTTTCATTACAGTGGAAACTGTGAACCTCAGGGAAGTGAGGAGAAATAACCTTATCCTAGCGCCATTTGTAATCTAGAACATTTGAAAGACCCGTTACCTCACTACTTTCATTGACTGGGAAGGCCCACTATTGGGGAAACATCACATGCAGCCTTCTGAGATGATGACCACATATAGTGGGATGGATCACTATACATCATAAAACAGCAGCATATGTAAAGTTAGTGGCCGCATTAATGAAGTTGATAGCGAACTGCGCTGATAATGTCATGAAAATGGTTTGATGTAGGATCAATGCCTGGACTTGTCACCTGTGAGAGAGAGGGAAATATTGGCTACCTATTGCTCCGTGTATTCAAGCCTACAAAATGTAACAGCGCTATCAAGTTATACCCCATAGCAGGACATGATTAGACAAAATGTAACAGCGCTATCAAGTTATACCCTATAGCAGGACATGATTAGATAAATTGTAACAGCGCTATCAAGTTATACCTCATAGCAGGACATGATTAGACAAAATGTAACAGCGCTATCATGTTACACACGATAGCAGGACATGATTAGACAAAATGTAACAGCGCTATCATGTTACACACGATAGCAGGACATGATTAGATAAATTGTAACAGCGCTATCAAGTTATACCTCATAGCAGGACATGATTAGACAAAATGTAACAGCGCTATCAAGTTTTACCCCATAGCAGTACATGATTAGATAAAATGTAACAGCGCTATCATGTTACACACGATAGCAGGACATGATTAGACAAAATGTAACAGCGCTATAAAGTTATACCCCATAGCAGAACATGATTAGACAAAATGTAACAGCGCTATCAAGTTATACCCTATAGCAGGACATGATTAGACAAAATGTAACAGCGCTATCAAGTTATACCCTATAGCAGGACATGATTAGACAAAATGTAACAGCGCTATAAAGTTATACCCCATAGCAGAACATGATTAGACAAAATGTAACAGCGCTATCAAGTTATACCCTATAGCAGGACATGATTAGACAAAATGTAACAGCGCTATAAAGTTATACCCCATAGCAGAACATGATTAGACAAAATGTAACAGCGCTCTCAAGTTTTACCCCATAGCAGTACATGATTAGATAAAATGTAACAGCACTAACAAGTTATACCTCATAGCAGGACATGATTAGATAAACACAAGGCCTTTTTATTTTTGCCCTTGTGTGAAAAGGATAATCCTAGAATCTACTACCCAGAGATTATGAGGGAATATGATCGAGTTTAAATGAATACAACTTTCCTGCCAACAGATTAGAGGTGGACACTGTAATCTCTATGAACAGCATCAAACAATAATTCTAATGATTCATCATTTAACATCTACATTACCAACTGTAAACTGTGATGAAAGTTCTCTATGGTAATGTGTGCTCAGTGAGATTGTCAGGTTCATACGCCATATATACATACCTGATATGAGTGAATGAGTCCATGCTTGCATCCTTCTGGAACCAACGAGCAATTTTTCAAAAATGCAATAGTGTAGCTGTAGTCATCGTATGTGAATACCTGGGCAGCTGGAAAAGACGACAGTAATTGCCACTAACAAGAAGACATCATACGTGTGTTTTAAACATTCTGCTTCTATTCCGTGGTGTTTAACAATATAGTGAGCTCTATGGTTGCCGTATCGGCAGTTGTCACTCTCATCATCACCATCCTGTGCCATGCTGATAATCAAGTTACATTGTTTCACCATCTCACACAATCACCAGTCTGAGATTTGGTCAGTATTCTTGTTCCAATAAAGATATTTGTTTAATCCATCCATCTTATCTTCTTTTTCTTTTTTTCCCCATCATGCTTGCTCATTGTTATTAAGTTTCGTCCTTTCGGCTGACATATCCAACTTCATCTTGTCAGAGTTTAGACCTAGGCTTGTCTCCCTTATTCAACACATGCCATAAATAATCTGTTGTGGGTATGTTAGAAAATTTTGAAATTTTGCCAGGGAACTTGCCTACATGACCTATTCTTTATGATCTCTTTATGAGGAAGATTCAATGTGCAAAGGCACACAAGGCCTTTTTAATTTTGCCCTTGTGTGAAAAGGATAATCCTAGAATCTACTACCCAGAGATTATGAGGGAATATGATCGAGTTTAAATGAAAACAACTTTCCTGTCAACAGATTAGAGGTGGACACTGTAATCTCTATGAACAGCATCAAACAATAATTCTAATGATTCATCATTTAACATCTACATTACCAACTGTAAACTGTGATGAAAGTTCTCTGAGATCACATGGAAAGTTCAGCAAAACAAAGGACCAAAAACAACATGAGAACTTTCTGTTGGCTACTGAAAAGAGGACAGGGTATGTGTAGGAATGCCACTACTGGAATTATGTTGATTTTTAATTTCACATCTCACTGCAATTGACAGTTTTATTGGTATGTTTTCCAACTTGCAAAAGGCTACTTGTGTCATGTTGATTCTCATTTTGAATCTGTGATGGTATCTTCCGTCAGAAGTTATGACTGTTTTAAGGCAGTTGTATCAATTCGCCTGTTTAAGAATTGTCTCATTTACTTGGATGTTAGGGACGCAGAGGTGTTTCCAAGGCACCAGGGCCGGGTTATATACTGGCTAAGACCTATTGACGCATCCTCGTCGAGCGTCCTGGGCAACAGGTCCCTTCGGGGTCCTGGCTAAGGTCAGTAGGATCGCCGATTCCTCCGAAGTCGGAGAGTGTCTGCCTGTACGGCGAGGAACCACCAATCTGCACACCAATAAGCCAGACATGGGACAACGGATACTCACGCAAACCTCAGGTTCTGTATGACATCACACTGATGTTGGACAACAGGATGTCTTCATCCGACATACAGGACTTCACGTTGGAGCTCAAGCCAACGAACACAAGCAAGCAAGCAACTTGGATGTTACATTGTAATAGTTAGGTCTTTTTGGAGATGAGCATAATTTCTGTTTTCCTACAATTTAATCCTAACCTTCATTGTTCATTGTGGACAATAACAGCATCCACTAAATGACGTAGATACAGTTTTACTGTCTGTAATCAATGAGTGTATCATCTACAAATCTCATATTGCTGATATTATATACCCCAATGACAATTCCTCTCGTCTCTTAAATTTCATATTTTTTACTATATAGGGGAAAAAAATGTCTGGAGACATTACACATCCATGTCACATTCTCTTGAATGGCTAGTATTGACCAACTTCAGACTAACACTTACAGACTGATTAATCACAAAAATAGCCTTATTTAAAGCAACAACATCCTAGGTTATCTTACCTTCGGTGGTAGCTGGTACAGGATACATGGAGTTATTCAGAGACGGATCTCTAAATGTGGCATTAGAAACAACTGATAAAACTGCAGTAGTAGTGCCCTCAACAGCGGTAGAAATATTGATGCTGGATGAGGAGACCAGGATGATGCCATTTGCTTCCCTCACGACACATGCTCCCGCAAATATCGCAAGCATGAGGTACACAACTGTAGTGATGAGTATTGCTAAGAATGTTCCTTTGGGAATGGACTTTGAGGCATCCTGAGGGCAAATGTGAAATAACAATTAGAAATAATGATTGCAGGTTACAGTTAAAGAAACAATAAATTTCAAAGCTAGACTGTTAGCCATTCAATGAAAGGATTTGTTAACCCATGTATTACCAGGCCCCAAAAGGGAAGCAAAGAATAGCAATACTGTAGCCTATCTGGTATGTTGTCAGAGGCGACTAAGGATGGTTGGTGCAACTACATCCCATAGAAAACTTCAACTGCATAATCAAATAAACTAGAAAACTTCAGCTGCACAATCAAATAAACTATGAACCAGCCTAGAGAAAATTAAAGGAAAAATAATAAACTAATCGTATTTTATTTAATTTCTGCTACAACTTGTGCTGTCTGTCTCAATTCATACATTATTCTAATATTCCAGGTGCCAATTCTGGAGATTGTCCTATATGAAAGGAGGTGAGTTGACAACCCACACTCCTTGTGGCTTTCTCTGCATCATGTCTTTTACTGATTTCTTCTCATAGAAGAGCCTCCTTCAACTGATCAAGTGCCATGGAATGATGAATCATCTTAAAGGACTTGTTGTATCAGCCATGGGCTAATATATCTCTGAAATGTTGTCATTTTGTTATAATATAATATGTCTGCTCCCATATAAACCTTTAAATCAAAACTGTGCCACACTCCTCGTGTTAATTTTCCTTCATTCATTTGTGTGTGGTCCAAACCTGCTGTTTGTGTGGCACAGAGTGTGTGACTGTTGGTTGACTGTGACTTTTCTGTATGCTTGTTCAAACAATTGCTTGGATTTATGCAGCTACAGTTTTCTATGGCATTTGTTAGCCGGTCCCACACCAACCCTCCTTAGCCGCTCCTTATGACATGCAAGACAGGTGACAGTGTTTCTATTCTTTGCTCCCCTGATGGGCCCCAGTAACACATGAAGTAATACTACTTCTTCTTCAGCCATTCAGCTCCCTATGGAGCATAAGCCTCAGCCAACTGACGCCAAGTCTTTTGTAGACTTGTTCTTTCTTCTTTTCGCTTTGAACTCAAGCGTAGTCCATAGACACCACTTCTAGTTGTGCTGGACTGAATTGTGCATGTGGATTAGCTTTCCATATTAACAGTGTCCCTCGCCATCAGGCAAACCCACTCCGATTTCAGAGGTAGCAGACTTGTTTATGACATGTTAGATTTTGCAGATAAGTTTTCTACGGGATGTGGCAGCCAGTCTCACACCAACCCTTCCCAACCTTCCTCATACATTATATACATGTCGGTTACAGTGTTACTGTTCTATGCTTCTTTAATGGGCCTATGTTACACACAGATGGCATGGGTGACTACCATTTTATAAAACTATCATTTTCAAGGCGCGTGAACTGCATGTTTGGAGCAATGACGGCTGGCTGTGTCGCAGAATTGACCGGTTATTGCCTTATGCAGAAATGTGTGGCTGCTGGACTTCTAGTGACTGCCGCTTCCATTGACGATGATCTGTATTTTCATGGAGGACTTTTGTGTAGGTGAACAGCTAAGAAAACATCCGGTTGGGAAAATGACTGCCGTTTCCATTCCATAAAGATGAACTAAGAGATGCATATTCAGAAAAATGGTGTAGCTGGCTCAGGGTTGCCACTTTTCTTGCCACAGAAAACATCTAGAAATGGAACAAACAACATCTAGAAATATCTAGGCTGTGTAGGTGAACATCTAGAAAAACATCCAGATGGGAAAATGACTGCCACTTCCATCAAAGATGAACTGTATGTTTCGTGGAGGACTTTAGTGTTGACATTCTGGCGGCTGCATTATGCACAGGGAAATGCTTTTACTACCTGTCCATGGTTATTTGTGATGTGAACTGCATGTTCGGGAAAATGGCGTAGCTGGATTTGTCACAAAACGGACTGGTTTTGCCTTATGCTGTAATGTGTAGCTGCTGGTTTTCTAGTGACTACCACTTCCATCGAAGATGAACTGTATTTTTCGTGGAGGACTTCTGTGTTGACATTTTGGCGGCAGCATTATGCACAGTGTACCTGTGCGGGCTGTTGGTTGTCGAGACTCCTGTCTTTTCTACTTTTCACATGGGGCAGTGAGGAGCATTTTATGTGATATTCACTGGCACAGGAATGGAGCATAATGGGGACGACCCGTTGCTGTGAAGTTGGAACATAAGCCATAAGCGACTAACTAACTAACTAATTATAATTTTCAAGACAGATTACAATATCCCACCTTAAGATCTCCTGAAATATTGGCCCCTGCCAATATGCCAGTGGCAGCAGGGAAAAAGACAGCAAAAACACTGAAAAAGGTTTGGTCGGATTCATAATCTGACATTAAATTTGTCACAAAAATTTCCTCTGTGGAGAAAACAAGATAATAAAATTGTAAATAATTCAAAGCGTGAAACAAGAGTAAAAATACTAACTGGCTTGATAAATGTTTGTATCTTCTTCTTCTTCCTCTTATAGTACATTAAGTATTTTCCTATCTGGTTGTTTGGATCTCCTTTAGCCAATTACCATATCAATAATTATTAGTCATGTATCATGTAGTAATGATTTTTGTACATTTTCGATGCGATAATAATGCATATGTTATTGTAGCTGTTTACAATTAACCTTATAAGAGATATACAAATGAAATAATGTATGAAAGGAGATAGATAAGAAGGGCAGACCCCTCTGAAGTCTTGTAGATTATAATGCATGTTCTAATGTGGCTCCAAGAGCTATGAAACCAAAGCGCAGCTACTGGTAGGACCTTCCATGTTGGACAGATCAATGCATTGGAATCAGATGAAGATAGATACAAACCTGCTGCCTTGTAGTAGACAGTCAAAGGTTAGGCAAAGAAAACTCGAAAAATTGCTTGTTGAAGACCTAATGAAACAGTCCAACACAATTCACCAAATGATGTTAGAAGGGCAGAATGTTAGAGGGCTGACACCTTATTCTTTATTTGAAAATAAAGTTTGTTCATTCATTTGTTCCTCTCCTTCTTCCTTGCCAAGCCTATCATGTTGTCTGGTAACTCAGGTCTCTGCAAGCTAGCCAACTGTGAAGGATGCTTTCATATTTCTGAAGATCAGTTCCACAGAAACATTCAATCCCGTGGGAGACTGAAACAATATAGATGACCAAGTAGTCATAGTAGTTCTCAGGTGAGAATGGTTTGATTCTGCCACTGGAGTTTGTGGACTGGGTCAGACCTGTTGGTTGTATTTACATCTTTCTATTGGTGAGAGTGAGAGGTGTATTGGCTGTGGATTATTTGTTTTCACATCTTTGTATGGCAGTGGGTGGCTAAAGTATTACTTTCTGCTATCAATTGTAGACAAGGTATTGGGGGGGGGGGGATGACATTCTGAACATATGTGAAGGGGTGCATGGACCAAAAAAGGTTGAGAACCACTGTTCTACGGGTCTGTGATGTGATAGGGCCATCACATTTTATAAGCCTGGATGTACGGAGGAAAGATAGCCAGTCTTTCCCTCACTTTACGAGATGACAATTGAAGGTCCAAACTCTTACCTACACTGGAAGTAAAAAATCTACACTGAGTAGTGATCTACCCTCAAGATAAAATACAAGTTCACTACATTCAAGAATGTGGCTGCACCAAGGCTTATGACATTACCAGTGCAGCTACCTTTCAACTATGAAAGACATACTCACCGTTAAGCCCCAGGAAACCTTTGGACATCTGTTCAGGACTGGGTGCTATGCACAAACCCACATAAAAGTTTACGATTGCAACTGTTAAAATGGCCAAAAGTACCACCTGTGCCTGTTTTCATAGAGGAGACATTTAAACTCAATTATTTTTCTATATTTAAATAAAAACATTTCTACAAAATCAAACTTTAAGAAATATAATATCATGAGATTAGATCATGCACTAAATGCACTGCTGAACATAACGGAGAAAGAAACAACAAACAAAGAATAACATTTCTATATGACTAACAATATTAGAAACTGGCTGAAAGACATTTGGTTCAACTGAAGTAAAAGTAAATGTGAAAATAAAACGGTTTAAAGGCGTTGAGGATTGATATCATTGCAACAGGTTTGATCCCATATGGCTGAGTATCTTTCTGCAGAGTTGTCTGCAGAAAGCATTGCACAGAAAATGAACTTTGTAGCTTCAGCAACGACCCAGGAGTCGAATAAAACTGCACTCGTGAACCGAATGACAGTCTAGAAATGAATCCATGACATCTTGAGCACGAGACAGACATAATGAACATTATTCAATACCCACCAATAACGAAAATTGTGCACCCGGTGCATTTCCTAGCGTTGACACTGCACCGCGACTGACCATGAGAAAGTCAGCTTCTTTCCCTGGTAGTTGGCCGCAGTCATCTCCTCTGCCTTGGTGGCTAGCAATGACCCTGTAAGTAGATGTCATTGCTGCCGCGTTGCTTTCTTCGTGACTGGTTCACAGCTTGCAGATCCACCCTCCAGCATGCTCCCAGCAGAAGCCAGCTCATCCTCTGTGCTCTTTCTATTAAGGCTTGGGCCTACCCCTGGACCCTCTCCGAGAATCATAGTGGGTAGTGTTTGCCTCCCAGAACACTGGTCTGGGGATGAGTGGTCTCGAGGTATGGTGTCCGCCTCGAGTGCAGGAGGTCCCGGGTTTAGGCCCCGGTGAGGACCGGGATTTATTTAAAAAATCCACCTGGACTTCCAGTTATAAAATTTCCCCTGGTCTCTGGGTAGTGAGATCGGACGCCCGTGTGTATTGTTGTGCACGTAAAAATCCCTTGGCAGTTGGAAATCGAAAAAGAGAAGCCTAAAGGGGCTGCCCGGGCAAAATTTCGAGTTAAAAATCTACCCAAAATATTTCAGAATCCTCGCCGATGCAACGGAGTTCGTGCATTGAGCTGAGTTTCTCCAGACTCAGGTTTGAGTTAGGAGGAAAACGGAGCACTTATGGGTTACACCCATGTGCCGTGATGTTGATCCATCGACTAAACTAGACTACACTAAACACTGGTCTGGGGTTCAGTTCACAATAATGGTATGAGACTGAACGTTTCCCAACTATAGAGCTTTTTCCCAACAAAGGATAGAGATGGTCACCAAACTTCATTAAATAATTTTAAGAAACAATCTGATTTATAAGCTATAGAGCTTTTTCCCAACAGAAGAAGAGAGATGGTCACCAAACTTCATTAAATAATTAATTCTAAGAAACAATCTGATATATAAGCCACAGAGCCGCCACGAAAGAGAGATTATATGTAAATAAAGTGAAGGTCTCTTTTACACGCACTAAGGCGCAATGAGCATAAGTTGTTCGACACATATTTTTATAGACCAAATGGCATTGGATAGTGATGTGGTCGGCATCACTCTGGCTACCTTTACATTTGAAGACATTTCCTGGTCCCCATGTTAGGCTGGGTCGACCTAGGAGCGCAAGACAATTTTAAACATTCAAATACATCCCCGTGCGGATCAAACCCCTGACTACCGGTACGGCAGGCGAGTTCTAGTCACTATGCAGCTCCAAGATAGATTAAAGTCTGAAGGTAATGATAGAGCATGAATTACTTACCCTAGCCTCCCAGTTCATACCCACTAAAGCTATGGCCAGAAGTAGGGTTATGGTAATACTTCCAATAATACGGACATCATTCAAGTCATCAACCATCACCAAGTCGTAGCGCTGTGGGCAAATATTTGATCTGTATAATAATTATTTATATAAACATAACACATTTCTAAATCATTCAAGTCATCAACCATCACCAAGTTGTAGCGCTGTGGGCAAATATTTGATCTGTATAATAATTATTTATATAAACATTAACCATTTCTACATCATTCAAGTCATCAAACATCACCAAGTCATAGCGCTGTGGGCAAATATTTGATCTGTATAATAATTATTTATATAAACATAACACATTTCTACATCATTCAAGTCATCAAACATCACCAAGTCGTAGTGCTGTGGGCAAATATTTGATCTGTATAATAATTATTTATATAAACATAAACCATTTCTCTCCCGTGTGTTGCCGGGGCCCATAAGGGAAACAAAGAATAACAACACTGTAGCCTACCACGCATGTCGTAAGAGGCGACTAAGGAGGCTTGATGGTTCCGTCGCCCTGCTACTGAGTGAGTGCGTGGCGCGACACTGTGAGCTGTGAGTTTCGTGTGAAGTGCTTTTGAATCTGCCCGAGGTTTTTTGGAACATGACTGCATGTTCGGAGCGATGGTAGATGGCTATGTCCCAGAGTTGACCGGTTTTTGCCTTATGCAGAAATGCGTGGCTGCTGGGCTTCTGGTTGACTGCCACTGCCATCGACGATGAACTGTATTTTCGTGGACTGTGTGGGTGAACATCTAGGAAACATCCAGATGGAAAAATGACTGCCGATTCTATCAGAGATGAACTGGGTGTTTCGTTGGGGACTATTGTGTTGACATTCTGGCGGCGTTATTATGCAGTGTATCTGTGCGGGCTGTTGTTTGTCGAGACTCCTGTCTTTTCCACTTTTCACATTGGGCAGTGGGGAGCATTTTGTGCGATATTCACTGGCACAGGAACGGAGCATAATGGGGACAACCCATTGCTATGAGGTTGGAACTATGACTAACTAACTAAAACCATTTCTACATCATTCAAGTTATCAAACATCACCAAGTCATAGCGCTGTGGGCAAATATTTGATCTGTATAATAAATATTTATTTATATAAACATAAACCATTTCTACATCAATCAAGTCACCAAACATCACCAAGTCATAGCGCTGTTTACATATATCAGATCTGTATGATTATTATTTATATAACCATTTCTGCCTTCTTTGATCACCTGACATACAGGGACGTGGGGGACTAATAGGGCGACTCTGGCCTCTCTGGGAACCTTGAGCCCTTATAAAAGAAATGTCTGTCTTCTTTCCACGAGGAGAGATATCAAGCCTTTGTAAAGAGGTCAGCATGGTGGAATGGATAAGAGCTCTTGATCTTAAACTTCCAATGTGCTGATGCCGAGGTAGCAGGTTCAACCCCTACACCAGTCAGTTGGATTAACATGTTGACTTCTCGTCCTTGACTTGAGGACTAAATTACAAGTACCTCTGAAATCGGAGTGGGTTTGTCTGATGCGAAGGGACACTGGTAATAAGGAAAGCTAATCCATAAGTAAAAATCAGTCCAATGCACTGGAAGTAGTAGCATGTGTACAGACTATGCTTGAGTTCATAGCGAGGGAAAAAAAAACCCGCCTACATATGTTTCATAAACATGGGGGTCTATCTATGGTCTAGGGCAGGGGTGGCCAACACGAGACCCGCGGGACGCATGCGGCCCGCCGTTAGTCATGTTGCGGCCCGCAGAGTGGGAAACGACGATGTGGTCGAAGCTGTAACACACTTGCTTGTTTACTTTAATTTAACCAGAAAATTAGGTGCTTGGCCCGGCTGGAAATATTATTTCTGAAATTTGGCCCACCTGCTGAAAAGGTTGGCCACCCCTGGTCTAGGGCCTAGCATCCAACCTACACAAATAGACACGAGTGTACACAACCTCTCACATCCAATATGCACTGGTCGCCATGAACGCTACAAACTGCTCTTGATGGTAATTTTTTACCATATGACTTTTCTTGTACAAATGTATACATGCCAACACCTTTCTGTAGTGACACTATTTTCACAGAGTTTGCTTTGGGATTTTCAAAGAGATTAGCAGCATATCAGGGTGGAAGCACATATATACTTGGGTAGGGAACACTTGTGCATGTGCGTGTGGTTTTTTGTTTTTTTTTCCATCAAGACAATGCATCGGCACATTCTTCACATCTGATTCAGACTTTCCTGGCCAAACATGATATTCCTCTGGTTCATCAGGCTCAATTCAGACTTTCTTGGCCAAACACAATATTCCTCTGGTTCATCAGGCTCAACAGACTTTCTTGGCCAAACACAATATTCCTCTGGTTCATCAGGCTCAACTCAGACTTTCTTGGCCAAACACAATATTCCTCTGGTTCATCAGGCTCAACTCAGACTTTCTTGGCCAAACACAATATTCCTCTGGTTCATCAGGCTCTAAACTCTTCTGACATGGCTCCTTGTGATTTTTGGTTGTTCCAAATGCTGCTGAAAGGGACCCCATTTGAGTCACAAGAAGGCACTATGTGGAATGTGAGGGTCACATTTGGCTCCAATTCCCGTGGCCTTCCACAAATGCTTCCAAAAATGGTGGGAATGCAATAAGAAGTACAGTCCGAAGGAGAGTACTTTGAAGGAGATTATGTTTCAGACCTCCAAGTGAGTAATTGTATTTTTCCCAATTCAAAGGTTCAATACTTTTTTTTAACATACCTTGTATGCTTATGCTAAATATAGGTTTTGTTTATAGTGTCTACAACATTCTGAGGTTTAAGAAATTGGGGGAAAAAAGAAGGGTGGAAGGAAGAAATGATGACAGAAATAAATAAATGATGAATTAAAGAAAGAAAGAAGCAGGGAAACAGATTGAAGGACAGACAGAGACGTTATTGCACAAATTGAAAATCTCCTATACAGATGTAAAATTGAAAAAAGAAACAGCATGATAAAACGGACATCCACCTGTAGTGCCTACCACATATCTCAGACAGAATGAGCTACCTGGCCAATGTCTCACCTTGAGGATATCTCGAACTGTCTCTGAAAAGCCCACCACATACATGGCTACTGCTACTGTGTTGGCCACTGAGAAGATGACACCGATAGCACCACCAAACTCCGGACCCAAGCTCCTGGAGATCATATAGTACGCCCCACCTGGTAACAACAATAAAAACACAAACTATTATAAATTGTTCACAACACAGTATTGCAGTTGTGCCAGAGTGAACATTTATATCATCAAAGAACTATCTTCTCCTTCCGCTGTAGTATCATGAGCAGAGACCAGTCATGATAACAATGGAAACATAGACCATGGTCTTCACTGTGATGAAGCCTGCTGAGGGTTCAAACTTTGCATGCTATGAGATGGCAAAATATGAGATGGCAAGATATGAGATGGCAAGATATATGAAAAGACAAGACAATCACAGCAATGCCTCATGTTGATGGTAGACAATGAACACCCAAGCTTGCCTGTGTGCTTCATACATAGTGGTTCTCACAACCTCTGATCAGTACATCATATGTGGGACTGACCTCTTGCTCTGTAGTTAAGTGCTAAAGCTCTCTCGAAGGCACCATCTTGCGACAATCTTATTTGTCATTTATTATAAATCGCATTGTACCCAAATCAGTGTGTCACAAAGGTGCCTCTGATGCCAACTTCTCAACAGCTAATGCTGAATATTGTCCTGAACAATACAGCCATTTCAGTTCACTTAAGCTGGAAGATGCAATGCATTTACTCAATAAAGGTAAATACTTTCTACCATGGGTGCTTTATAAATATTTATGGCATGATGTAGGAGGTGTACTTGAACTATAGCCAAGCATTTGTCAGAATATAGTCCAAATGAAATCTCCTATCGCCCATGTGTTAACATGGCCCATACAGGAAGTAAAGATTGGTAACACTGTAACCCACCTTGCTTGTTGAAAGCGGGAACTAAGGAGAGCTGGTGCAAGATTGACTATCTCAGACACATAGAAAACTTAAGCTGCAAACTCCAACCAATCGTGAATAGCCTAATAGCAACAGGTGTGAGTTGGTTGTTAGTCTATGCTCCACTGGCGCGGGGGGGGGGGGTGTTTATAAATCAGAAGAAAAAGGTCTCATCATTATGAGGTATGAGATCAGCTCACTTCCTCTCTTCATCTTTATCCTCAGAAGGACTTCTGATACCCAATTTACAAGGCTCAACTGGGCTGTACATAGTCTGTGAAACAAATCCCTCCTTAGCTATGAACTTAACCTGATTCATTTTGTTGGCAACCTAGTAAACTACACTGCTGCCACTGCTCCTACATCGCTGGTTCACATAAACTAACAGGAAAATGGCTCAGGGAGAAGTTCTGGAGTTCGTCATAAAATCCTGACTGCCTCAGGCAGGTCAGATATATTAGCTTTGGGTAGCAAGTCATTCATTGGCAGAACAATCTCATAATTCTTGATAATGTATTGATGTCTTGCGGGTTAGTACCCAGTAGTGGTTCTCAAACACAGCTTCTCTGAACCTCAGTTTAATGAAGCAAATTTGACAACAGAAGTACGGTACATGGGGAGTTGCGGCGGTGCAGCTGTTAGCATGTTTGCCTACTGTTCCAGTCATCATGAGTTCAAATTCACTTCGAGGTGGACTTTTAAAATACCCTGGGCTTCTGGTTGACTCAGCTTAACACGGGTGGTATGAAACGTCTCTGGAAAGTAAAGGCGGCCAGCGTGACACTGACCACATCACACCCGGAGGACCAATTGGTCCATTAAAAATATCATGTAAGTACCATGCATCCAATCACCGCAGCTTACTGAACTTCCTATACAATAAAGTAACCTGTGTGCTGGCTGTAAGACATACAGGCAATATGGTGTTACACCCATGTACTCTATGACTGAGCAGCATATACTCGTCTTTGTTACTTTTTCGAGATGAATGCATCAAGCCTAATTATGCATCTCAGAGTTCAATCTGTTCGTCTTAGTCAAGCCTAAGTGTAAGGTATGCTTACTCTAGACAGACTCCATCCAAGGTAACGGGCTCAATCTACCTGTAGGTAGGTAATTTTTCATAACAATGTTGCCATGCTGGTTGCATTACGGCCTACACTTTGTGATTTTTAACTGCTGTGAGGCTTTCTTCTTCTTCTTCTTCTTCTTCGTTCATCCGGAGTTTTTTTTCCGGATGTTATTGCGTTGTGCCTGTTTACAGCAGAGCTGCGTTCTTGCGCCGTTAGGCCGACACATCCGACTTCTGCGGGCATTTGTTGACCGGGTTAACCTTCCCGGGGGTTTCTTAGGACGTTTGACTCTCACTGGTGTGGTGTTATCCCCCATCCCAGCTGGCCCATATAGAACAGCCAAAGACATCCTGGTCAGCCCTCAAGGGAAGGCAGGGGCAGACCATGGGCATTCCCCGCCATCCAAGGAGGCTTCCATAATTGCAGAGCCAACACACAGCGCTCTGGTACTGGGCTCACCCAAGGAATCGTCACGTCCTGCACATGGCTGCTTAGCCTCACTTCCATATATTGGGCCTTCCGTTCACCATAGGCTGTTCTTCCGGACACCAGAAGAATGCAGTGTGCAGATGACATCCACACAGTGAGCTTTCGACTCGGACTTTCCGCGCAATGGATTTGCTATCCGAGCAATATTCCATTTCATGCCACTAGGACACTTTTTCCACCTTATTTGAAGCCCGCACAGTGAGCTTTTGATTCGGACTTTTCACGTAATGGATTTGCTATCCAAGCAATATTCCATTTCGTGCCACTAGGACACTTTTTCCACCTTTTATGAAGCTCACACAGTGAGCTTTTGATTCGGACTTTCCACGTAATGGATTTGCTATCTGAGCAATATTCCATTTCATGCCTCTGGGAGGCTTTTATAACCGACATACCTGTGGTATGAAGTGTGGCAGTCTGAATACTTCTTCATACACCTTTAAATGTCAACCTGTATGTAGTTAAAGTAAGCTGCGGTCAACTTGAGCTTGTTGATATCTCCATAGAGCTTGTCCTCAAATTAAGCAGATGTGGGCCAAAATATCTTTCTCTGTTCTGCATATATTGGGCAATCCTGCAGCAAATGTTTTGCTGTCATTTTTCCAGTTCTACAATTACATTCATCGGTATCTCCTATCTTTAGTTTATTGAACAAGTGGTATTTCAGCCTGTTATGTCCTGTGCGGAGTCTGAAGATTGCTACTTGCTCTCTTCGGTCGAGTTTGTAATATGCATCATCCTTCTGGTGGCCTGGATGCTCTGATTCCCATTCGGTGAGGCTTTCAACAAGCACAACTTGTAGATGTGGGGTGGGTATGGGGGTGGGGGGGGGGGGGGGGGAGAGTGAAGGAAGAAACCTTAACTTTTTTTTGTCTTTATCTGAGAATGTTAGGTTTCCACTCATACTACCTAATAGGACAGGTAGGTGTGTGATATAGTTTGACACCAAAGTTTCTTGTCATAATTCCCAGCACTGTACCTATGGACATGGTCACCTCTTAGCCACGACTCCCCAAGCAACATACGAGGGACTGATGTGGTCAGTATTATGCCAGTTACCTTTACTTGTCCAGATATCAGGTACACTCTCTATACAGCTGGCTTGATGAGGGAGTTGTACCAATAGTGACAGGAAACAATTATTTCCCTGGCATGCATGCACCATTTGCTGATTCCATATTAAAATTTGTATTTAAAAGACATATCTTCAAAATAGAGGAGGAACAAAAAAACTACATTGAGCAGTGATCTACCCTCAAGATAAAATACAAGTTCACTACATTCAAGAATGTGGCTGCACCAAGGTTTTATCTAGAAGACTTCCTAACCTGACAATGAAGGCCATAACAGGGACAGTGAGAAGAAGATCACACACACACATTACTCATTGACTTAGAATCTCCCACGTACAGTTGACAAATTCTTTGTTTCAGATCGGGTGATCAAGTCATAACATCATTAGAGTGAAAGGACGATGGAAAAACAGTGGATATCAGAAAGAATGATGTTACAATATGCTGCAATGAATTTGAAGAAGGACCTTAAAGGGCGTCCTCTTGCCGAAATAATCTGCCCAAACTTAAGAAAGATTACTAGTAAGATATTGCCACTACGGAAATGGGCTTTTAAGACACTGTGCAACAATCCAGAATAAAGCAGTAAACCCTGGATTCATTCTTCAAAAGGTAGATAAATGCTCTCCAACTGATTAATCTCCCACAGGTGTGTTGGTTAAGAAGAGTAGGAAGCTATGAGAAGAATTACAAAAATGACCACTTTCCTTTCATGGTTTGTGATTTGAATTGGTTTTTATTAAAGGGCGTGTATTTGTATTTTCCCTGTGGGGAAATTGTGTGGTGGCAAAAACTCCACCCTGGAGCAGGCATGACATGAGGTTTCTTATCATCAGAAGGTGTCCCACCCTCACCGAATGTTTCGGCCCCTTTAAATTCTTTACTTAATATCGACTAGCTTATTAATTTTATGTGCATGACAATGTTTGTCCTTTTCATGCACATTAGAATGTTTGGGCTTTTCATGTGTATTTATTATTTAGATTAATTGTTAATTTTATGTGCGTTAATTGTTTATGCCTTTCATGCACGTTAGATTGTTTGTGCTTTTCATGCATGTTAAACTTATAAATTGTATGTGCATTAGATTGTTGATACTTTCTGAATAGAACTCTCCAGGAAGGTTAACCCGGTCAAAAAATGCCCGCAGAAGTCGGATGTGTCGGCCTAACGGCGCAAGAACGCAGCTCTACTGTAAACAGGCACAACGCAATCACATCCGAAAAAAACAAACTCCGGATGAACGCAGAAGAAGAAGAAGAATAGAACTCTCATGGGCCTGGAAAAAACAACAACTCTTAACTAGATATATTTCAATGTATGATAGAATGAACAGATACTTTAACGAACAGGGTTCCAGAACTAATTACATTAGTTTTAGCAAACCCCACAATTAAAATTTAGTTGCATGTCTTTTACAGGATGTGGCAATTAACCCCCTCATTCTCTGGCTCTTTGTGATTTACTAAGCAATTGTTGCGCTCCATAGTTTGCCACTGCTGTTTGAATGACCAAAGACTATACATTCAAAATCAAAGCAAAGTGATCCGCTTCCAAATTGCCTGCAGCTGACCGCGACTTTCAGGCAACTGAAACACGCTTAATACTCCCAAGCCATAATACCGGCATCCCCACTGTACAAATCTCAAAAGATGGAGACTGTTAAAACACTTCTTTGCTTGTTTTTACTTGTCACTCAATGTCTGTCAGTGGTATAATTATCATAGAGCCTTAGTAACATACTGAATAAGGCACAGTCTTGCGAAAAATACACCCTCTGGTTCAAATTTGTTTTCTCTGACCACACATGGCTCTGGAGTCACACTTTTGCAAAATGGCACTGGAGACTGGAAGGGTACAAGTGGATCTGTGATGCTTGTGAATCTGATCACTTCACTTCTGAAGGGCTGAGTCTGCAGTGATATTATCTTCATACTCTCAATTATAATTGAATGAATAAATATTCACACGCTAATGTGGATAGCTTGGTATGAGTTGGTTGAATGATTACACTCCATTAGAGGGGGAGAAGAACAACAACAGCAACAAGAACAAGAACAAAAACAAGGGCAACCAGTGTGATACTGACCACATCAGCCATCAAGTGCCAACAGGTCTAAAACATGGGGCAAGCACCATATTCCCAAAATACCATCTGGCATAAACATGGGCTCTGTATTTTGCTTATATTACTTGTGGGGTAGACAAGAGTGTCCTTATTTGGCACAGGATATCATGTCCAACAGGCCTTATTCAACTGTGACATGAACACTATGCTGATCAGGCAACCTGACCCTCTGTAAATGTAATGTATGTACTAATGTTGTGCCATAGACTTGATAATAAGTTTAACCTCTCCATTGCCGTGGCAAATCTGTGTCTGACTTCTTGTGAACACCCTCCATTAATGTTAATTATGGAGCCAAGATATTCAAAACCAAGATATTCAAAACCAAGATATTCAGTTTGTGAAGTTTTCAATTTCTTCGTGTAGATTAATTTTGGTTGACATGTAGTTATTATGTTTTTTTTAAAGTTCAGAAAATGATTGTGATCACCACTGTCAACTCTTCTAATCCATTTGCTCTATTTGAAAAGATGACTGTGTCATCTGCAATTTTAGTTCTGGAATTGAGTTTCCACCAATTATGAATGGATGACAATTGTCGCTGGTCTGTTCATTGTTGATGTTTTTCATTACATTTTCTGCATAGATGTTGAACGGGTATGGGGAGAGAATGCAGCCCTATCATACGTCTTTTTGTACCTAAAACCAGTTTGAGGTTTCAAGGGCTACTCTGACACCTGCTTGTTGTTCATGATATAAAGATTCAATTAAGTGAATCACAGGTGCTGGAAACAGACCATAATTATGAAGATCTACATTGTAGTCTCTGCATCTCTCAAAGAGGGTTCTAATGTTGAAGATATGGTCCCTGGTTCCTCTGTCCTGTCTAAAAATCTGCCTGTACTTCATGTAATTCATATTCTTACTTTCAGTTCTCTTCACGATGATTTACGTGAGAATTTCGCCAGCATGTTCTTGTGTATGATAGTCGGGATGATAGTTTTAAATTCCATTATTTTGTTCTCTTCTATGCTTTGGGCCAAACATTGAGTGATAAAATTCAGAAGAAGAAGAAGAATGAGTTAACATAACAAATGCCTGGGACAGAAAAAAAGTTAATGCTATTAAACTTGAGTTAACAACAATTGTGACAGATCTTAGCTAGGAAATATTAGTTAACATGACAGTTGTCTGGGACAGATGGAGTTAATAGCTAGGGAACACTTAGTTGACAGTTGTATGGAATAGATAGTTATTAGCTAGGAAACATTATGTTAACATAACAGTTGTCTGGCATACATAGTTGCTTTTCCACAGAATCAAATAATTATAAATTTTATCATAATATTTTTGCAAGATACAAATTATATACGCTTTCATATCAAATGGTTATGAAGGACATAACTCGTTGTCTGACATGTTTAGTTTTGATTTCCTGTCACATGTGCGACCCCCCCCCCCCCCCCCCCCACCTTTTGCAATGTCTGGTGGTTAGCCACCAGGATGCCTTAAGCTGAGTTGCCTTGAACTTCAGCTTTGGCATGTTCAGTCGAGTTGAACTCAGACAATTGAAGACAGACAAGTGGGTGCCGCAGTCCTTCAGGTTAAATGGAGGTCAATTAAACTGCCATCCTTAGCTTTAACAAATACAGCTGATGATTTGGGGAGGGGTGGATTTGTTTCCGATATATGAGTCCGATGGAACTCTCTTAAGAGGGGAGGTACTTAGGATACAACTTGTTGATCACAGCCATACAAAGACACAGAAAATGTTTCATTAGTAACTGTACAAGAAAAAGATCATTCCCAGGCACATACTGTTGATTAGAATCCCCATTGAAATGGGTTTTTGTTGTAAATTGACTTGGGTCAGCCCATGCTAAAGTTGATATAAGACAATGCCCTGGGATGTAAAGGCAGCTGGCTTGATGTTGACCACATCGTCCATTAAGTGCTGAGTGGTTTATCGAGTATATGCCTTTTGGACTAGCACTATATACCCAATACGCATCAGGGCGTTTAAAAGAGTCCACACAAATAACATAGAAGAAACAACAAGAAACAAATAATGTACAGAATCCTTTCCAGAATAATTACCGGTATTCATGTTCAACCCAGGGTTATTCTGGTAGAAAACAGTCTAACCCTATCATACTATTACTACTACAGGTTAACCTGAGACCACTGTGTTTGTAAGCAAGTGCTCCAACCATAAGGCTATCTCATAGTAAGCAGTACAAACCAACGGCAATTACAGGTATTTGCTCTTTGTCTTCTTCTTCTCCTTCTTATTGTTGATTCAGCAATTTTTGACTCAAGCACATGTGTTACCGGGGCCATAAGAGAATCAACGAATAGAGGAACACTGTAATCAATCGTGCATGTCAAAAGAGGCAACTAAGGAAGGTTGGTGTGAGACAGACTATATCATCCTGTAGAAAACTTCCGCTACAAATGAAGAAATATACTCCAAAGTCTGGATTAGGTTACATACTACTTCCCACTTAGCACAATGATTAACATCAGAAGAATGTCTCGTACCCTTTTAACAAGGCTGGATGAACCCTGGAGCCATACTTATTGGGAATCCGACCTCTGATAGAGATTGAACCCCAATCCACTGGGTTGAACAAACAACTTCCATTAACTGAGTCATGAGCAGCGTTGCCAGTTATTTCCACTGCAGTGTTAGGATCATCTTGGTTTCTGTTTCCATTCTGCTTGATGACACATCTATGTTGACAGTTCATTTTTATATTAATAAAGCCTGTGGATTGCACATATATGCATGATGCCCTTTGTGTGTGTTAGTTCATTCCTGTCGCTTCTTCTTTGAAGACAATTAGTTTGTAGTGCTTCTTGTGTATTTTGGTTGTTGATTTTTTACATTCAGTTCTGTATACAAATAAGTACAGGATCTCTTTACATGCCTTAAGGTGCATTGGACATATAACACTTTTTTTTTGCATATCCGTTTTACATGACATCACTGTCAACTCCAGCATTTTACTGATGTTGATGTCTTGGCAAGTTAACGTTCAGTAGTTTGCCATTGCTTTCTGAAAAAACCAGCTCCCATACTAACTCGTTTAAACCCAGCTCACTGCAGTCTGACATATGAAACTAGACCAGCCATATTTGTGTAGACAAATCTGCACTCAGTGGCTGATGTGGCAGTATCACGCCGCCACCTTTACTTCCCAAGACTATTCCTGGCACTATTGTCAGCTGGTCGACCTGGGAACTCGTCAGTTTTTAAAATACAGGCTAATGTCCCTTCAAACCCATGACTATCCAGCCAGCAGGCGAGAATCCAGCCACTGCACTGGCATGGCTCCCCAGTTCTGTATAGAAGCAGTACAACTGTACTTCTGGTGGTTTTACACTCAGGGGGATTCACTGTCTGCTAAATTTATCATTTAAATTTTGCGGTAGGTTTATACCAGTTAAGTTTGACGTTCGTCTTCAGTTTAGTAAGGTAGGAGTGACTGGCCGTGAGGCTAAGATTGTTTCGTTTCCTTCGGGAGACGTGGGTTCAAATCCTTGGTAAAGTGTGGATTTGTTTCTGTCGGGGAGGGGGAGATAAGACCCTAACTTGCACAGTTAGCGGCGGCGACTGAACTAGCCAGGCGGCCTTAATTCCTCAGGCTCATGACCTCTTCCCCACCCCCTTGTCCTACACCGCAAGATACTATAGATGACAGTTTGACAGAATAAGGGATTTGTTGGGGAGAAAGTGATAGAAAGTGTACAAGAAGAAGACGATGCTACTGGTGAGTGGACAGCACAAGAGATGGATTGAAAGAAGCCTGTACGGAGGTAAGCATAGCCGAATGGTTACGAGTACTTATTCTTAAACACTTCTGGTGTGCTAATGCCGGTCAGTTGGACTGAAATGTGGATTTCTCGTGCTTGACTTGGGGATGTAAATTACAAGTAGTCAGAAGTTGAGTGGGTTCGTCCCTTGGCGAGGGACACTGGTAATATGGAAAGCTACACCACACGCAAAAATCAGTACATTGCAGAAGTAGTAGCATATATATGAAATACGCTTGAGTTCAAAGCGAGGAGAGTGGAGGAGGGGTGGGGGATGTACTAATGCACCTGAAGAGACACTGGACAGTTGGTGTTGGAGACTTAATACAGTCAGCCTTCAGTGTGGCAGTGGCATTTGATGATGGTGATAATCTGCAGTGATATATTTACATAATGGCAGATACACCTTCCCGTAGATGTGCACTAATAAATGTACTGTCTCGGATTTATGGTCAGTTAGAATAAGACTACAACAAGATGAGAGAGCTGCAGAAGATACCATAGATAGGATGGCTTCAAGTGAGTTGCTTCAGGGCCTATACCCCAAAGAGTTTCGATTCGATTTCACCATTACCCCTACCCCGTTCAACCTCAAGGAGAAAAGTTACAGTAGGTTCCATCACAGGCTCAGAATGATAGTCCTGTGACTAGACAGCCACCAAAGCAGCTGAATATGGTTTTACCCTCAGTCTTATCAATGCGAAGGTGATTGTTGTCCACATGGGGTAATGGACAGTTCCCAAAGAGGTATAATGGACAAAAGAAGAAGATTTATGGTCTGACAGATTTACAGTCCAGAAAATTTACATTGAGGTACATTTACTGTGGATAAAATCATGCCATTGCTATTCTGTGTCTCCAAGCCTTTTTTTTTCAATTTTTAGAGAAACTAAATATTATAATTAGTAGGATTTCTGTCCCTAAAATCTGTTTTCCTTGCTTTCAGTATGTTGTAAATTTCCAGTTCATTTGCATTTTCATTGGCAGTAATAACTTTAGAGACCTTAGAATGCATTATCTTTAGCTGCTTGTCGCTTATTTAGATTACACTTGCACTAGTTTTTATGTTGTCTTGTTATGTTGTCTAATGTGTCCATGTCATTTACAGAGGGTCAGGTTGCCTGATCAGCATAGTGTTCATGTGACAGTTGAATAAGGCCTGTTGGACATGATATCCTGTGCCAAATAAGGACACTCTGTTTAACCCCACATTATAAGTAATATAAGCAAAATACAGAGCCCATGTTTATGCCAGATGGTATTTTGGGTATATGGTGCTTGCCCCATGTTTTAGACCTGTTGGCACTTGATGGCTGATGTGGTCAGTATCACACTGGTTGCCCTTGTTTTTGTTCTTGTTCTTGTTGCTGTTGTTGTTGTTCTTCTCCCCCTCCAATGGAGTGTAATCATTCAACCAACTCATACCAAGCTATCCACATTAGCGTGTGAATATTTATTCATTCAATTATAATTGAGAGTATGAAGATAATATCACTGCAGACTCAGCCCTTCAGATTGGCCACGGCAATGGAGAGATTAAATTTATCATCAAGTCTATGGCACAACATTAGTACATACATTACAATAACAGTGTCGAGAACATGTATATATCCTGTTGCAACATACGGATGTGAGTCATGGACCATTCCACAACCACTGAAGAAGACAATTGGGGCATCTGAACAGAAGTGTTACAGAAACATGATTAAAATATCATGGACTAAAGAAGACAACCAGAAATATTATTAGAATAGCATGGGCTAAAAAAGATAAACGGGGCATCTGAACTGAAGTGTCACAGAAACAGTATTAGAATACCATGGGTCTAGAACAGGAAGATACCCGACGTCCTATACCATATGCACGTGGATGAAAACTGCCGCATGAACAGCACCATGTCTCCGAGACTGAAACATAAAATGTTAACGTGGTTTGGAAAGAACAGTGATATAAAGCATGGTTACTAGAAGAATAGGTTGGGCTCGATCAGCACATAGATGGAGACAGGATACTGAAGACAACTTAAGCGTGAACATGTATTAGGCAAAGGAACTAACAAGGATCGAGAATCTTTTGGCCAGCTGTGATGAGAGTGACGTTCTGCAAATGAACTCCTATGGATGATGATAATGCTTCTTAGTTTCATGAATGATGATAATGCTCCGTAGTTTCATGGATGATGATCATGCTTCGTAGTTTCATGGATGATGATAATGCTCTGTAATTTCATGAATGATGATAATGCTCCATAGTTTCATGGATGATGTTCATGTTCCGTAGTTTCATGGTTGATGATCACGCTCCGTAGTTTCATGGTTGATGATCACTGTCACGAGTTAAATAAACTTGTCAGTCGATCGATGACAACCAGGCCCGACATTAGTTGGCAAACACAATTGACCCTTTGATGTGGAATTAACTGGGGAAAATACGTCGTTAAACTGTCTGCACCTGGTCGACATTTGTGTATGAGATCTAAGTGAGTCACGTCGAGTTGTCTACACACGGTCGACAGTTTGTTGACAGGTTGTTGTTTGAGAGACGTGTACTGGCGACATCTGTCTACGAAGCGGGAGTTGGCCGTTGCAAGTGATAGACAGAATGTCTGCTAGAGGTTGGAAGGATTCTGGGAGGTGAGGGGAAGGTCTCTGGCTCACAAACAGCCAGGATATTGTTGGATGAGACAAAGAACTCCCCAGATGAAAAGGAAACTTGATAGCTAATTGACTCCGGTTAGTCTAGAAACAGGAGGACAAAGCCAGATTCTGGACTGATTGGCGTCTGGACTTTCTGGTGACTCACTCAAGCACCCATATAAAACCCAGTGCGGTAAACAGGTGGAGGGAGTCGAGAAAAACATTCTGAAGTGTTAGGATTGGGGATTATTCCGAGTTGTGTTACATGAGAGAAACTAGGGGTGTCAATTTGTTGATAGTATCGGCGGACATAGATCCAGTCTTTGATCGCCTAGTTTCGATTAGCAGCAGGAATAGACATATGGTAGGCAATTAATTATATCTAACTTAGAGTATGATTAGGAATAGAGTGCAGTACTGTGCAGTGATATAATGTATTATGATTAGTGATAGAATGTTCTATAAGTGCGGTGCTAGAAAGTATCATAGGAGCGTCGGCACTAGTATTCTATTGTGTGGCTTCAATTAGCTTGTGTTATATATCATTTTACTCGGGAAGTTGAGGACAATGTAGTGGAATAATAATTAGAGAGATTAAGGATGGTTGAGAGGGAGAAGAGGTATGGGTAATGGTAGGATCTTCCAGTAGGGCATCTGCTGGGTTTCTACCCGTTCCTTTATTCTTTCCTGGTGTTGCCATGTCTCAGATCATATGATTGAGTTATTTGGCCGTATGACAGAGATCGGATCTCTGTTATAGATCTGAGTGCTGTTATTGGCCTACACTTACCTAATTCTGGCCAGGACTGAGTTGCCCTCACCATAGTATTCTCTACTCTACAGGTTCAATTTCCAGGTCCACGTATGTGTGCTGTGATTTTCAGCGGTGGGACTAACACAAATTTAGAAGATGATCACTCAGAATCTGAAGACAGAGGTTGCTGAGAGGCCGCTACATAGGGCTTATACCCAAGTTGGTTTGCGGGAACCTGGCTTCTGCTGAGCAGGACATGTTGATGAGATTGAGGTTTAGCCAAGTGATAGATGTATCAATGAACAGTCAGAACATTGCATAATTTATACTGATACCCAGAACAGTTAGATTGTGGTGTTAATATGAGGAATCTTTAGAACCAGTGACTCTAGGTCCATTAAGATTTCTCCAATAACAGTGACAATAGGATTAGAATTTCCTGATTAACAATCCGTTAAATACCCGAGGAAGTTCATAGTGTGAATCAGACTCTCATTGGACAGTGTTTGTCAGGGGTGTCCAAGCATCCTGGTGGTTCCAGAGACAACGGAGGAAGTCTTCACGTGACCGGAGGAGCATCACCTGGGTGAGGCTACTTGTATGGGATACATGGTGCTGGTGTGTCTTCAGCACAGGGATGAGAATGACTATACTCTTGAACACTGATCTGAGTCTATAGACGATTTAGAATACACGTCACACATTCTACACTTTATACACACATACACTTCTCCTACATATACTCTTTGCTTTAATAAATTTCTTGTTTTTATTTGTTGAAGCGAGAGTTGTCAAGTATGTTATGTTGGGGAAGAATGAGAGGGGGCATGATCCAGGGGTGAGTAAGAGTGAGAGGAAGGTGTCTTCAGATTGAGGGAGTGAGTGGACGGAGTCTGCTGGATATCTCCAGAATAGAGATATTGAATTAAAACAAATGTGGGTGTTGATTCCCCTCACTTCAGGGACGACACTAAAGTGGTAAAGAAGAACAAGGAACTACTGTGACATTCATTCTTTACACACACGACAATCACGCTCCGTAGTTTCATGGATGATGTTCACGCTCCGTAGTTTCATGGATGATGATCATGCTCCGTAGTTTCATGGTTGATGATCACGCTCTGTAGTTTCATGGTTGATGATCACACTCCATAGTTTCATGGATGATGATCATGCTCAGTAGTTTCATGGTTGATGATCATGCTCTGTAGTTTCATGGATGATGTTCATGTTCCGTAGTTTCATGGATGATGATCACGCTTCGTAGTTTCATGGTTGATGATCACACTCCATAGTTTCATGGATGATGATCATGCTCAGTAGTTTCATGGATGATGATCACGCTCCATAGTTTCATGGTTGATGATCACGCTCCGTAGTTTCATGGATGATGTTCATGTTCCGTAGTTTCATGGATGATGATCACGCTCCGTAGTTTCATGGATGATGTTCATGTTCCATAGTTTCATCGTTGATGATCACGCTCAGTAGTTTCATGGATGATGATCACGCTCCGTAGTTTCATGGATGATGTTCATGTTCCATAGTTTCATGGTTGATGATCACGTTCAGTAGTTTCATGGATGATGATCACGCTCAGTAGTTTCATGGTTGATGATCATGCTCAGTAGTTTCATGGTTGATGATCACGCTCTGTAGTTTCATGGTTGATGATCACGCTCAGTAGTTTCATGGATGATGATCACGCTCAGTAGTTTCATGGTTGATGATCACGCTCTGTAGTTTCATGGTTGATGATCACGCTCTGTAGTTTCATGGTTGATGATCACGCTCCGTAGTTTCATGGTTGATGATCACGCTCAGTAGTTTCATGGTTGATGATCATGCTCAGTAGTTTCATGGTTGATGATCACGCTCCGTAGTTTCATGGTTGATCATCATGCTCAGTAGTTTCATGGTTGATGATCACGCTCCGTAGTTTCATGGTTGATGATCACGCTCCGTAGTTTCATGGTTGATCATCATGCTCAGTAGTTTCATGGTTGATGATCACGCTCTGTAGTTTCATGGTTGATGATCACGCTCAGTAGTTTCATGGATGATGATCACGCTCAGTAGTTTCATGGTTGATGATCACGCTCTGTAGTTTCATGGTTGATGATCACGCTCTGTAGTTTCATGGTTGATGATCACGCTCTGTAGTTTCATGGTTGATGATCACGCTCTGTAGTTTCATGGTTGATGATCACGCTCCGTAGTTTCATGGTTGATGATCACGCTCAGTAGTTTCATGGATGATGATCACGCTCCGTAGTTTCATGGTTGATGATCATGCTCAGTAGTTTCATGGTTGATCATCATGCTCAGTAGTTTCATGGTTGATGATCACGCTCTGTAGTTTCATGGTTGATGATCACGTTCAGTAGTTTCATGGATGATGATCACTCTCAGTAGTTTCATGGATGATGTTCATGTTCCGTAGTTTCATGGTTGATGATCACGCTCCGTAGTTTCATGGTTGATGATCACGCTCAGTAGTTTCATGGTTGATGATCACGCTCAGTAGTTTCATGGATGATGTTCATGTTCCGTAGTTTCATGGTTGATGATCATGCTCAATTGTTTCATGGATGATGATCACGCTCCGTAGTTTCATGGTTGATGATCACGCTCAGTAGTTTCATGGTTGATGATCACGCTCAGTAGTTTCATGGATGATGATCACGCTCCGTAGTTTCATGGTTGATGATAACACCCCATAGTTTCATGGTTGATGATCACGCTCCGTAGTTTCATGGTTGATTATCACACTCCATAGTTTCATGGTTGATGATCACGCTTCGTAGTTTCATGGTTGATGATCACACTCCATAGTTTCATGGTTGATGATCACACTCCATAGTTTCAAAGATGATAATCATGCTCCGTAGTTTCATGGATGATTTCTTGAATTCTGAGATATCTTAAATTGTAATGATCTCCGGGTTTGTAAGATGGTGCATATGTTTATCAACTTAATTTCTACTTGGTAAAAACAACTGCCTCGAGCTCTGAAGGTCGTGGTTTCGCTTTCGAATTGAGTCGTTCAGACCACAAGTGCACATTTCTGGGGGAGGGGGGGGCCCTGAGGGTCATCGCTGTAGCTACGGAGTTCGTGCTTTGTGTGATGCTATCACCATGCGTCTTGTCGTTCTGGAGAGAGAGAGAGAGAGAGAGAGAGAGAGAGAGAGAGAGAGAGAGAGAGAGAGAGAGAGAGAGAGAGAGAGAGAGAGAGACCGAACCGACAAGGTAAACCTCGGTGCGACGAGGTCGATCTCTTGTCTTTCACCTTTATCCGACCTAACTTGACATCCTGGTCACCAATGACAATTTTCGTATAACTATTTTAGAGAATTTCTTTCTGGCTTGGTAGTGAGGACCATTTCCACGGAGAACTTCAGAGACCTCCCTTCCCTCTTCAAGTCCAGAAACTTAGCGAGTATGGCACTGCCGCTTCATATCTGTGCAGAGACACGCCAGGATGTAACCTGGTCATGAGTTAGCAAACAGTGCATAGTCTGAGACACTGGGCCTGGGGTGGGCGATGTTTCCTCTATGGGGTTTTATGTGTTTCATTGTCAACAGACTCCAAATCAATGCCCAAGGGAAACTCATAGGTCATCATGACAATACAGAACCAGGTGTATTAACGTGTGTCCACGGGCGCCCTCAAGCGAGATCGCCAACATAATCTCACCTGTACTTGACAATCTAGGGCGATCAGAAGCTATCTGGTAAAGGAATCAGCAACGCATGTTTACGTCCATAAAGTCTACAATCACGACTACATTATTGTCTAATAAACAACCATAGCTTACACTTTGGGGCATACATTATGCACAATTTGCATTTCCTATTAAACATTGTAGTGCGATTTATTTACAGTGGCATTTAGCCAAACATAAATAATTCCTTTATGTGGGTTCACCTGGGTGAAAACAACAGCCATTTGGAAATCAAGTCTGCCTTAACAGTTTATTAAAACACTCCCTTTAAAGATTGTCTCTAATGGCTTTCCGGTTATTTACCAAGTTATATATATATATATATATATATATATATATATATATATATATATATATACGAGAAACTGGGAACAAGGAGACAATTCCGTTTTTCTACTAACCTAAACATATCTATTATATTATGAAAGCAATGAAAAACAACCGAACGTAAAATGTCCTAGTAAATAAAAACAACCAACCAATAGAGGCTGGATGTGCCTGCAACATCCTGCAAATTATATGCAATATAAAGAGGGAAAACATAGAGTAGACCAAGAATTAGGCAATTACTAACACCCTAGAAGATATGAATATCAAAGACAACTGACCCACAAACAGCGCCAAGTCTCGGACACTTCAATACTTTGGTCACATTAAAACGTCACAGTGATCTGGAAAGAACTCTGATGGAAGGCATGGTTCCCGAAAGACGAGACAGGAACCGACCCACTCGAGAATGGGCACAGGGCACTGACAACACTTTAGGCATGTGGGGTGCATAAGCCGGGACAACTGGCAAAGAACCGAGACATTTTACTATAGGCCGTGATTTGAATGACGCTCTACAAAAAGCTTCTATAATGATGATAACAAACCAATAACAAAGATACAACACGTCGAACAGCTAAATCCTCATGAATATTTTACAAATGAATTAACTTATCCAGTATGAAATATCATTACCATATGTCTAGCAATCCCACTAATGCTTTAAACAACTCGGGTTTTAAAAATTCAGCAGTTTGTTTTAGTTCAATCTCTGATAGTTACAAGATCCCTGTCATAGTCTGGAGAAATCCTTAATATGTAAAGCTATTTCGTCAAAGCGACAGTGTAACAACTGTTGCCCAGCTGTTTCAGCTGTTCACATATAACTTTCTCTGTCTTTCTCCGCTATCTTCCATTCAATGCTAATTTAAATATTCTATCTCTACTGTTAATATACTCCATAAATTTAATTTATGTGTTAATGGTTTCGGTAAAATGTCTGCTTGGTGCACAACCGATTAACGCACTGGAGAGGAGACTGCAACCTTTATTAACCCTTTCCCATTCAGCCAATAAAACGTTTCTTATGTCAGTTAAAACCTTTTATTGTCGACCATGTGGTCTCTGCCCCCCCCCCCCCCCCCCCCGTCAATTCTTGAAGATAAGTGTGTCGTCGAGAAAGAACGAACAAACTTAATTTTCAAAGATTTATTAATATACAACATAAAGTTATTAATATATAAAGTTATGACCATATAACCTATAACTGTATAACATATAGTCATGAATATATGGCATACAGAGAACATATACCAATGTTTCAATATGTTCCTCATATAAGGGAAGCGGCTGGCCGAGTGGCTAGCATGCCGGCTTCCTTCGGGAGACCCGGGTTGAATCCTCGTCAAGTTGTGGAGTTTTTTTTTTCTGTCGGGGGCAAAAAGAAAACTCTAGCCTGCACAGTTCGCGGCGACTGCACTAGCCAGGCGGCCTTTATTCCTCAGGCTCAAGACCCCCTGCCATACACCGCAAGGTACTATATTGGCAGTAAATGACAGAAGAGAACATATAAAGTGCGACACATATACAAGTAGGCTACACACAATGCCAGTATGAAATTGCAGACAAACGTACGACATCATCGACCTAATACTGGACCAACGTGAGAACTCAACGCACCATTTGATCGCTTACATACGTGCTCTACGTAAAATGTCAATTTATTGTAAGATGGGCGAGGAAAGGAAGAAAAAGAATGTTCCAATATGCAGCAAGATACTTCACACGTCTCAGAAAATGTTTCTCGGCCTGCATTCGTTCCATTATTGCCTTAAAGAATACACACAGAAGCAACACCCTGGACAGGTCTAAGAGGACATGTCGGTGCTCACAGCTGCTTCACTACAGCTAAATGACGGGTGGGATAAGGGTCCTTCCAGATAATTAGTTTTTCCAAGTGCCCGGCTACAGATCTTGCTTATATTTAGGGACCTTGATTTGTAACAAAGTGCACATTGCTTCAATCTATACATGCGTTTGCCAGACGTGACCTTGGATCTGAGAAGGTCATATAATCAAAGAAACTAATTGGTCGCCTAAAGTAAAGTTCGGTGTTGATATATTTACAATCTCGCAGCAGTATTTGGGGAAACAACACAGACGAGTCATGCTCTTGTATTGATGTAATCATAGAAAACGAGGACTGGAAGCAGAAATCACTCGACTTACTGACCTTGCCGTCTTGGCAGACGATAGTTTGTAAAATGGTTATACCTCTCCATAACACAAAGCCTGGGCTGAATTTAGAGACTGTGTTGCCCATGCAGCATGTTCCCTCTCTCGGCTTGCCTTGTTTACTCCAGAGGAAAGGTAACAGCAATACATCTGGAACAAGATAAGCTGCAAAAGCTGCCGGATCAGTAAAGCAATGCTCTAACTGTCCGCCTGTCGGAGCTTCCATCCTAGACCAGTTGCCGACCAAGGCTAAGGGCCTGGTCTGCCCTGCCATGACATTTGGTCCTTAGGTTGCATTTCCTTGCACTAGGGTAAGGCTTGTACCCTCCCAGTTGTACTCCTCCGCCCGAAGCAGTTGGCACAATGTGGGGTGTCGACAAGTGACGCTAAACGTAAGCCAGGGGTTGCACTGCAGCTCATCATTCCCAAATAATGAGTGTCCGCGGAAAGAATAAACGTAATTCCACTCACAACCAGCTGCTATTTTCCTTAATTTGTATAAGTGCCCACTAGTTTCTGTCATATTTTTCAATAATCTTAAACTTGTCTCGGAAATTTCACTTTATGTGATTCAGGATAATAAGAAAACATCGGACAATCTGCATTTAACAGACAAGATCATCATCATCATCATCATCATCATCATCATCATCATCATCAAGTGCCATGCCAGCTGGCGTAGACTTTCATGACTCTCTCCAGATCTCGGTCCTTGATCTTCTGTATCACCTCTGCTGATGATATTCCTCCATGTCGCCGTCTTAATCCATTCAGCATCATTTCCCTTGGTCTGCCACTGCATCTCTTCCCCTTTCCGGTTGTCACGATGTTCTCTAATGCCTCTCTTCTCACTACATGACTAAAGGAAGCTGTGTGTCTCTTTCTTATTGTTGTATATAATGTTCTGGCTTCATTAGCCTCTTTCAGGCAATCGTAACAGACAAGTTAGACACTACAAATTGGGTTGAGTTGAGCTAAGAAACGACATTACTGCACTCAGGACATTCCCACACGCGCTCCGTCCCCTCGTTCAACAGCCAGCGAAGAATCATACTGCTAATGGTTCCAACTGCCATCTGATTGAAAGTTCTCCTGGTCTTCCCTCTCATTTTTGAGATTCGTCCAGAACTCCTGCCGATCCACCGCCATACCCTTCTCTCCACATACGATTTCTCAATCTGTTCCCCCGCCTTCTCCACCTGGTCCCACAGGCGCTCGACCACCTCTCCCTTGTCCATAGGTAATCTACCACGAGAGGTGCATTCCCTGCCAGCGCACTGAAACACTGTTCATTTCCCCCGCACTTCCGAATGACCAGGGCAGAAAATCCATACAATTCTCACAACCTGTGACCTCTGAAACGAGGCAAGCCATCCTACAGGAAACATTCTTTTCTCCACCTGATAAGCATACTCCATGAGTCCGTAATGAATACAATGTGTGTTGCAACAGTCTTCTCCAACCACCGGAAGGCTGCTGTTACTGCTTCTATCTCCATTCTCATGCTGGAGGTTGTAATCTTATATGCCAGACTCTCCTTTTTTCAAGCACCGTCCATTAGCCTTCGCAATGAAACCTTAGCAACAACGTCTGTTTCTTACCACTAACCAATCGGTGTAGATCACCATGTCACCTCGATGTGTGTTGCCTAGATCAGTTGTTGCATCTTAAACTGTGTGGCCTACTGCCCATTCTCTGCATTCAACAATGTAGTGTTGCTATTACCTTGCTCCACTACATATAAAACACTTCTAAGTATGAATGAAATTTTTTTGTTGTTGCATATCCCTTACAGGACGTTGCAGTCAACACCAGCATTTTTCAGCTGTTGTTGATGTACTAGGCAAGATTACGCTCAGTAGTTTGCCACTGCTTTCTGAGCGACCGGCTCACATACCCCGTAAGTTACCGAACGCGGCGAGAACCGCTACCATTTCTCGCGCACATCACGTTACTCATGAGAGTATACGGGATTACGCAGAAAGACGTAAACCCCTAGGCCAGCTATAGAACAGTATAAGCAAACGCGATCCCCTTGATTTTACACAGATTAAAAACAAATTCAATAGGCTCTCTTTCTATCGTATGTTTTATCGTTTTACATTATGATTGACAAATGATGCACAGCTGACCTTCTTGTACTGTCTGACTCACTACCTACCTTACTCTTGTCTGTCTGCCTGCCTGCCTACCCGTCTGTCTGTCTGTCTGCCAGCCTGCCTGTCTATCTATCTACCATTACCATAACGACACATTGTACCACTGCTAGTGCTTGCCGGAATATTTGATGACAGGCTTCAAGCCCGTCTTCTTTGAGTGGCGGTAGGTTGTGTCAAGCACTCTCGCCTACCGCCCTGTTGGTTCTACATTGAAATCCCTTTTTTGTGGTAAGATTTATTATGACCACACAGCACCGGGGTAGACCCATTTTCATAAAAGGAATACCAAATACGGTCTAGGAAGAATGCGACAGTCGTGATCCGCGCCACCTCAGTCATAGAGTGCCGGTTGGTCAAGAATACATAGCATCATGTATCTCACGTGTCATGATGGTATACCATCATGGTGTGAGTAGGGAGGGGCAAGGGTGGGGGTTACTTCATCTGTGCTTTGGTAGTCACTGTGTGGAGTCTCCGTGAGACTCAGGTATATATATATTTTTAATGTATATATATATTTTAACTCAACGACTACCTTCCCATGCTTCATATTCGTGTTTTATTTGAGCCCATACATTTTAAGATCCTGCGCATTACCTGGAGCAAAAACTGATGTCTTCAGGCAGGGTATATATATATATATTTTTAATGTATATATATATTTTAACTCAACGATTACCTTCCCATGCTTCATGTTCTAATCATAATTAAAAGTTTACAGGACGTTGCAGTCAACGCCAGCATTATTTGGCTGTTTGTGATTCCTGGCCAAGTGTACGTTCAGTAGTTTGCGACTGCTTTCTGAGCGGCCGGCACTCAACCATTGTAGGAAAAACTACCCAAAAGACGTCTGCTTCCAAATCGAAACGCAGTATGTGGGTTTGTGAATTGAATTCGTAACCCCCTCGCCACACAGCCGGCTATGTACTGAAAGCCGGAAAAAAATAGTTGTGAGCGCTTTCGGGTCATGTCACGATATAATATGATCATTCATGTCTCACCAGGTAATCATTACCACATCGCAAGTCCTTACCGGAACATTGCAAAGTAATTGCAACATGATGATGATTGCCTCTCATCCCAGCCTACAGGAAAGACTCTGTATCATTTTCTAGCTCTCATGTAGCATGCCTTTCATGCCCAGCGTGTTTTCAATGACCGGTATCCATCGTTATTTTGGTCGATCCCCGTCTCTCCGTCCATGAACCTTCAACAACAATAAAGTTTAATACGACCAAAGTATTTCCGTTGCCGAGACTTCATACTGTTTATGAGCCAGTTGTCTTCCATGCTCACATATGATACATCACGTGATAACAGCATAGGCACACTCAGAAGATGCTAGCTACACGCAATCAATCGTCCTTGAGTTTATTTCAAGAATCTAATCGATTCGAGCTCGTATGCACGTCCACCTGAGGCATGTGTTTTACTCAGACTTCCCGTGAGACCAAAGTCTTTGCTGGCCCCAAAGACGCCATTCATCACACTATAGACGTCCTGCTGAATATAACTGACAGTTCAGTGTCATTAGCAAACACTAATTCCCTAATGCTGAATCCTCCGACCTTTGGTTGTGCTTTCAGCTCCAGAGATGAAATAATCAACGACCTCACTGAGCATGGAAATATAATCGTGTATCATCTGTGTGGAGATATAATCATGCCTCCTCTGTTATAATCATGTCTCAACCGTGTGGAGATATAATCATGTCTCATCTGTGTGGAGATATAATTATGTCTCATCTGTGTGGAGATATGTTCATCTACGTGGAGATATAATCATGTCTCATCTGTGTGGAGATATGTTCATCTGTGTGCAGATATAATCATGTCTTATCTGTGTGGAGATATAATCATGTCTCATCTGTGTGGAGATATGTTCATGTCTCATCTGTGTGGAGATATGTTCATTTGTGTGGAGATATAATCATGTCTCATCTGTGTGGAGATATAATCATGTCTTATCTGTGTGGAGATATAATCATGTCTCATCTGTGTGGAGATATGTTCATTTGTGTGGAGATATAATCATGTCTTATCTGTGTGGAGATATAATCATGTCTTATCTATGTGGAGATATAATCATGTCTCACCTCCAAAACGAAGATTCAGAAGTGTCGCTAACAAAATAAATCCAATACAGGGTCTTGGCTTGTACGTCCATAATAACCGGTTTGTTAATATGAATTATATTTAATAATAATAATAATAATAATAATAAACAGATAAACAAACCTAATGCTTTCTCTTCTGGCGGCGACGTAGTGGGTTCGTTCCACACGCCGGTCAGTTGGACCCACATGTTGACTTCTCGTTCAGAAGGCAGGGCAAACTACTGAACGTAAAACTTTCTAGTAAATCACAATCAGCAAAGAGAGGCTCGCTGTGGATGGATGGGCGGATGGATGGATTGGTGGGTGGATGGATGGATGGGTTGGTGGATGGATGGATGGATGGATGGGTGAATGGATGGGTGAATGGATGGGTGGGCTGATGGATGGATGGATGGATGGGTTGGTGGATGGATGGATGGGCGGATGGATGGATTGGTTGGTGGATGGATGAATGGGTGAATGGATGGGTAGGCTGGCGGATGGATGGATGGGTTGGTGGATGGATGGATGGGTTGGTGGATGGATGGATGGGTTGGTGGATGGATGGATGGGTTGGTGGATGGATGGATGGGTGGGTGGATGGATAGGTTGGTGGATGGATGGATGGATGGATGGGTGAATAAATGGGTAGGCTGGGGGATGGATGTATGGATGGGTTGGTGGATGGATGGATGGGGTGGTGGATGGTTGGATGGATGGATGGGTGGGCTGGTGGGTGGATGGATGGATGGGTGGATGTATGGATGGATGGGTGGATGTATGGATGGGCTGGTGGATGTATGGATGGTTGGATGGATGGGTGGGTGGATGGGTGGGCTGGTGTATGGGTGGGCTGGTGGATAGATGGATGGGCGGATGTATGGATGGATGGATGGGTGAGTGGATGGGTGGGCTGGTGGATGGATGGGTGGATGGATCGATGGGTGGCCTGGTGGATGCATGGGTAAATGTATGGATGATGGATGGATGGGTGGGTTGATGGGTGGGTGGGTGGATGGATGGATGGATGGGTGGCCTGGTGGATGGATGGGTGAATGTATGGATGGGTGGGTGGGTGGTGGATGGACGGATGGAACAAACTTTATTTTTAAAAGGTTAAAAATTGGGCAAGCAGGCCTGTCTCATATTTTGCACTTGTTATCTTTCTGCTCTGATACATTTAGACAGACAGACGACAACAAGGCAAACAAGTAGGTAGGTAGGTACCCTGCAGTGGGTATGCGAAGTGTTAGGACCATCATCTGAGTGCATGGAGAAATAGGTGATCAACCTGTCACTCTCATAGCGAACGGCAAGAGCAGGCACTGAACACCTGGCCAACTGCGCTCTTGTCATTGTCAGCGTAACGTCCTAACCGTTATGCCATCGTGTCCGGTACACCATATATAATTCCACCAAAAGTGTCTTTATAGACGACACATGTAAACAAACAAGAAGAAACAAAGAGCATGAAAACAGAGCATATACAACAGTAGAAGAAAAGATGAATAATATTAAGTGTTAACCATGTCATCAGAAAGAGATCTGCAATAGCCACTATGCTTGTCGGCCGGCAAGATGATCATGAGTTTGAATTCGTATCGACGTGGATTTAAAGCTCGTCTGGGTGTAAAAAGGGTCCTTTATTGTTTAATTTACGTAAGTAACAAAAGATGGTGTCTGTGGCGTAGGGGTTAGTGAAAGGAAGTTTTACAATTCCTCGACAAACCGAGTCGAGGGTTCAAAATCAGCTGCCAGCGATTTGGAAGCAGATCGCTTTGCGTTACTTTTAATGACATGAGGCCTCGACCGTTCAGAAAGCAATGGCAAACTACTGAATGTAAAACTGCCTAGTAAATCACAAACAGCCAATTAAGGTTGGGGTTGACTGCTACATTATGTTAGAGACATGCAACTAACTTAGTAACCAACAGGAGTAATACACTAACATTACTGGCCAGTAAGCCGCCTGATTCAATATGACTGTCTAACTGCACGTGACATATTGCCATCGCAATGAACTGTTCTTTCCACTTCTCGAAACGACTTAATCGTAGCAATATTTATACACCTATACTCAACTGCCAGACAACGCAAGCAAACACATCTAAAAAGCAATTCACTATCGCTCAGTGTTAAAGCAAACGCATTGAAATATAACTAGCAAAAAATACACTAAGAAAACATGGAAATGAAGTGCGTGTTCAATATCAGACACAATCAAAGCGAATAGGAACATAAATAGTCATGCTGTATAAAGATTTAGGGCATCGATGTAATAATAACACAAGTAATTCTTACAAAAAAATTGCTTTGTCAATGCAACGCGCCGCGGTCGTCTGGCATTCCGTATGATGTACACTAGGATGTGTTACTGAAATATTGATTCTGGCCAACAGCTAATTTTACTCAGTATGGTACTCAATTATGTCTTCAGCGAGTGTGCGTACGTAGAATTAATGTAGCAAAAAGCGCTTTTAACACGTTAATAACTGAAGAGAGAGGGAATAATTGAGAAGGAATGAGCTATACTGCTCTCTGCTCTTGTCCAACTTGTGGGTAGCGTAGCCTGTATGTCCACATGACCACAAGCGCAACGACAAGGTCTCGCAAGTCGGACAGAATGGAGGGCAGTGACACAAATATGCAGGTCGACCGAATGACACTGACAAGCTTAAGGAAATCAGCCAGATATCAATGTCCGCGGGGATTAATTAGCACTAGGCCATAGACCTGACGAAATAGAGAGATTTATTTACATGGATGGAACGGCGCTGCAGTAGGCAATGACTAACCTGTTTGCTGGAGTCCCCGTCCAAGCCAGGATTGTTTTTTTTTTTTTTTTAAATTTGCGTGGGCTCCTACGTTGACCCAGGGTGAAAATTGGTAAGGGGAAATGTTCTGGGAAGTAAAGGAGACCGGTCCGACACGTACCAGAAGACAACTCACCTACGGCACAATAGAGAGCGTACATCGGCAGCAAAATAGAGAGATTCACTGACAGCAAACTAGAGAACTTCCACTGATGACAGAACAGAGAAATTCCACTGATGGCAAAATAGAGAAATACTCTGATGGCTAAATAGAGAAATTCGCAGACGACACAATGGCGACTGCTTGAGCAAGGGGAGCCTATTCCTTACCTCTCAATAATGGTATCGATGACGTAATGAAAACAAACAATAGGAAACAGATAAATGGGCACACAATTTAGTATTCTAGATGACTTCTACGCTGATGTGATGTGACGTTTCGGTACCAGTTTTGCACATCCCGCCTGTTCTGAGCCTGTAGACTCCGCGACACAGACGCCGTGGAGATGGCACTTTAGTTGCGTGTTTGGAGAAAACTCTCTCTACGCCAACTTCACTCCGACAGATGCAAGCACTTGTCTAGAGCTTAGGCAACCTGAATGTCTATACACCAGAATTAAGACTCAAGACTTAGTCTTCCAGAGGTTGCACAATCTACCAACAAAACTTGGATATAAATACCCATCTCTCACTTAAACAGCATACGAAAACAACATGCACTGGGGAATTCTGAAGTTCTTGAAGAGTTAATAAATATTTAGGATTGTTTGTGGCCGGGCAAAACTCTCGGATACTTCATCTTTTCAGATCCAATGTGACCTAACTCTTGGCTTACAGGTTGCCACTTGAAATTGCATGCACTTCATCCAACAAATAGTGAATGTCACTTCAGCTACCGCGAGGAGCATTCATGTCTTGTATGAATGGTAAAAATCACAACATATTTTGTCTCGGTTTGTGAACAGGCTACATTTTCTTATACGCATTTTGTCTACACACATGATCTTAATTCTTGTTCTACAATAAGCTTTAGAATGTGACATGCATTTCGGTCTACAATGCCGAACGTCACTTCGACCGGTTCGTCAATCACCGCCAACATTTTAAAGATGAAACGAGTTAACTGGCGTCTTTCAAGAGAAACAACACGAACACTGAAAGCTATAGACACACCGTAATTCTAACTTGTCACTTCCAATTTACAACATTGCCCGGCTAAGTGAATACATGACCGTTGCTTCCCGTTTTCTGTTGTCTTGTAAATCGCAAACAGCCTATATGGGCTGGGCGTGATTGCAACGTCTTGCAATGGACAAGTAATTTTAAAGTTTATCTTAGAATTTCTACTGTACACCTCTCACATTCATTCTATGTAAGCCTATTAATGTCCATTGTTTTATTTCCTTAGTTGCTTCAATGGAGTCATGAAAATGCATAGTTTCTAAAAGAAGAGGCAGGGATCCATCAACACCATGAACACAGCAGACACCTTGGGCATGAGGCAGAAGACATGACAGAGATCGAGAAACGTTCCGGGCCGTGATGAGAGCGACGTTATTCAAAGGACCTGTTACACGGTGATGCTTCAATAGCCGTACGTGTTTCGATAGCCTCACGTGTTTCGATAGCCTCACGTGTTTCGATAGCCTCACGTGTTTCGATAGCCTCACGTGTTTCGATAGCCTCACGTGTTTCAATAGCCGTACATGTTCCACATAGGATTTCTAACTGTTTTCCCCGTGTCTCGTGTGTTGCTTCTTCTTAACTTTCAGCAACGTGGTGTTGGTGTTCTTGTCTGTCCACAGCTTTCTGTCTCTTGTGCTGCCACTCATTTCTGATGCCGATGTTTCTCTACGTCCAGCATCTTCTCCGACTTACCTATTATGACGACATACTCAAATCAGCTTTCTCCTTCTCACGACATGCTCAAAGAATGTCGATGTTCATCTTCTAATGCGAGTATCCAGTCCTCTTTGTGAGAAACAAGCATAAAGGATGTCTTTTTAAAAAAAACAGGCTAGAGAAACAAGGCCGTCTCCCTGGCGAAGGAATTAACGGCTTTCTCCGTAATCCCGTATATCCACGTGAGGAACACAGCTGCGCGAGATTCGGCAGCGGATAGCGTCGCGTTGGTTACTTACGGGGTATGTGAGCCGGTTGTTCTGAAAGCAATTGCAAACTACTGAGCATAATCTTGCCAAGAACATCAACAGGAGCTGAAAAATGCTGGTGTTGACGGCAACATCCTGTAAGGGATATGCAATTGTAAAAACAAAAAAGAGGAACACTTCTTAAGAAACAAGCATACGGGATCAAGTCTAAAAGAAAGAGCCTAAAGGAACAAGTCTTAAGAAACACGTGTAAAGGATTAAGAATGAGGTTAGAGAAAAAGAACGAGGCTAGAGCAAAAAGTCTTAGGAAACAAGCATAAAAGATCAAGTATAAAAGAACGAGCCTAAAGGACCAAGTCTTAAGAAACAAGTGTAAAGGACCAAAGTGGCCGCTGATAATGTGGTGAGCACTGTTGGACGCCTGAGAAAGTGATGGAACGATTGGCCACCTATTCCTCGCTGCTATCAGGCCTAGACAATGTGAAGGCGCTATCATACCACAGACCCATAGCAGCAAACTGCTTCGGGGACACATACACAGTTCAAGTTTAAAGGAACGTGCATACATGGATAAGTATACAGGAAAAAGTCTAAAAGAACAAGTTTAAAGGAACATGTATACATGAATAGCCGGTCTCTCTGGCTGTGGGGTTACAACACTTTCTCTCTGTAATCCCGTTTATCACGCAGAGTCTCGCAGCGGAGCGAGAACTGAGGTGGTTCGACCCCCGCTCGTGACTTGCGGATACTGAGCCGGCCGCTCAGAAAGCAATGGCAAACTACTGAGCGTAATCTTGCCAAGAGATCAACAGACAGCTGAAAGATGCTGCTGTTGACAGCTAAGTCCTGTAAAAGGATACGCAAAACATACATGAATAAGTATAAAGGAACAAGTCTAAAAGAGCAAGTTTAAAGGAACATGCATACGTGAATAAATATAAAGGAACAGATATCCAGGAATAAGTAAAACGGAACAATCTAAAAAAATGGTCATGAACCACGTCTAAAAGAAACAAATGTAAACACAGGAACAAGTGTAAAAGAATAAGTCTATATATTGCTAGTGTGTTTACATTCGGCTGGGGTTAGTGTATTCGCGGACTGTAGACGGTCTGTAGAATACTAATAGTCTTTAACACCTTTCACCCCCTCAAAAGCAGTGTTATTTAAAAATAAAAATAAAAAAACCAGTTTCTCCGCTTGCATACTAAGTAGCGGGCGGTAATAAAACATGTAAAAAGGTAGTCTCTTGACAGATACTGTCATAAGAGTGTGACATGTTAGGTTGCCATATATATACTACATCACAACATAGTACGGTTAGGCGACTTTCGTCGCCGTCTGCCTTCCCCGAAAGATTGCATCTTTCTGATTTGTGTGATACATTGACTTTTTGCCTCCTTCAAAACGTTCAGATTATTCATTTTGGCTGTCTAATATATTTCCAGTATTCATCTGTAAAATTACATCTCTGAAGCTCAAAGAGAAAAACAAAAACAACAACTTTGTTTACTAATTGTCCATGAGTTACAGTCATATGTTAATACTGGCTTTTATAACTTACACGAGTTCTTTTTATAACCTCCAATGACAACGATTTATTGCATAAGGTTTTCTTTATTTATAACTTAGTATGTGCTTGACCTATTATTATATTTTATTTTTAAAACTTCTTTAATACACTTTCCATCTGATGTTATCTATATGCTTAGATATTTGAATGCACTTGCCCCAAAATGACACAAATTAACATCATGCATATATGAGTTCGTTCCACACACTGGTCGTTTGGATTTCAATGTTCATTTCTCGATCAGAAAGCAATGGCAAACTAGTGAACGTAAACTGTGCTAGTAAATCACAAGCAGCCGATATGGGCTGGATGTTTATTACAACGACCTGCACAGGACATGCAATTAAACAAAACAAAAAACTAAAGATGCTAACTGGGCACGTGAAAACTACAGCCAGTGAGGAGCTCGGTTTACAGGGTTCAAATCCACAACGGGGATACAGTGTTACAGCCAGTGAGGAGCTCGGTTTACAGGGTTCAAATCCACAACGGGGATAGTGTTAGCGCCAGTGGGGTGCTCGGTTTACAGGGTTCAAATCCACAACGGGGATACCGTTTTACAGCCAGTGAGGAGCTCGGTTTACATGGTTCAAATCCACAACGGGGATACAGTAATACCGCCAGTGAGGTGCTCGGTTTACAGGGTTCAAATCCACAACAGGGATACAGTGTTAGCGCCAGTGAGATACTCAGTTTACAGGGTTTAAATCCACAACAGGGATACAGTATTACCGCCAGTGAGGTGCTCGGTTTACAGGGTTCAAATCCACAACAGGGATACAGTGTTACCGCCATACTTTCCATGACATAATCACACGTTAGAATGGCGTTGGTCCGCATTAAGCCATTATTGGCGCTGCCTGTACTTTCTCCGATATACTGCTGGCACTCGAGATCTTCAGACTCGAAACAGGGCAGTGCGGAGACAGGACACACATTCACTGTCGGGGGGTTTAGAGACTCAGCAACCTACAACTGTCACTCAAGAAAACATCAGAATACATTCTACGTGACTGCCCGGATTGTGTCCGAGCATGAGTTGCCGACGGGTCGGTGTAGCGACTAGGAATTCACGCTGGCAATGCCATGAGCTCGTTGGACGAGGATTCGATACCAGTACTCGACGTTCGCTACGGTAGGAAAAGACTGGCCCACTCATTCCTCCGTGCACTCATCATCATCATCCAGTGCCTTGCCGGCTGACGTGCGCGATCATGCCTCTCCACAAATTACTATCTCCGACGTCATGGATCAATTCATGCGCTGACTCCATTCCGTGCCATATCACACGACTGTCAAGAATCTTCTCACGCTGTCTTCCTCTATCTCTCTAAAAAACGATGACTGCCTCTTTCTGATTTTGTGATAAGTTGTCCATGCACTCAGGCCTACAAAATATGATGGCCCTAACACTTCAAATACCCACAGCAGAATCCTGCCAGGGAATTATAATTTTTTTTTTTTTTTAATGAGTATGAGTTTAAGAACCAATATCGTTGCACTCGAGGCATTTCCACGCATGCTCTATCTTCTCCAGTAGCCAATGAAGGGTTCTCATGCTGAAAGTAACAGAGGCCTAAAATTCAACCTCCATTTCCCCCTACGCGCTAAGCGTCGTCTAGATTACTCACTCCCAGCTAAACCAGCCTCTCCAGACGTGGTGGGGTTACCTGTCTGCTGCACTTTCCTCTAAGTCCCAGTTTTGTCAGACAGAAAATGAAAATTTGTCCCACGGGAGCGACCCTACAAGACTAACTGAAGGACCAATGAAACCTCCAAGAGCACTGCTCTGTTTATGATCAGTACTGGAATAGACACATGATAAATGTTCATGGCCGACGAGGGAGAAAGAATGGTGCCTATATTATAAGCCGCATTGGCTCAGGGTGCCGAAGTATTGCAGCTGCCAGCCTCGTGATCATGTGTTAGAATCCACATCGAGGCAGGGATTTATTTTAAAAACTGACCTTAGCTCCCGGCCCGACCCAGCCTACAATAGTTTGTGTGTGTGTGTGTGCATATCCCTTACAGAACACATGATTGATTGATTGATTGATTGATTCCTTACAGGACGTTGCAGTCAACATTAGCATGTTTAGCTGCTGTTGATGTACTAGACAAGATTGCGCTCAGTAGTTTGCCACTGCTGTCTGAGCGACCGGCTCACATTCCCCTAAGTTATCAACGCGGCGTGAACCGCTACCGATTCTCGCGCAGGTTATGTTACTCACGAGAATATACGGGATTACGGAGAAAGACGTTAACTCCTAGGCCAGGGAGACCGGCTCTACAATAGTTACCAGTAAATGTTATGGGAAGTGAAGGCACCCGGTGTGATATTGTTGCATCAGCTATCGAATGCCGGGTTATTTATAGAAATATGAGGCTAGCACTAAATACCCAATACGTCTCAAAGAGTAGAAAAGTCCTCTACTTTATAAGTTGATGAGTAGGGATGAACTTACTATAAATGGAGATTTGAACCGCGGAACTCAGTATTTCAGAATATTGCCAATAAACAAACCATCAAACAATCTAAACTTGGCGGGAATCAGTAGCTTCTCTGTTGCCTGTTGCTAGATGAGAAATAAATATACAGATACGGACTGGCACTCATAAAAGACAAAAAAATAATAGAAATGAACAGAAGCACACATGGCACCATAAAAATATAATGAAAGCACACTAGGATTAGAACCGGTGTCCACCATATGAAGATGGTGCTATAGCTTCAGGAACACGTGTATTCCGACGCAAGGCCAGGTCGACACTTGTCACTGCATAAACAGTTTCGTCATTCGCCAGGTCTATCATTAACCCGAACTCCCAGCTATGTAATACATGTTTATGCCCACCTTTTTCATGCCTTAAAAGCCACGCCCTTCATACAATAACAGTACGCAAAATACACGCCACAAGTTGACCTTTACCATTTCACATGTTTGCCTTCAACTCTACGTGTTGAATGAGATAGTGTTTTTCAAACTGCATTATGTCCCCAACCTACAAACCTGCTCTGTTTTCGCTTGCATTATTATATTTATATAAGAGAACAATACACTCGACGAGCGAAATCTGCGGCAATAAATAAAGAAAACCAAACACCGCATTGTGAGCGTGCCTTTATGGATTATTAACATAATGGCTAAAATCAACTTTGCGAATAGGCGATGTAACTGTTTAAATTCTCAGCCACGTTGACGGGCCAACTGCTCTGTGAAATGTGATGTGAGTAAATGAACCACTCTTTTGATATTTGCAATCGGATGGTGTCGAGGTGGGAGGTGGTCAACACATTAGCCGACGCAACCTGCCGGCCTCCACTAGCACTTTTAACAAATTAAACAACTTTGATGCTAGCATTAGTAGAAGTTTAAACAGTTCCCGCGTTTAAATAGCTGGTCTGTGTCGTATCTGCCAGCAGACAGACAGAGTGGAGAGACAATGACAGAGAACATTCACGTGATAAAACCTCATTGTAATCACACATGACCACTGACGACAATTTGTGACATGAAGTATGTAGTGTGCTACAGGGGCCCATACGAGAAGCAAAGAACAATGACGCTGTAACCCTTAATGCATGTCGTAAGAGGCGACCATGGCTGGCTGGCAGGAGACAGGCAACCTCATCCCGTAGAACACTTTAACTGCACAATCCCAACAAATTATGAACAAGGCATAAAAAATATTATTTGGGTTTTTTGTAATTTTTGTTCGCTGGTGTGGCAGGTTGGCGGGAGGCGCGGCTATGCGAGGAGGGGAGGCGAAAAGGCAGAGAAGTATAGTGCATTTCATAGCTACATATTCAAAAGTTATGACTACCACACACACACACACACACACACAAACAGACACCAGTGAAGACAACGGGCAACAGAAACAAAGTGGAAGCTACAATGGATTCGGATCCGTCTAAATGAGGCCACCGCAGAATGATGGGTTTGAGTCGGGTATTACAGCTCAACGTGTTTCTGTTACCTAGGCTGTTTACTTGTATATCATCGTTTGCGGCCCGTCAGCCAACAATTATAAATACATTTGTCTGGCTATTCTGATGGGATAGAAGATTATCCAATGTTCCATGTCCTCAGATACTGCATATAATGTTCTATCTGTTATTATTCCTATTATTAATATAAAAAGTACGTTTGATCATGTTAAATAACCACACAAGCAAGTTATCTTCTTTTCATGGGACACTACATATGGACAGCAGGATAGCACATTAGTTGAGAAACAAGCTGGTACAAAGAAGGCACATATCTAGGGTTGCCAGACTTCCGGCAAAAAGAGGACATGTCCTCCTTTTAAGCCCAATATTCTCCGTCCGGCAGGCAAAGCTAAAAACTTTAAAATGTCCGGCTTTTCTTATATTTTATGTTTAAAAAAAATATTTTATGAGTAATTAATAAAGATTATAAGGTAATAATTGTACAATCGGCTGTTTAAATGTTTTCTTTAGCATTTTGAAAAAGGCCTGCTTTGAATTTATATTTATTTTTTAAACATGATTGTTTCTTGGTCGCTTCACTAAGAGTAAGATACACTTATTGGCAGCTATTGTAATAAAATTGTACTGATTGAGGGTTTAATCTGGAACGATTCAAAGGAAACATTCAATATGTACCCCCTTGTCCTCTTTTTTTTTTTTTGTCTTATGATATCTTCTTTTTGGTGCCTACGTACCTGGCAGCCCTACACATATCTCATCTGTGTTGTGTGTTGGTGTATTACTGAATGGATAAGTTTTGTATTTACCAATTATGTTACATGAACTTTACAGACGGTGAATACAAAACTTGGACCGGCAATATTTTCAAACACTACACAGTCATTAAAAATACACCCTATATTAATTTCATGTTCCCCATACCATTTTGGCAGAATTTTCTTTGTAATAATAAGCTTGTATTCTCCAGTGTGATCCTGTAGCCAGGATCCAACACACACCCATATAACAGAATGGAGACAAGTGACTTGTTTGATCTAGCCAGGAAATCTGATGATGCTTTTTCATAGATGAGTGGCAGATGAGGTCATCTTGAGTCTTATTTTAATCTCTTACTTGGGCTACCTTGGCTGCTTACTGTGGACCCTATATAATTAAAGGCTTTCTCTTCTTCTAGCGCCTTCCCATGTCTTTTACGTTGATTGTCCCGTGTTCCTTCTGGCGAATCACTAGTATCTTGTTTTTTCCCCCCTAAGCTAATTTTAATTCCATACGATCTTAACATTGTCTCTAATCTTGTAGAGAGGTCTTAGAGTTCTAATTCTGATCCAGCCATAAGATCAATGTCATCAGCAAATCGGTGATTGCACAAAGGTCGCCCAACAATCGATATAAATATAATTGTTACCAGTCTCCAGCATAATGTGTTAGAACTTCAACTGTTGTTTTGAAAACAAAAATAATCCTATGTTGTTATTTCTAAGGATATAGTGCTTCAGTGAATTCTATGATTATGGTATCAAAATCGAATTTCCTCATTATTTGTCATACACCTTCATCACAGAATCAATCAAAGGGCTGTGTGGAATCTATGAAGTTCTGGTTTTTAAGTTTCACTGATGATTCAGCCTATTCTTGGAATACGATGTCTTCTGATTTTGCTTGATTCTAATCAAAAGTATCATTAATATGACTCTATTTGGAGGATTTAAAGGTTGTAACGTCAAATTTCCTTTCTATCTTTCTATGGGAGAGGTATTATCAAAAGCTAGGTCCAATCTTTCGGTCACTGTTCTGCATGTCATATATTCTGGCAAATGCTTGTCATGATTTGTTTCTTTTTGATCCACAGTAATTCAAAAGTTCTGCTGAGATGATGTCTGGTGACTTTCTTCCATGAAAGATGCATATAACCTCCTTCACTTTTTCTTGTAACGCTACTGCATTTCCGTGTTCTCTGTTTTAGTTTGTGGTGATATTTATGATGCTAAAGTTAGGAAGAACTTTAGAACTGCATAATTGTTCAATATATTATGTTCATCTTCTCGTCACAGATGACTTTTCTGTGAACGAAAAGACCCATGTTTATTTTCTATAACAGTTATCCTATTGTGGCTTTATTAATCTTCTTAAGGTGTCAAAAGCTGGCTACTGATACCCTAGAATGAATGATCTCACTCAAGTTATTTAAACGCTTGTCTTTGGCCTGTTTCATTCCCTTTATAATACTTTGGTTTGCAGTACTATAATGCCATGATGCTTCATTATCCACTTTCTTTCCTGCCTTGTATCACATACATCCAGAATGTCAGTTGTAACTTATGGTTTGTTCACTATCCTTCTTTTGCCACTATATCAGCTGCTGATTCAAGGAGCACGTCTTTTGTTTTCTCTGCTACGGGGTTGACACCTCTCTTTCCCCCCCCCCCCCCCAGGTTGAGAGGTGCACATTTTGCTTTGACGGCTGCCTCAAAGATGTCTATTGTTCCTAAAGATTTCAGTCTATTTTCCCTAAATATTTCAATGTATTTAATTATATTTTATTCGATGCTGCATCTTTTAAAACGTCATAAAGTGCATGTCGTGGTCACTACCAATGTCAATAACAGGCAAGGTCCTAGTTTTGGCCTTAATGATAGTGGCTTTGAATCTTCTGAGTGCAAGAATGAAGACGATCTGGCCATATATTCTAGTCTTCGGAACATGCCACTTTTCTACAAAGAAGGCAGACTTGTTGAGAAATGAGCCATTACACTAGTTTTCTCACCATACTCAAGCAGATTTAATTATCTATTGTAAGGCACCTTGTATCATTGCTGATATTATACCATGCAGACTTTTGATAGGAGCTGACGAAATAAAGACCGCTGCCTCAAGCAGTCAACATCGAAGAAAACTGGCGCATAGACACATTGTGTCTCGGAGACTGAAATACGTTGGTCATATTAAAGGTCAGAGTGGGTTAGAATGAACAGTAATTAAAGACATGTTTTCTGGAAGACGAGGCAGGGGTAGACCAATACGACGGTGTACATATGAGATTATCGGCATTATGGGCATGAATATGCACGACTACGAGGCGGGAGAAATGGCAAAGGGGCGAGAATCTTTCAGCGGGCTGTAATGGGAGAGCTACGTTCTGCAAAGGACTTGTTACATGACACTGATGGCCAAGCAGTCACCATGCAGAGCTCACGCTCAGAATGTTTGCTTTCTGTACCTCCGACAGATAAACATCCCTTATCTGGGATTAGAGCCCAGCGCACCTGTGTAAGACCAATTGGTCACCTCCTGCACTCCAGTAAATTTAACATTTTTTTGTGTGTGCATATCCTTTACAGGATATCGCTGTCAACAGCAGCATCTGTCAGCTGTCTGTTGATTTCTTGGCAAGATTACGCTCAGTTGTTTGCCATTGCTTTCTGAGCGGCCGGCTCAGTATCCCGCAAGTCACCAGCGGGGGTCGAACCGCTCCCAGTTCTCTCCCGCTACGAGACTCTGCGTGATAAACGGGATTACGGAGAAATTGTTGTAACCCCTCAGCCAGAGAGCCGGCAAATTTAACATCAGAGAAGGAAATTACAAAGATCTATGTTAGTTGTTTAGCTTCAGATATAACTTATCGTTAGTTGTCTACCCCGAGAGGCCGCAGCAAAACAATGGCCAGCACAAGTGCCCGCAAGCTCGGAAGGCAGGGATTTTTATCACCATTGGCTTCAGCTTCCAGGTCGATCAACATAAAATTGGTACTATTTTTTTAATAGGTTTACTATGACATGTTATAGGGCGCCCGGCGTCATATTCAACACATCACTCATCGAGTGCAATATTTAGGGCAAGAGTCACAATCATTATCATTGCCATGCCGATAAACGTGGGCGGTCATTCTTCGCCATCTCACAGGGTCACCAGTCGTGGGTCCAGTCTATGCTTCTTGTCCCATTAAGCCATCCAGGTATTCATCTCTTTGCCGTCCTCTTGCTCATCTCTCATCTTGACAGCCAGTTGTGTCACTATATGTTGACGTCTTTTTAACGTGCCCAAAAATCTTGAATACGTACGTCGCATTTCTGTAATACATTTACGATTTTCATTTGTTTCTTGTAGGACTTGCTCATTCGCTTTTACTGTCTGTTCATGGTATTGTTTACATTTTCACTGCTTTTCTCAGCTTTTCTGCTCACTGCCCACGTTTCACAATCGCTCTACGGTCTCTACATAGCCCTTGAACACTTAATCGCGCTGTAATTGACAGTTTTTTAATGTACCGATTCACCCACTAGTTTAAGAATTTTCCCATTTAGTTGCATATCACATTGTGGTATTTCTGCCTTCTTGGAAACTACTACAATCTCCGTTTTCTTACAATGTAATTCTAACCCTATAGTCTGTCCAGAAATGAATGCCTTCATTCACGATCAATTATTTTGAAAACTGTCTGTTGCATCGTTATGAAATTTTTCCTGTCGACTTATATTTACCCCCACCCAAGGAATATGTCTTTGATAGGTCCAAAGGCAAGTTAAATCATGGAAAGCGGCGACATTTCTTTGTTTTGGTGAAAAACTAGTGATTTCCCGCTAACACACTTGTTTTACAGTAAGCCCGTTCCACTACGCGAGGCTCTTGTCATAAGGCCAATCCCATGTCCCACGAGACAATTAACTATTCAACGCTAATGTTTCCGTGTGAAGGCGTAATACATTTAATAATGTGCACTTCATTTCTGACCCGTAAATTATATAAATATATATAATATTATATTACGTAATATTATATAAACTATAAACACACTTTGAAATCTGCTGCACAATCTCCATAACACAATTTTTTTTGTTGGGTGGACATAATGATAAGGTTATATGCTAAATATCATTTTCCCTGAGCTGGTTACTGAGATATGGAATTTTATATTGGGGCAGACAAAAGTAAACAGACTATAGTTACTCACTGTATAGTACTGTATACAAAAACGGCAATTTCTAAACGCTGCAGTACATGTCAATTGTCTGCAATCAATACTGTTTCATGTTTCATTTGCATAAATGCAAAGCTTCATACACCCAATACACCCTAGGGCTAGGCAAGTGGTCCCTTACTCACGTAATTTACTCTCAGATATAATTCATAGTTGGTAATTTACCCTCAGATATAATTTATGAATAGCACTGTGCCCTCAACATAATAATTAATCGACAGTTATGTACTATGGTATATAATTTGTCGACAGTTATGTACTCTTCTGTATAAACGTTAAAGAAAGTGAAAATAAAGCAAGCAAATGATAACTCGATCTTTCCTTGGTGAAGCCTCACTGCAAGGGGCGAGAATCATACACATATTTCGGTAGCAAAAGTAGACAAAGATGGGGAACCGATTGAGATATCAGAATAATCATTCAAAATTCAAGAGGGACTTATATAGTACTAGGACATTTTGGGAAGCCAAAAGAAATTAAACTTAGCGGCAAACTGGATAATAACCTCTAACGCTAAATCATTACTACTGCATGGATCTGAAAAATTATTCTTATTAAAAAGTTAGTTGCATCTCCTTTACGGACGTCGCAGTCAAACCTAGCAATTTTTGTCTGTTCGTGATACCTGGGCAAGTTTACGTTCAGAAGTTTGCCATTGCTTTCTGAACGACCGGCACCCATATCATTAAAAAAAAAAAAAAAAACCAACACAGCTGTATTTCGAACGCGGTATGCGGGATTACGAACTTCGTCCGTAAACCCTTCGCCACGTAGATGGAGAGCTAATAAAAGAATTACGGATAAACTGCAAACATTCATTCGCTGGTGCCTGTGCAGAACAGAAGGACTAAAATAGTAAGGCAGAATCACCAATGTGGAACTCACGAAGACAACTAAATAAATACCAGCCAATCAAGATGCGAGAAAAACGCTGCTATGACACAGAACAACCTGATGATAGTATAACTAGAGCATCCGTTGGAAGCACAGAGCTAAGGAAATATAGGGAGCCATACAACACGCACGCAGAACAGAAATGAAGACGTGGATAATTTTGGGATGACATGGACTAAGCTGACCGGCTCCGTGGCCGAGGGGTTAGCAGCTTTCTCCGCTAACTCCGAATACTCTCGTCACGTGACGCGACGAGAATTAGCAGTGGTTCGAATCGCAAAAGTGACTTATGAGAGTATGGAGCCGGTTGCTCAGAAAGTCGTGGCGTGCTGATGAGCGTAATCTAGCCTAGGAATCAACATACAGCTGAAAGATGCTGGTGTTGACCGCAATATCCTGAAACAGGATGGAAACGCGGGAAAAAAAAAAAAAAAAAATGGACTAAGCTACATGACATAGCAAACGATAGGACGGTTTGGAGTGGGTTGGGTGAGGGCCAATGCTTCAATAGGAGAATACAGGGCAGAAGAAGCAAGTACTCTTAGATTAAAATATCGTCAGTTATGTATTTTCATGTATAACTGATCTTCGGTTAAGTACTCTTGGATATAATTTACAGTCAATTATGTACTCTAGAAGATTATGGGTGCATAATTTCAAGTATCAGTTGTTACTGAAAGGGCCCAATTTCTAGCCATACATATGGATATATGGTTAAAAAAAAAGTAAAGTTGAGTTGAGCTGAGTTAAGAACCGATATCACTGCACTCGGGGCATTTCCATATGCGCTCCGTCGCCTCGTTCAACAGCCAGCGAAGAGTCATACAAGTAATCGTTCCCATCGCTATCTGATTGAAAGTTGTGGTCTTTCCTCTCAGTTTTGAGATTCTTCCAGCTCCCTGCCGATCCCCCGCAATATCATCCTTTCCACATACGGGTTCTCAGTCTGTTTCCACGTGTTCACCACCTGGTCCCACAGGTGCTCCCCCATCTCTTCCTTGTCCATAGGTAATCTACCACCAAGAGGTGCATTGCCTGCCAACCTATCAACCCGTTCATTCCCCGCACTCCCGCATGGCCAGGGCAAAAAATCCATACAATTCTCACAATCCGTGACCTCTGAAGCGAGGAAAGGAAGCCATTCCTCTCGAAACATTCCGTTCTCCACCTTACTAAGTATACTCCTTGAGTCCGTAATGAAAGCAATGTAAGTAAACTGATAAAGAACCTCTCTTACGTATAAGGAGTATTTGGTATATGGTGTTAGCCGCCCATATTTGTATGGACCAATCAGAACTGGATGGGTGATATGGACAATATTACACCGACCGTCTTTATTTCCCAGGAAATTCCACGGTAACCATTTCAGACTGGGTTGACTTGGAATACAAGGGCAATGGAAAAAAAAAAACAACCTGGATATGTGTTGCTGGATTCATATGTTCACGACCAAACGGCACCCCAGATGCGAAGTCGTGAATGTCCCGGCAGCCGCCTTAATTCCCTGATACCTTTCTAGTTCCCATCGTATGAGGCGCTGTCGTCACCGAAGCCATATGACCATGAACATTAAGTAACAACTTCACCACGAGTGGGACTTCAACCTAAGTAGGACCACTGGACCAGCAGAGGAGAGCACATATTACCAGGCTACCGTGGCTGGAAACATCACACTTGCATACGCATAGTGGTCCAGGTTGAAATCCCAGTGGTGGCTGGATTTTTTGTTTCTTCCAAAAACAGTACAGCACTGAGACCAGTCCAGATTCCCAAAATAGGTACCGGATAATTTCCAGAATTTTCATTACATGTTATGAGAAAGGAAGGCAGGGTGGAAGGAACCAGGCAATCCAACTTCGTTATGTCATGACCCCCCTGTTTGCGAAAGCTCCTAAGGTAGTATGTGGCGTGAAGTTATCGTTACCTCTACCTGTCAGAATTACCGCTGAAGGTTATCAACAGTGACACAGCAGCCTCTGCGAATAAACGGTCAATGGGCGTCGTCATGAATGCCCACAATATTGTCGGCGTGGGAAGTATTATTGTCATTATAATTACCGACAAGGAGTGTTTGTTTATTCGCACCAAAATATGCTGGCATGATGACGACCTTCTGGACTGCTATGCTTATTGTTTTTTCAGACTGTGCTATTTATCAAACAGGTTAAGACTGTTTTCTGAGGCGTGCAGACGCAGGGCCTGGAGACCGCAACATACACGCACTGCCCTCTTCCCTCTCTCTCTCTCTCTCACCCTCTCTCTCCTCTCTGTGTGTGTATGTGCGTGCGTGCGTGTGTGTGTGTGTGTGTGTGTTCCAGAGGTACCATTCGAACACTGAGAAAGTTGTAATAATTGTACGCCACTAGTATATTTATGCACCGAAATGACGACTTCAGTACAGTTGGTATGTGAACACTTTATTCTGGTTATAATGTTTATACAAATACATTAAAGAGTACCATTCTTCTTTAGGTGCCTAGACTAGAACATATATATTCTTCTTCTTTATATCCCACTGGGGTCTATACGCTCAACCGACTCCTGTCAAGCCATTTTATCTGTTGTTGTCTCCTGCAGCTCCTTCGTTGTGCTCCCAATATAGTCCATTTCTGTATGTATTCCCTTCTCCGTCCGTGTGTGTTTAGCTCTCCCACCATTTCGTTCGCCTGGTGGGCTCCAGACGTGGGAATGTCTGGTTATACCAGACTCAGGTTTTCTCAGTGTGCGTCGGCGTCATTCCCTCACCTCTTGATTGACTATTCTGATACTCTCAACCATAACTATGCAGTCCTTCCTGTTGATATTTAAAAGGGTGTAAACGACTAGAGCAGTGGTTCTCAACCAGTGGGGAATTCCCCCCTAGGGGGGAATTTTAGGGTTTCCAGGGGGGGGGGGGGAATTAAGATTATTTCAAGATGGCATTAATACAAGAACCGATTACTTGATATTGTTTTTCCCTTCATACTTTACAGTACTGTACGTCTCACCCTTCTAAAATTCATTTTATAAAGTAAGTAGACCCACAAATCACGTTTTATGTGGACGTCTAGACTTGTTTTAGTATGTGTTATTAAATTTAGCTTCCATTATTACGTATACTGTGTAAGGGGGGAGGGAGATTTTTAGGTAGGAAATACGAAAGGAATATGGTGAAGGGGGGTACGGGCCAAATTTTTAGGTAGGAAATACGAAAGGGGGGGGGGGGAATGACGTTCTGAAAATATGGTGGAGGAGGGCACGGGCCAAAAAAGGTTGAGAACCACTGGACTAGAGGATCCACTTCATTGCACCAGGTTTTATCCCATATGGCTCGGTTTCTTTCCACAGGTCGACCTGCTGAAAGCATCGCACAAAGCATGAACTCCGTAGCCCCAGCGACGACCCACCATCCCCCCCCCCCCCCAGGAATCTCCGAGAAAACAGCACTCGTGAACCGAACAACATAGGCCACAACCTTCGGAGCGTGAGGCAAGCGGCGTAACCACTTTGCCAGGAGACTGTTTTAATGCCATTATGATTATTTATTATCCAGCTATTTAAGGTTAGTATATTCATCTTTCTCTGACTTCCGTGTTTCCTGTTATTTCCTATCCACGAGGTTATTTCCGCACACCTCGTCGTTTGCCGATGTTTGCCATACATTTCTTGATGTTTTTTTCTTACTGTTTTGATGGTCCAGCTATTCAAGGTTAGTATATTTATCTTTCTCTGATTTCCGTGTTGCCTGTTATTTCCTATCCACGAGGTTAATTTCCGCACACTTTGTCGTTTGCCGATGTTTGCCATAAATTTCATGATTTTTATTTCCTTACTGTTTAGATGAGTGATTTATTAAAATAGAATAAGGGCCATACATATCCTTTCAGCAAATGTTGTTGACTATGTAACTCATTCTAGAGGTTAGTTATGCTGTACGGCACTCAGACATAAACCATCAACATAAATGATGACAGACGGCTCCAGACATTCCAGATGTGATGCTAAACTAGAAGTAAAAGAATCAGTTGGACTAAACAAAACGACGTGGGTTATCACGGCCCCACGGGGGAGGCATAGAACCAGGACCTCAAAGCATAGACCAGTAACACAGTAGACCCCCTGAGCATGTCGTAAAAGTCGACTAATGCGGGTTGGTCTGAGACTGGCTATCTCACACCGTAGAAAAAGTATCGGGCAACATCTAACCAACCTTAAACTGATCTAAAAAGGGCTTGACATTTGTGGTTGTGTCGCTATAGTCAACTAGGAGTTTAAAGGGCAAAAGGAGGAATAAAGGAGAAATAAACTTTTAGGAGAAGGGAATGAACATAGATGTCTGTTCTGCGCAATACAAAAAGAGAGCGTCTGACAAACACAAGTTCTGTAGTAGGGGCCTGCTGTAGGTATGTGAAGTATTAGGGCCATCATATTTCTGCAGGACCGCCTTTTTTCTCCCGCAGCGAACGGCGAGAGCTAACATCCAACCCTTTCCCGACCGCGCGTATGCTATTGCCAACAATGTCATAACCGTTACACTAACGCACTCGCTCCAAGGCATAACTGTTAAGGTATAGCGGTTCTTTAGTGAAAGTCATGAAATGTAATGAAAGTCCTTGATACGTGAAGGAGAGGTCGACCACGGAACACATTCGATGCCCAGACGAACAGAGACTTGTCACTGACGATATAAGCAACGCTGAAGCGAGCAGCATTGAACAAACGCCATGGGTGAAGCATGACGAGGAAACTGCAAAACGAACCCAAAGAGGGTTGAACAACTACATGCCGATGACTCAGTCAAGTAATGGAGATCTTGGATATGGCGATAATGTTCTTGATCTCAGTTTCAAGAACTACAAACAACACACACATGTCAAGACTGAAACGGATTCACAAAGCGTGCTGAGAAGGACGAAGATAGGCATGGTTTCGCGACATCCTGGCATGCTTCAATTTAAAAAGAAAATCAAAGACAGGGAGCATCCGTTGGATCTTTTCCCCGGGACGTGCTGGTGTGGTGGGTAACGAGCAGGTGGACAAACTGGCAGGCTCTGCGCCGCTGTGTGGGATACAAGATAAGGTAGATGTGGTCAAGGCCCTTTGGGATCACGTGTACAGTGTAGAAAAACAGATAAATCATCATTGCCTGTGTCGCATGGTGGGGCAGGGAGAGACCAGAGGATCTGGCCGACCCTCATTACTCCGAGGAATGGCCAGACGGATACATAATCAGATACTGGTAACATTAGCATTGGAACTCGTGGCTGCTTGCTGATTTTGAGGATGGGGCGCATATCCTGAGTGATGTAATATCGGGTCTTGACTCAACTCAACATCTCAACTCAACTCATCTCAACACAACAACTCAATGTCATTACAAGACAATGCTTAGCATGAGATTTAAGCAGACGTATTTGTTTGATTTTTACATATTCGCTGTTTAAAGAGCACGTCTGAATCCACGATTTCTGCAAACGAGCATGCATTCAACATAGCTGACCTTTAAGGAGAATCCCTTCACCAAGTACTCTTCATCCATTTGAACGATTAGAAGAATGTTTTATACTTTCTTTTCGTTCGCTCGCTTTGAACTCGATCGTAGTCCACAGTGGACTATTTTTTGCGTGTGGGTCGGCTTTCCCAACTACCAATGTCCACCGCCAGCCATCATGTGAACCCACTCCAACTTCCGAAGTACTTGTAATTTACGTCTCCAAGTCCTAGACCAGAAGTCAACTTTGAAGTCCAACTGACCGGTGTAGGGAATGCACCCCGTACCACACTGTCAGTGTAATTGCTTTCTATTAAATTGTGCATGTCCTGATTATAACCATCACTTTTACAAGCACTGTGTGATTAATAATCTAACATAATCTGTCACGTCAAAACATTGTAGATGTCTACTTACCGTCCTTCACTTAAAAATATATATTAGGTAGACCCAATAGCGTATTAAATGTACAACAAAATACTAATCGTAATACACTGATGATCTCATGGGTTTCTCAATGTTATACATCTGCTTTAAAAAGACAGGGAGACCCGTGGAAAGAATTGATTCTAGCACGAACATACAGGAGGCGTACTTTGAGAATTCAAGGACTAGGAGAACCACCCGGAAAACGTGTGGAAGAAAATACAAAACTAAATCTGAGGACGCCTGTACGGAGTGAAGAAATATCACAAATGACGAAAAACTAAACATACTGTAAACTAGAACCAGTTCAGCACAGAAGAACACACCGGGATCATACTGTAAAATGGAGAAAGACAACCAAGTAAGGACACATACATACATACATTCGCGTTTCCATCCTGTTTCAGGATATTGCGGTCAACACCGCTACGAAATCAAATTAAAACTGCAGAATGTTCACCGAGAAAATACACAACGGAATAAAACTAACGTGACGATAGGTCACCGTGGAAGGACACAGCAGAATCATACCGTAAACTGGACACAGATCACCGTGGAAGGACACAACAGAATCATACTGTAAACTGGACACTGATCACCGTGGAAGGACACAACAGAATCATACTGTAAACTGGACACTGATCACCGTGGAAGGACACAACAGAATCATACTGTAAACTGGACACTGATCACCGTGGAAGGACACAACAGAATCATACTGTAAACTGGACACTGATCACTGTGGAAGGACACAACAGAATCATACTGTAAATTGGACACAGATCACTGTGGAAGGATACAACAGAATCATACTGTAAATTGGACACAGATCACCATGGAAGGATACAACAGAATCATACTGTAAATTGGACACAGATCACCATGGAAGGATACAACAGAATCATACTGTAAATTGGACACAGATCACCATGGAAGGATACAACAAGGTTATAGTGTAAACTGCACACAGATCACTGTGGAAGGATACAACAGAATCATACTGTAAATTGGACACAGATTACTGTGGAAGGATACAATAGAATCATACTGTAAATTGGACACAGATCACTGTGGAAGGATACAACAAGGTTACAGTGTAAACTGCACACAGATCACTGTGGAAGGATACAACAGAATCATACTGTAAATTGGACACTGATCACCGTGGAAGGATACAACAAGGTTATAGTGTAAACTGCACACAGATCACTGTGGAAGGATACAACAGAATCATACTGTAAATTGGACACAGATCACCGTGGAAGGATACAACAAGGTTATAGTGTAAACTGCACACAGATCACTGTGGAAGGATACAACAGAATCATACTGTAAATTGGACACAGATCACCGTGGAAGGATACAACAAGGTTATAGTGTAAACTGCACACAGATCACTGTGGAAGGACACAACAGAATCATACTGTAAATTGGACACAAATCACAATAGAAGGACACAACAGAATCATACTGCAAACTGGAGAAAGTTCTAAATAAAGTTAAAACAACTTAAACACACTATATGTATGCAGCAAACGACCTTGATAGTGGCAATGCTAAGATATGATAAATACAATATATACAAAGACTGAAACTGCAAGGGCTAGGGATGAATGTATGAGAGAGACAGGAGGAGGACACGGAAAAAAAAACAGAGGGGGAGAGAGGGGGGTAGGGCGAGAGAGAGAGAGAGAGAGAGAGAGAGAGAGAGAGAGAGAGAGAGAGAGAGAGAACACTGCGTTTTTACGAATGAAGCACAATTGGGAACATATTATTTATACCACCCATATATATCGACAATAAAGACACACACCATAACACTGCATGCTTTATATATTAGTACACATTCAAATAAACGTGTCTTTTTATTTATTACAATAATCCCACAACCCTTTTATGTACAATGTAATAGCCAATTTGCAGAAGAGGACCCTAGGCGATTAAAACACATTAAGAAACAGTCTAATTCTTTAATGAGCAAGCAGAAGGACAATAGGGGCCGTCCCGTAACTTCTTGTTCTTTGTTCGCGTTGCCCTAACGTTTCAAGACCAACAATTTATCCTCTGCATTCCCATTCATATTTTACATACACTTGAAGGCACTCCAGACTTATAATTGGGAACATCTTGAATAACAATATTTAGGGCAGCTGAAAATTAACACCGGCATGCACTTGGAGGCGTTTGGTGTCACCAGGACAACAGGAAAACCACGACGCCAGTCATGCAAATCGTGTCCACCCATGCAAGGCTAACATATTCTAAAGATACATGAGAATCAAAGGATGTAGATGAACCCACTGATAAAAACAAACCAAATAAGAAAATAAATATCTGAAGATAGCCGGTGACGCAAAATAAAAAGTGATACTCGGTATGTTTCTTTCAAACTGTAATAGTTGTAATTATTCGTTTTTCATTCAGCCACTCCTTGCTATGTTTTGCATTATGGCCGACAGGAAGTGACATCTCAACAAGTTGCACGATCATGACAATTCACAACGTAAAATATTTGTTTATAATGTCGGCACAAACTGGAAAGGAAGGGAAAGAAAAGACACTTGATACATCTACTGCGCACATGGTCTGTCTGAACATACTGTCTGAATACACCACCTTGAATAAACCATTTTGGGTAGGAACAATGCCTTAGCGGAAATGCCATTGTCAATTTCCTCGATTTAGGGCATACAGTGAATCAGGGATGACACTGTTACAGAACCATGTACAGCACAAGGTTACAACATCGACACAAAAATACACTTAACATGCTACGCCATCAAAACAAAGCCAGCGGGAGTTTTCATAGTTCAAAAATAACCTTTCAATAGCTCAAAAGTATCCTTGTAATAGCTCAAAAGTATCCTTTTAATAGCTCAAAAGAGACCCTTTAAGGGCTCAAGAGAGACTTTAATATAGCGCAAAGTTGACCTTAATTTTTTTCGGTACCAAGAAATTCAGCCTACTTTCATTGGCTACTTCAGTCATCTACATTTCTTAACTCTTTCTAGCTTAAACCGTTAGTAGTTACAATAAATGTACATTACATTTGGCACCTTGCCGTCTTGACAGACGATAGTTTGTGCTTTAAAAAGGCATAATAACTTTTACCTATGGCGGTAGCGAATGTGATTGATAAGGCCAATTTGCGCTGTAAATGTCCGTTCACAGTGGGTGCATGTGAACACGTGGTCATTTCCACCATTATGCACCATCTTACGTCTCACACGCTCGGTGTGTGACTTATCTGCAATAATTTTCTCCTTTGTCTTTATTTCATTTCTGATGTCTGCCCTCCATGCAACACGTTCAGCGGCGACTTGCTCATAATGTGCATCATCAATGCCTGTATCAATCATGTCCCGCTTACACACATCTTTGTATCGTAGTAGAGGCCGACCCTGAGATCTCTTACCCATCTGTAATTCACCAAAAAAGATGTCCTTTGGTATTCTACCATCATCCATCCTCCTAAGATGTCCTATCCATCTAAGTCTACGAAGATTGAGCATGAAATAAACCGTCACACAACCTGATTTTTCCAATACTTCAGTATTTGTGATTTTTGTCTTGCCACTTAATACCAAGAATTCTTCGCAGACACCGCATATGAAAGCTGTTTAAACGTTTCTCTTGGTGTGAATAAGTTGTCCAGGTTTCACTGCCATAAAGAAGAGTACTAAGGACACAGGCTTGATAGACAAGGACTTTTGTTTTGGCAGTAAGCTTCCTGTTCTCCCAGACTCTTTTTCTTAACCTGTTAATTGTTGTTGCTGCCTTACCAAACCGGATGTTGATTTCCTAATCTAGGGATAATTTGCTATTTACCACTGATCCTAGATATATAAAATGGTCTACTATCTCTAGTTCGGCGTTGTCAATCAAGATTGATGGTACCCCATGTGGTGCATAATCTGTGTCTTCTTTTTGCTAATTGTTAAACCAAATTCAGAACAAGCATTGGAGAATGCAGATAGTAGACATTGCAATTCTTCCTCAGAGTGGGTCGTAACTGCAGCAGCATCTGCAAAAAGCAACACTCTGATCAGTACCCTCCTAATTTTGGTCTTGGCCTTCAATCTCTGAGAATTGTAGAGGCCGCCATCTGATCGAGAGTGAATGTATATACCAATATCCTGATCACGAAAGGCATATTTCATTAGAAGTGAAAAGTATATTCCAAAGAGGGTGGGAGCTAGTACACAAACAATAAATGTATGCATCAGTTAAAAGTTACTTGCATATCCTTTACAGGACGCCGCAGTCAACACCGGCATATTTTGCTGTTGTGATCTATAGACAAGTTTACGTTCATTAGGTATGTATCAGAAGAGGTTAAATTAAGTAAAATTCAGGAAAGGAGGAATAGTAACAATGGTAGGTTAGAAATAGCTAACTCAAAAACGAGGGCACAGCAAAAGAGATAATTGTAACAGACTAATGGTTGTCCCGTCCCATAGTAGGCATTACCGTAAGGGTGTGAAGTATTAAAGCATTTACACTTTTCAGACCACGATATATGATGTGGAGTGGTCAGATCCCTTTCCCATCACCTTTCCACCAAGAACATTCCCCAGAAAGACTGCATTTCGGAAAATGAGAAGCATCTTATAACTTGTCCTCATCGTATGCAATAAGTCATTGTCGCTAACGTCGTGAAAAGAGTCCCATCTCATCATGTTCCTCTTGTACCTTGCGGTGTTGAGATAAAGCATAAACAGCGGGAAAGTGCCAGTTTATGGGCTTCATACATCGAGATTCCCATAGATTCTGTTATGTCCACTGGACTAGGGGTTTGAGCCTTTCTCCGTAATCCCGTTTAACCACGTGAGCAAACGCAGCTGTGCGATAATCGGTAGCGGTTCTCGCAGGGCCCGTTACTTACGGATATGTGAGCCGGCCACTCAGAAGGCAATGGCAAACTACTAAGCGTAATCTTGCCAAGAAATCAACAACAGCGGTAAAATGCTGGTGTTGACAGCGATGTCCTGTAATAGGATATGCGAGAAAAAAAAATCATTTACATGGTTAGCCTTATTTTTTCCTGCTTCCATTTGGTCTGTACATCATTGCTTATTGTGGTATACTGTTAGTTGGTACCATATTTAACTTGCAGTTTTTTCATGAAATCTAGCGCTGCTATAATTCCCACTTTAGTCCTGATTTCTTCATTTCTGATTTTCTCTCTTCTTGATGCACTGAGTATTCTTCTCCGGAATCTTATTTCTGTTGTAATTTTTCTTTCCTCGTTTTCTGTCATAGTTCAGCTTTGGCATTGGTGCCACAGAGCTGGTAGGAAGATTGTGTTGTAAAGTGTTTTTCTTTGAAGTATCTATTGATACGTGTTTGTTCTTTAGTATTTGTGCCATTTGTCCAATGAGTTGGTTTGCCTTATTGTATCTATTTTGGATCTCGTCTTCTGATTTGTCATTTGATGATATTATACTTCCCAAGCACTTGAAACTTTTTTTATTTTGTTTGAGGGGATATTCTTTTAGATGGATCTTTGTTGTTGTTTCTACTTTGGTTTAAAAAAAAAAGTACTGAAATGATATATATAGAACCAGTTCTGTTGTGCGGCAGTGAATTGTGGAACGAGAACGAAAGATCAGAAACTTAAAAGCAGAGAAGATGTGGTATCTGAGAAGCATATTGCCAACACCACCATGAGCTGCCAGTATAACTAGCAACACGTGATAATGAGAGTAGAACATTACATACAACTATGAGAAGACAAACAGTGTTCTTTGATCATGTGATGAGAAGAGGCGTATTGGAAAACCTTGTACGACCTGAAAGATCGGCGGTAGAAGTGGCACGGGCAGACCAAATGAAATGTTGCTGGATAGACTGGGACGGTGGCTTGGAGGACTATCATCAAAGTCATTGAACAATAGCATTAGAGACGGAGTCCCGTGGATTTTCCAGGGCAACAAGTAAGCAGGATAATTCTGGAGAGATTAAGAGATGCCACTGACAAACTCATCATTGGCACCTTGCCGTCTTGACAGACGATAGTTTGTGCTCTAAAAAGGCATAATAACTTTTAACTATGGCGGTAGCGAGTGTGACTGATAAGGCCAATTTGCGCTGTAAATGTCCGTTCACAGTGGGTGCATGTGAATACGTGGTCATTTCCACCATCATGCACCATCTTACGTCTCAAACGCTTGGTGTGTGACTTTTCTGCAATAATTTTCTCCTTTGACTTTATTCCATTTCTGATATTTGCCCTCCATGCAACACGTTCAGCGGCGACTTGCTCCCAATGTGCATTATCAATGCCTGTATCAATCATGTCCCGCTTACACACATCTTTGTATCGTAGTAGAGGCCGACCCTGAGATCTCTTACCCATCTGTAATTCACCAAAAAAGATATCCTTTGGTATTCTACCATCATCCATCCTCCTAAGATGTCCTATCCATCTAAGTCTACGAAGACTGAGCATGGAATAAACTGTCACACAACCTGATCTTTCCAATACTTCAGTATTTGTGATTTTGTCTTGCCACTTAATACCAAGAATTCTTCGCAGACACCGCATATGAAAGCTGTTTAAATTGTTCTCTTGGTGTGAGTAAGTTGTCCAGGTTTCACTGCCATAGAGAAGAGTACTAAGGACACAGGCTTGATAGACAAGGACTTTTGTTTTGGCAGTAAGCTTCCTGTTCTCCCAGACTCTTTTTCTTAACCTGTTCATTGTTGTTGCTGCCTTACCAATCCGGATGTTGATTTCCTGATCTAGGGATAATTTGCTATTTACCACTGATCCTAGATATGTAAAATGGTCTACTATCTCTAGTTCGGCGTCGTCAATAAAGATTGATGGTACCCCATGTGCACCTTGTGACATAATCTGTGTCTTCTTTTTGCTAATTGTTAAACCAAATTCAGAACAAGCATTGGAGAATGCAGATAGTAGACATTGCAATTCTTCCTCAGAGTGGGTCGTAACTGCAGCATCATCTGCAAAAAGCAACTCTCTGATCAGTACCCTCCTAATTTTGGTCTTAGCCTTCAATCTCTGAGCATTGTAGAGGCCGCCATCTGAGCGTGAGTGAATGTATATACCACCATCCTGATCACGAAATGCATATTTCAGTAGAAGTGAAAAGTATATTCCAAAGAGGGTGGGAGCTAGTACACAACCTTGCTTAACTCCACTCTTGATTTCAAATTCTTCAGAAGTTGCACCATCAAACTTGATTATACCCTTCATGCCTGTGTGGAACGATTCCACAATGGACAGAAGAGTTGGTGGGCAGCCAATCTTCTTTAGTGCCTTGAACAGACCCTCACGACTGACCAAATCAAATGCTTTTGTGAGGTCGATGAAGGCAATAAACAGTGGTTGATTCTGTTCACGGCATTTTTCTTGCATTTGTCGCAATGAGAATATCATATCAGTGGTAGACCGGTTCTGTCGAAAGCCACACTGTGATTCGGGGTAGACTTGATCTCCTAGGACTTGAAGTCTGCGCAAAACAATTCTGGCAAATACTTTTCCAACAATACACAGAAGTGAGATACCCCTATAGTTGTTACAGTCACTCCGATCACCCTTGTTCTTGTACAGCGTTATGATGTTTGAATCTTTGAAATCCTGTGGGACTTGTCCTTCACGCCAGCATAGCTCTATTAGCTGGTGGATCTGTAGAGTGAGTGTGTCTTGCCCACTCCTGATAACCTCTATTGGAATCCCATCCTTACCTGGAGCCTTGCCAGATGCAAGTTCATTTATAGCACACTTAACTTCTGTTATGGTGGGAAGTGTGTCCAGGTGGTCAAGAGTTGGTAGAGCCTCTATGGCGTTAAGGGCATCATCCGCTAGTTTGGTCTCACTTGAGTAAAGCTCCAAATAGTGCTCTACCCATCTGTCCATCTGCTGTTTCTTATCAGTGATGACTTCTCCAGTCAAGGTTTTCAGCGGTGCACTTCTTTTGATCACTGGACCACAGGCTTTCTTTATTCCTTCATACATGTTTCTTATGTCTCCCTTATCACTTGCGATTTGAATGGACTCACATAACTTGATCCAATAATCATTTGCACACTGCCTGGCAGCCTTTTGCACATCCTTCCTAGCTTGCCTTAGCTCACTCAGAGTGTTACGCGTTGGTCTTTCCTTGTTTCTTAAGAGAGCTTTCTTCTTCTTATCAATCAAGGGCTGCAGAGTCTCGCTGTTGGCCGCAAACCAGTCCTGCCTCTTATGATCCACAGTGCCGTAAACCCCTATGGCAGTTTTATAAAGAGTTTCCTTAATTTGACCCCACTTTTCATTTACTGTACAATTTTCTGGTGTATCAGTGAAAGCGTCTTCAAGTTGCTGTTGAAACTGAAAGCACTTTTCAGGATCATGAGTGTTAATAATATTAATCCTGGGGCTAGATTTGTGTTTAGCTGTGTAGATTCTCTTTGGTCTCAGTCTAACTCTTGCAACAACCAAAGAATGATCTGTATCACAGTCAGCACTGTGGTAACTACGAGTCAATGATATATGGTTCAGATGTTGTCTCCGTGTGATGATGAAGTCCAGCTGGTGCCAATGGCCGGATCTTGGATGTTTCCATGTGACCTTATGCATCTCTTTTGTTTAAAAAAAAGAGTTTGTAATACATAGGTCATTACTGGTGCAATGCTCCAGCAGCCTTTGCCCATTTTCATTCATGCGACCGATGTTGTATTTTCCAAGGGACACTGGCCATGAACTCGAGTCCTTGCCCACACGAGCATTGAAATCACCGAGCATATAAATGTAGTCAGATTTTGGAACTGCCTTGATCACGGAGTCTAACTCCTCATAGAACAAATCCTTCACATCATCAGAGGAATCGAGTGTCGGTGCATATGCAGTAATAATGGTGGCAAACCCACAAGAGGTTGCCAAGCGCAGGGATAATAGTCTTTCATTTCCTCCTGCTGGAATTTCAATCATTCCCAGTAGCGAATTCTTCACTGCAAAGCCCACACCGTGTTGCCTTTTTTCTGCCTGCCCTCTACCCTTCCAGAAAAAGGTGTAGTTGTTTTCCCTGAGTGACCCTTCCTCAGCGAGGCGAGTCTCCTGCAGGCCAGCAATATCAATGTTAAGACGATTGAGTTCGGCATCAATCCCAGCCGTTTTTCTCACATCGTCAATATTGGTCAAGTCAGTGGAAAATCCTGGACACATGGTTCTCACGTTCCAGGTTGCAAGCCGTAGCTTGAGGTTTCTATTTTTATTTTTGTTTGTACCTGGTGCATTGGTTTTACAGCCTGCGATTCAGATTTTGTCCTAGCCCCAAGCACCCATTGAAGCAGGCAGGCTGTGGGGTGCCCAGCTTGAGGCGGGCGGTAGCTGATCAGTGACACCTATAGGTGTCTCCCACCGTCAGAGGCAACGCGTGGCGCCCCATGTCTACGCCAACTGACAAGGACTTATAACCCGTAACAGTTGCCTCTCGCTTTGATTCCGAGACCAGTTAAGACCAGGGATGGAGTTATTGCCTCTCCATAGCACAAAGCCTGGGCTAAAATATAGAGATCATGTGTTGCCCATGCAGCATGATCCCTCTCTCGGCCTGCCTAGTTCACTCCAGAGGAAAGGTAACACCCCTACATCTGGAACAAGACAAGCTGCAGAAGCTGCCGGATCAGCAAAGCAATGCTCTAACTGTCCGCCTGTCGGAGCTTCGATCCTAGACCAGTCGCCAACCAAGGCTTAGGGCCTGGTCTGCCCTGCCATGACAATTTTGTCTTTAGCTTGCATTTCCTCGCACCAGGGTAAGGCTTGTACCCTCCCAATTGCGCTCTTCCGCCCGAAGCCGTTGGCACAATGTGGGGTGTCGGGTTTGGTAAGCGCCGCCCAACGTTCGGCGCTGACAAACAAATAAGGGATAAACAGGCAGGCTTTCAATCAAACAGTTTCGGCACTGACCAGATAGCCACATTAGTACAATAATGGAGCAAAACGCTGATACGAATTCGGCACTTTGACAACGCTGATAAGGAATCTCTTTAGAGACTGACGGGGCACTGTGGAATCCCACAAGAGATCATTAACTTAATCAAGATAACTAAATCAGGATAACATATGAAGGCATATGGAATGCACATTTCACTTCCTTACTTATTATCTTTTCATTTGACACAAATGTTTGTTGATGATCATGAACTATTCGATATTTTGTTTTTTTCGTGTGCTTCTGCGTAATTGATACTTTATGAAGTGACTATACCCGTACTAGAAGAGGGTAACATGTCTTGAGTCTTAGTGGCGGTGACAGCGTTTCAAAATCCCGTACACTGCGTTCGAAATTAGCTGCAGGCGATTTGGGAGCAGGCCGCTCTGCTTTTATTTTTAACAATAGTTTGAGCGTCGGCGGTTCAGAAAGCAATGACATGCTACTAAAAGAAAACTTGATTTGGAAATCACAAACAGCTAAAACATCCGGGAATTGATAGTGACGTCCTGTAAATGGGCATGCAACTAACTTGAACTAACTAGAACAGGATCCGATGTTAGCATCCATGTTCTCTTCTAGACAAATTATCTCTTAGCAGTTATTATGCTGTTACACATATGTCTCTGCTTGTATTTATTCTTAGCTTTTTAGAACATTTGCTACGTATAACTATTTTCTAGTACGAATATAATACATAACGACAATTAGAATGTTTCTGTTGGTGACATAATGTTGCATCTAGACATTTGTTGTACTTAAGAATCGTCTGTAAACAAAGTAAAAGTCCCATTTACACGTCCAAGGCGCACTGGGCATTAAGAGCCAGAAGCACACATGTATAGACGATACGGCGCCCAGTGGGTGATGTGGCCTGTATCACGCCGTCGATTTTACTTCCCTAGACATCTTCTGGTACCCGACCGGGACAACCTGGGTACCCAGGGAATTTTAATCATTCGAAACCGCTCAGGTGCGGAACGAACCCCAGGTCACCAGTACAACACGCAAGAGTCTAGCCACTGGGCTACGGAGGCTCCCAAGAACTGTGTGAGCGGTTATACAATTTTTTTTTTTCCGGCTCAGAATGCATGTTTTCGTTGGCTACCACAAACACACTCTCTTTATTTAAGATATTTTATCTTAACTATTTCTATCCCAAGCAGTCGTTTAGAATCAATAAACCTTTGGGTCTAAAGAGATATGGGGAGTTAAGTTAACAATTCCGACAGACTGGATTATTCAAACAGCTGACGTGAATGCATGCAGATACAATTTATCATTTTAAGAGTAACCAATAAACGCAAGGCGAATTCCTTAGATCAAAACAAGCTAATAAACAGGACAGTTAGTACAGACTCCCGTGGGTGACCGGAACCCTTAAGGGAAGCAAGAATAACACTGTAACCTGACACTAAGGAGGATTGGTTATGGGACTGGCTATCTCATCATTTAGAAAACATATTTACATAATCCAACCAACCATGACCGGTCTCCGTGGCGAAGGCGTTACGGACGCGGTTTCCTAATTCCGCTTACCTGCGTTTGAAACACAGCTGTGCGAGATGTAACAGCAGACTGCGTTGCGCTGGGTTTTAACAAATTGATATGGGAGCCGGTCGTTCAGAAAGCAATGGCAAACTACTGAACGTAAACTTGCCATGAGATCACAACAGCAGTAAAATGCTGGTGTCGACAGCTATGTCCTGTAAAGGATATTTTTTTGTTGCTGCATATCCCTTACATGACGTTGCAGTCAACATCAGCATTTTTGAGCTGCTGCTGACGTACTGGGCAAGATTACGCTCAGTAGTTTGCCATTGCTTTCTGAGCGGCTGGCTCACATACCCCTATGTTACTAACGCGGCGAGAACCGCTACCGATTCTCGCGCAGGTTACGTTACTCACGAGAATATACGGGATTACGAAGAAAGACTTAACCCCTTGGCCAGGGTGGAAAAAAAAAACCATGACCAGGTCTTAGAATAAGTTGGTTGAGAGCTAGTGCTTCAGTAGGGGATCAAGTGGAGGGGGAAGATGGTTGAGCTACAGCAGCAGCCACAGAACAGGGGCAGGTGGTGGTTGTAGTCGTTATAATAAATGAAGCCTGTATTAACAGCGGATAAATGAAAGGGCACAATGGTATATGTGACTCAGAGGCAACCATGAACACAAACGTTTGAGAATCGCCAGTTATAGCAACAATAGAGGATAAGACTAGAGTCAACCATAATGTAGTATTAAAACGCTGACTCAGAAAGCTTAAAAGTAAAAGAATAGCAGCAGCAGCAGCAGCAGCAAGTAAAGAAGATTCTTGTGTTAACAGCGACTAGGAGAGAAGACACACAGGTAAATGCACCTCAGCAACGATCATAAGCAAAAAGGTTTGAGAATCACTGAACTAAAGCAGCAACACCGTTCATAGGACCAGAGTGAACCATCTTGTTCTAGTAACATGGAACCAATGTCGACTCAGAAAGCTGGAACAGAAAACTACCACGACACGACATGTTCATCCGATCAACTGTACTTTGTATACGTTTCGTGTGAACAGAGAGCGCGGGGGAAATGGGTAATTGAAAGCTTACCTCCCTTGACCTCTCCATTGGTACATATGGCAGTCATCGAGTTGGCAGTGATTGTGGTAACCAGGCTGGAGAGAAGGATGATGATGCACGCTTGGATGATGCCGGCGTTGCCCACCACCCAGGACAGGCGGATGAATAACATGACGCCGAAGATGTTCAAGATGCATCGTATCTGTGGATATCATAAATAGACCTCACTTTGAATAATACTGTTAACTAACTAACTAACTAACTAACTAACTAACTAACTTCCAAAACTGCTCTCTCTCTCTCCCCCCCCTCTCTCTCTCTCTCTCTCTCTCTCTCTCTCTCTCTCTCTCTCTCATTATCTCCATGTAGAGCATAGGCCTTCAGTCATCTCACGTCAAACCCTACCATCTTTTGCTGCAGCTCCTCCAATGTTCTGGTGACAGGTTCGAATCCCGGTCGGTAACTACAGCTTTCAATTTTTATGTTGCAGAGTGCGTCTCCAATCCCTACTTCTGTCTTCTATTTCTTGAGCGCCAAATAATGCATGTTTGTTTGTTTATGAACTGTCCCAGTGTTGCTAATCTCTGTCTCTAATTCGTGTGGTTTCTCCGTGTGGTTTAGGTCTCATTCTATTTCTGTGTCCTGTGGGTCCCAGAAGAATGACTTTTTAATTACACTATTAACAAGTTTTCTCAATGTGTCACCTTTGTAGCGTAACGGTATTTTTACCTTTTAGAAAAATTAGTTCTGGTTAGTTCAGTGAGCTCCACATCTGTGATTCTGTCGTACACATTTGAGACAGGTACCAATTGACGCATGTTTGTAATAATTAAAGTGTTATTTGTGATCGTTTTATCCTGGTGCAAGGGAATGCAACATAAAACTAAATGTCATATCAAGGCGGAGATGGCTCTAGGCCTTGATCGGCAACAGATCTAGGATCGAAGCTACGAAAGGAGGACAGTTAGATCACTGTTCTGCTGATCCGACAACTTCTGCAGCTTGACTTGTTCCAAATGTATTGTGGTACGTTTACTCTGGAGTACACTAAGAAGGCAGAGAGATAGGGACCATGCTGCATGGGCAATACATGGTCTCTACAATTCAGCCCAGACTTTCTGCTACCATCCATGGTCTGGAGTAGTTATTATGCCTTGTTTTGCAGCACAGTGTATTGTTATGCCTTGTTTTGCAGCACAGTGTAACAAACTATCGCCTGTCAAGACGGCAAGGTGCCAGTGTAATGTCATGCTTGTTTTAGTACTTTTTTGTGACGTTAGAGTTAAAAACTGCAGTTCAATTCTAGATTTAATTTCTTTTAACTTCACATTTTCAAGTGCTACGGAAGCTCATCTTGAATATTGTGAACCAGAAAGGAAAAACAAGCCCTTTAGCAAGAACTGGCTATGTGCTTGTGAAATGTTACGACTTTCACACTGTGTAGGTCTGACTGCAGAGAGGAGTAGGTGGCTGTCTTCCCCTCTCTAAGCGGACGACGAGCGCAAGCGTCGAACGACTGCCCTAGTACGACTGTGCCAATGATATTATCAGTGAAACTTCCTAACGATTCCGCCATCGAGCTGCCGCATTTTATATTCCTATTTTAATATCTCTGTCTATTCCCCATCTTCGTGTATCCATCCATCATGTGCCATGCCGACAAGCGTGGGCGGTCATGTTCTGCCATCTCACTCGATCACCAGAGTCGTGGATCAGCTCAGGGTTTCTGTCTCGACCATGCCACGTGGCCAAGCCATCCAGGTATTTACTTCTCGGTCCTCCCCTTGGTCTGTTCCCTTAGATCTTGCCAGTTGTGACCAAGTTCTCCAATTCATTTCTTCTCATAACATGTCCAAAAAATGTTGACTGTCTACGTATATACTGCTACCGTTGTCTTCGTGTATATTGCTACCTAAATATGTACAAGGTTCCATCTCTTGAAGTAAGATGTGTGTATACGAGCGCGCGCGCCCAGGTCTATGTGTATTACAAGACATAAAAAGACAGGGAGGGCAAGTAATCATACCTCTACACTGTTACCAAATTCTGTATTCTGTATTCTTGGTTATAATGTTTAACATATAGCAATGTTTAAAGTTTGCAAATAAGTGAACCGTAAACATTATCAATCTATGATAACTTGCGGGAGGGAGGGAACGAGGGGGGGGAAGAGAGAGAGAGAGAGAGAGAGAGAGAGAGAGAGAGAGAGAGAGAGAGAGAGAGAGAGAGAGAGAGAGAGAGAGAGAGAGAGAGAGAGAGAAAATCCTCAACTAAACATGATAAAAGCTGACGTCTTTTGAAAGTTCAGCCCCGTTTATCTTGTCTCTTGTCAACATTGGTTATATCTGATATGAAACATGAGTTAATTCAACAACCATTGGGACAAAATACCATTTGTAAATATCGGGGCAGTGGAGAAGAGAAAATCAACGTTTCTCTCTTGTTAGTTGCATTTTATTCACTCTTTGGGTTCACCTCCCTTCAGGGCTGTTTATTTTTGTTTTTAGAACGGTCGGATCTTTTGTTTCCTTTCTTCCAAAACACCTTACCATAATGTGCCCTGCCATCAAGACTCTCCACAGATCTCGGGCCTTGGTGTCCCAGATCAACTCTGCAGCTGACATTCATCCATGTTTCGGTCTCGTCACCTCTGGATCACGACAACCTCTACCGGATGTGGCTGTCTTAAGGCAGCCATTAACGCCGCTCTCTGACTCTAATTTGTGGAAATGCATGAATTCTTGTGAAGATAAAGTTCATCTGGTTCCAATGTTTGTTTCCTCACAGACTGTATTTGTTTGTGCTTCTATATATGATATTTTGATTAGTTGCATTATCGTTTCACGTTGCAGGTGTGCCTTGTTGACTCTTATAGTTGGGCTCACTTGATAACATACATGTAGTTATAAGAGAACCGTGGATAGTTTGCTCGCGTGCATACTACGCGTGTTTTTAAAACATTGAACTGTTTTATTCCATAGCAGCCAGACAACTAAAGGTTCGTGACGAGCACAAGTACACGTCATCATGAAAAGGGAAGAGCAATGACTGACACATTCAACTCGAAGTGCTTGATCCAATAATCGTAGTTCATTATGGATTCCTGGAGCAGACTGGGACGTGGAGAAAGCTCTGAGAATGAGACAATATAGGCAACTAGAGGTTTATGATACCGCAATATAAAGGCTGTAGTGGATTCACAGGAATGGGAGGACAACTATTAACAACATCTGGGGGTTATCGAGAAAAGCAGATAAGTTCAAGCCAAGGAGTTGTGTGGCTTGTCTGGAAATTGATCCTGCAGGAAACTGAAGAACACCGGTCCAAAAAAAAAAAAAAAACATACCGCACTGAAGACGGACGTGTCGACCGAAAGACGTAAATATAGCAGCTTATCTGTAAACAGACAAAAAGCAATCGACATTCTTCTCAAGATGAATGTGGGGGGGGGGGGGGCCGAGAGGAGGAGAAGAGAGAGGAGGGGGAGGGTGTGTGTGTGAATGTGAAGAAGAAGAAGAAGAAGAAGAAGAAGAAGAAGAAGAAGAAGAAGAAGAAGAAGAAGAAGAAGAAGAAGAGTTGGTTGAGGACAAGGAGAGCAGACGAAGGAGAAAGAAGAAATGGGAGAGTAAGAGGAGGAGGAGGAAGAGGAAGAAGAAGAAGAAGAAGAAGAAGAAGAAGAAGAAGAAGAAGAAGAAGAAGAAGAAGAAGAAGAAGAAGAAGAAGAAGAAGAAGAAGAAGAAGAAGAAAAAGAAGAAGAAGAAGAAACTGCCTGTAAGAAATCCTTTCAAACTTTCAGAGTACTCGCTGTCACTATTTCATTAAAGCACGGGAAACATTGTCACTCAAACCGGACAGGAAAGCTACACACACCCAGAACGATACATTCCACACGTGGCATTGCTTGGATGCCTCCTATGTAAAGTGTATACACGGGAGCACGCGGCAGAATTATAATTCTATGGCTGTGTGATACAAATACACATCAATCGCTGGCGATCCCCTCTGGGGTCATAGTGATACCGTTACAAATATGATGATCATCAAGCATTTCATACCTTGGGCTAGTTATGAAGCTTGCTAATCACTGCCGTGTGTAGTTGTCTGTCCTGTCTCGCTCTCTTTAATTCCATGCATGTCTGCGTTGATATATCTGCGTGTGTCTGTTTTTATTAATGTTGTCCTAGGTCTGTCCCTTCTTCTTTTCTCCCGTATTTGCACTATAGTACGCTATGTTGTGTGTGGTTGTTTTTGTTTTTCGTGATCAATCTATGCGTCTTCCATACTTGATAACTGTAAAACGTTTTCGTTATTTCTTCTTCTTCTTCTTCTTCTTCTTCTTCTTCTTCTTCTTCTTCTTCTTCTTCTTCTTCGTTCACCTAGAGCGTTTTTTCAGACGTAATTGCGTTGTGCCTGTTTACAGCAACGTTGCGATACTGCGCCTTTTGGCCGGAACATCCGGCTTCAGCGGGCCTTTGTTAACCGGGTTAACCTCTCCGGGTGTTTTTTTTTAAAATTTGCTCTGTTGTATTTTCCAGAACTTACTTACTTTTTAATGTCTCAGTTCAGCTGGTTTTTGTCGTGTTTTGATAGCACCACATCTCAAATATATTCAAAGTGTTTTTAATCAAGTTTATTCGTGGTTTTTATTATTCGTGGTTTTTATTTTTCGTGATTTTTATTATTCATGGTTTCTATATCAGCACCATAAAATGCCACAGGACAGATGTGCATATGCAGGATTCTGCTGGTCAAGGTGGTCATTTTTGTAGTTGGGGTTTTCTGTTTTTTCTCTAAATACCCTCCTTAGCACCGCGATTTTAAACTCTAATGTCTGCCTCAATCGGGCGTCTTATGTTACATCGCGATAATCATGGGTGATTTCAACTCCTTCATCTTCTAGTTCACCTACTTCATCTTCACCTTCTCCACTCCTTTCTTCATCTTCTTTTTCATCTCATTCTCTTCCTCCTGCTCTTGCCTTTCATCCACACATGGAACATAACCCCCTCAACCAACTCACGCCGAAATGTGTGTACACGCTTGGTTCATGCTTGTGTTCATGCTTGGTTTAATTTTGCAGCTGTAGTTCTCTACGTAATGAGGCAGCCAGCCCCACACCAACAGTCCTTAGTCGCATCCTACGACATTCATGGTAAGTTACAGTGCTACTATTCATTGTTTCCCTTATGAAGCCCCGGTAACATTCAGGAGCACTAAATTACTGGTCTGTAATAATTACCCTGGCCAGGACAAGCAAAGGGGAAACCAAAATAGATACACCGAAATTATGTACCAGAAATCTATAAGTCTGTGTTGCAGACATCAAAGGTGATCTCTAAGAAAGGCAGCTGTGAATGTCACAAGGTTGTTCGCTGCTTCTCGCCACAAAGACCCGCCCAATAAAATCAATACGCGTCTTGAGAAACACTTCTGGGCAACTGTGCTCATAGAATGATAATTGCGCGACCTGAAGGATTCAAATGTCATCTGAGCTGGAAGGTGAGTGAGCGTGCGTGTGTGAATGTGCGTATCCGTGCGTGTTTACTGAATGCATACACGCGCGGTCGCATAAGCAGGTATACATATGTTCATGCACGTACACAAGCATCCGCACACGAGCGAGTAACACTCATGCACGCACAGACAGACAACGGATAGGAAAACAGACAGACAACAGGCAGGAAAACAGACAATAGGCTGGATACATACATACTATATAACTGTGGTAGCTCTAATCTTATATGTCTTTTCTGTTTTAATACGCCTGGAGAGAGAGAGAGAGAGAGAGAGAGAGAGAGAGAGAGAGAGAGAGAGAGAGAGAGAGAGAGAGAGAGAGAGAGGGGGGGGGGCGGGCGGGCGGACGGACAGACAGACAGATGCTGTAAAACAGGTGAATAAGATTCAACTTGTTACAGCTGATACAACGGATGTGATTTCCGCGAGGAGAGACTGTCTAATCGTCTCTGAGCAGAGCCTGAATTGTTCACTTCCTCATGTTGTAGCATGGTCTCTGAGCAGAGCCTGAATTGTTCACTTCCTCATGTTGTACGGTGACCTTCAGGGCGCGGTGTAATGTTCACAACATCATTGCATCTGAAAATACACCCCAGTAGTGTGTATGCGTTACATCCTTGGTCTGCCGACTGTTGCTGGTAGGCTCAAGGTGATGCAGGCGAAGGCATACCTCAGAGTAGCTGCAGACAAAAACCACCCACTGCATGAGGCGCTGGATGTAGTTAAGGGTCAGCGACTGATAAGAGGGAAATCATGGATGGCTCAGGCGGAGGATACGATCAGACAGGTGTGCCCCTTGGAGAACATTAGGCGTGGAGAGGAGTGGGTCAGAGTGCCAGCGGAGCAGTCAGACTTGTGCAGAGTTATAATCACATTAAGCCGGGAGTGCAGGGAGTGGCCAGCAGGGGCCACGGAAGTGGAAATCCAGCAACTAATTCAGGACAATGCTTACTCGAGTGATGTGATTATCTACACATATGGTTCGGTGTCAAGAGGTGAGAGAAGTGGCTGGGGGTTCATAGCCAAAGCTAATGGTCGATGTTTGGGGCAGGAGAGCCTGGCTTATGATACCACAACATCCAGCTTAAGAATGGAAGTGGAGGCAGTCACTGCGGCTCTCCGCTGGATGGAGAATACGACACACACACTGTCGCTTGTCGTCCCGGGAGGAACGTGGAATGAACAAGCACACTTTATTACTTCTTATTTTTTTGGAATTCTTGACTGACTTCTGTCTACACTCCTCCCTTCTGTCTTCCCTTCCATATATCTATTCCTTTCTCTCTCTCTATTATTCCTTCATCACATACTCCGACAACAGTTTCTTTCAACAATTAATAAAAGATTTATTAAATAAAACTATGTCTGGTGTATGGATGGACTGTGTATATGTAGTTGGTATTGTCTACTAGTGTGAATGCAAGATAGGACTTTTGATTTCGTATGTGCCGTAGATTTTCTCGACTCTTCTGTTGGCCAAAACATAGGACAGCACACATAGAAATGGAGTGATCTCACCCTGGATGATCTCCTCCTGCTTGAGTCTGGACTTAATCCAATTCTTGAAGAAAACAAATGTTCAATGTCTTATCACCAGAAAATAATCCGATTTGGTAAGTCACTGAAGTTCATATATTTCCCGTTTTGGAAGGTATTATAGTCCACCTCTGAATACACACCGCCACTATCCAACATTGTCTAGAGTTACTATAAATGTTCTACACAATGTCTATGGTTAATAAAGTTTAATGTTTCTGCACAGTGCAATTGCATGCAGTTTTAAGTATCCCTGCTTGCCACAGGTTAACGTCTTTTCCTTTTAAGGGCTTTAGTTGTATATTCGTTTGAGCATACAGTGTTTTGTATTTGACGTTACGTTATCACTTCTTCATATTAAAACATGTCTATGTTCTTGTTGGTTCTAAGTAGGTACTTTATTTGTTCAAGTGCAGTAACCTTCATTTCTTCTCTGATTTCAATAAGGGGATTGGAACCTGTGGAGAAGATAGGTAATCTGGTAATATGAGTCTGCTTCATATTATTTTCTTATGTGAGAGTCCTTCTCTAGCCATACTGAGAAGCCTCCGAAAAACATACGGACATACGATTTATGAGTGCACTAAAGTTTACACGATTAGATAAACGAATGCAATGCCACAGATCAAGAACAAACACCTATATCCCTATGCTACTATTATGCTAAGATTAGTTTACCTTATATCTTCTATTATCATCCCGGAATCGAAATTAATAATTAAGCACATCGGCACTAATATCCCATTGCCTTAAACAATACGGGACTATAATTTCTTTTCCACACCTGGGATTAATAGATATTTATGTCCAGTTTGGAACACACACTAAAACATAAAACCCAGTTTCTACTATTTATATTGGGCCTCCCGTTCTTCCGTTATTGTTTGATGTTCATACCTCAACACTCGTCTCTTGACGTATCCTGTACATCAAAAGACGGTGAAATCACGTAGTGGCTAGTTGCTCGTTTCGTTCCGTTATTACGCTGTTTCCCTGGGTTCCCCTTACGCTAATACTTCAAAGAGTCCGAACCCGTTGATCGCTTTTCTCCGTTCATTTTCCACAACGCGAGCTCCCCGTTTCCCGTGTCCGTCCGATCAGATCGTCAGGCAATGACCTCTGCGAACACCTGTATCCTATTTTTATATCCGTCGGTCAATGATCTTTAATTTATCCTCCTCTAAGACTAAAGTACATGATTGTTAACCCTTCTCCTATATTGCCATTAATGTTACATTTAGTTTTATCTGGGAATCACTAAACTATCATCATTCTGTGACACACACACATCGTGATTGTAACTGACTCAGAAAGCATGCTGACGAGGGTGAGGACGGGCAGACTTCGTGCGGAGTGGCTTGCTTCACTTCGGAGGTCAGGGGTGACAAGCATCGCCTGGATCTTTTCTCCGGGACATGCCGGTGTGCTGGGAAATGAACAGGCGGACAGGTTGGCTGGCTCTGCAGAACTTGGTGGAGTATTGATACATGACAAGGCAGACGTGGTTGCGGCCTTGTGGGAGCACGTGCACACCTCGGAGGAGCAAATGGATTACCATGGTCTGGCAAGAATGAAACAACGAGGAGTGACGAAGGGATCTGGCCGACGCTCAACGCTCAGAGGAAAGGCGAGACGGACTTATAATCAGAGTTCCACTGGTACTATTAGTGTTGGAACTCTTCGCTGGCTGCTGAGGATGGGGACGGAGCACTTATGGGAATGCCCCGAATGCTGTGGTGTCGATTCCTAAATCAATCAATCAATCAATCAGTAGCATGGTCTGAACTGTTCACTTCCTCATGTTGTAGCATGGTCTGAACTGTTCACTTCCTCATGTTGTAGCATGGTCTGAACTGTTCACTTCCTCATGTTGTAGCAGAGCCTGAATTGTTCACTTCCTCATGTTGTAGCATGATCTCTGAGCATCGTCTGAATTGTTCACTTCCTCATGTTGTAGCAGAGCCTGAATTGTTCATTTCCTCATGTTGTAGCATGGTCTGAATTGTTCACTTCCTCATGTTGTAGCATGATCTCTGAGCATCGTCTGAATTGTTCACTTCCTCATGTTGTAGCAGAGCCTGAATTGTTCACTTCCTCATGTTGTAGCATGGTCTGAATTGTTCACTTCCTCATGTTGTAGCAGAGCCTGAATTGTTCACTTTCTCATGTTGTAGCAGAGCCTGAATTGTTCACTTCCTCATGTTGTAGCAGAGCCTGAATTGTTCACTTCCTCATGTTGTAGCATGGTCTCTGAGCATCGTCTGAATTGTTCACTTCCTCATGGTGTAGCATGGTCTCTGAGCATCGTCTGAATTGTTCACTTCCTCATGGTGTAGCAGAGCCTGAATTGTTCACTTCCTCATGTTGTAGCAGAGCCTGAATTGTTCACTTCCTCATGTTGTAGCAGAGCCTGAATTGTTCACTTCCTCATGTTGTAGCATGGTCTGAATTGTTCACTTCCTCATGTTGTAGCAGAGCCTAAATTGTTCACTTCCTCATGTTGTAGCAGAGCCTGAATTGTTCACTTCCTGATGTTGTAGCAGAGCCTGAATTGTTCACTTCCTCATGTTGTAGCATGGTCTCTGAGCATCGTCTGAATTGTTCACTTCCTCATTTTGTAGCAGTACCGGAATTGTTCACTTCCTCATGTTGTAGCATGGTCTCTGAGCAGAGCCTGAATGGTTCACTTCATCATGTCCCTTTAATGTCCCGTCTGTACCAATCGTCTTGGTCGACCTCTGCTTCTTCTACCAGGAACCACGCTTATCCTTGCAGTGTCTTCTAAGTCCTATTGACGTTAATTATGGGCAAATAATTTCAGTTTCCAAGATATGATGCTGATTATGAGCCAGTCTCCTACGACGTTCACATCTTTCAAACATAACCAGAGAAAAATAATCAACTGTAACACGAGAATAACTGCCCCAGGCTCAGACCTAGCCCAATATGTGTTTGTTATTACCAGGTTTTGTTGTCACAAGTCAGCCATTAGTAGGCCCTCTGTAGGGATGACAGCGACAGTGCAGTGACTGAAATTACAACACTAGAAAGGGCTGAATGCAATCAAAGGAAAGATAAGCTGTACTACATTACACGTGCTAATTAACTTCTACAATACCATAAGCCGTTTCAAACAACTCTCATTTCTGGTCAGACATGGAGCGTGTGCAGGAAGCTTTTTTCATTAAAAGAAAAGCGAATGTACTGACGTTGTTTCTATGCAATGTTTCAGAGCCCTTCTCTTGCTGGCTGTTGAGGCTGGATGTATATTTACTGTCATTGCATGTACGGAGGGTTTCTAAAATGTTGCATGCCCTTTGCAAGACGCTGCGATCAACCCCAGCCCCAGAATGATTTTCTATGAAATTTTACATTCAGTAGTTTGCCATTGCGTCCTGAACGAGAAGTCAACGTTGCAACCAGACTGACTGGTGTAGAGATTGGTCTCAATAACCAATAGTAAGCGCACATGAAGTTTAAGCGCAAGTGCAGTATATCCGCGGATATGATGTTGTGGTCACCGTAGTGGCAGGATATGATGTTGTGGTCACCGTAGTGGCAGGATATGATGTTGTGGTCACCGTAGTGGCAGGATATGATGTTGTGGTCACCGTAGTGGCACTGATGTCATGTTGTGGTCACCGTAGTGGCAGGATATGATGTTGTGGTCACCGTAGTGGCAGGATATGATGTTGTGGTCACCGTAGTGGCACTGATATGATGTTGTGGTCACCATAGTGGCACTGATCTCATGTTGTGGTCACCGTAGTGGCACTGATATGATGTTGTGGTCACCGTAGTGGCACTCATGTCATGTTGTGGTCACCGTAGTGGCACTGATATGATGTTGTGGTCACCGTAGTGGCAGGATATGATGTTGTGGTCACCGTAGTGGCAGGATATGATGTTGTGGTCACCGTAGTGGCACTGATATGATGTTGTGGTCACCATAGTGGCACTGATCTCATGTTGTGGTCACCGTAGTGGCACTGATATGATGTTGTGGTCACCGTAGTGGCACTCATGTCATGTTGTGGTCACCGTAGTGGCACTGATATGATGTTGTGGTCACCGTAGTGGCACTGCTATGATGTTGTGGTCACCGTAGTGGCAGGATATCATGTTGTGGTCACCGTGATGGCACTAATATGATGTTGTGGTCACCGTAGTGGCAGGATATCATGTTGTGGTCACTGTAGTGGCAGGATATTATGTTGTGGTCACCGTAGTGGCAGGATATGATGTTGTGGTCACCGTAGTGGCACTGATATGATGTTGTGGTCACCGTAGTGGCACTGATCTCATGTTGTGGTCACCGTAGTGGCACTGATATGATGTTGTGGTCACCGTAGTGGCACTCATGTCATGTTGTGGTCACCGTAGTGGCACTGATATGATGTTGTGGTCACCGTAGTGGCAGGATATCATGTTGTGGTCACCGTAGTGGCAGGATATCATGTTGTAGTCACCGTAGTGGCACTGATATGATGTTGTGGTCACCGTAGTGGCAGGATATGATGTTGTGGTCACCGTAGTGGCACTGATATCATGTTGTGGTCGCCGTAGTGGCAGGATATGATGTTGTGGTCACCGTAGTGGCACTGATATCATGTTGTGGTCACCGTAGTGGCACTGCTATGATGTTGTGGTCACCGTAGTGGCAGGATATCATGTTGTGGTCACCGTGGTGGCACTGATATGATGTTGTGGTCACCGTAGTGGCAGGATATCATGTTGTGGTCACTGTAGTGGCAGGATATTATGTTGTGGTCACCGTAGTGGCACTGATATGATGTTGTGGTCACCGTAGTGGCATGATATCATGCTGTGGTCACTGTAGTGGCAGGATATTATGTTGTGGTCACCATAGTGGCAGGATATCATGTTGTGGTCACCGTAGTGGCAGGATATCATGTTGTGGTCACTGAAGTGGCAGGATATTATGTTGTGATCACCGTAGTGGCAGGATATCATGTTGTGGTCACCGTGGTGGCACTGATATGATGTTGTGGTCGCCGTAGTGGCAGGATATCATGTTGTGGTCACCGTGGTGGCACTGATATGATCATATCACTGATATGATGTTGTGGTCACCGTAGTGGCAGGATATCATGTTGTGGTCACCGTAGTGGCAGGATATCATGTTGTGGTCACTGTAGTGGCACTGATACCATGCTGTGGTCACCGTAGTGGCAGGATATCATGTTGTGGCCACCGTAGTGGCAGGATATCATGTTGTGGTCACCGTAATGGCACTGATATGATGTTGTGGTCACCATAGTGGCAGGATATCATGTTGTGGTCACCGTGGTGGCACTGATAAGATGTTGTGGTCACCGTAGTGGCAGGATATCATGTTGTGGTCACTGTAGTGGCAGGATATTATGTTGTGGTCACCGTAGTGGCACTGATATGATGCTGTGGTCACCGTAGTGGCAGGATATCATGTTGTGGTCACCGTAGTGGCAGGATATCATATTGTGGTCACCGTAGTGGCATGATATCATGTTGTGGTCACTGTAGTGGCAGGATATTATGTTGTGGCCACTGTAGTGGCAGGATATTATGTTGTGGTCACCGTAGTGGCACTGATATGATGCTGTGGTCACCGTAGTGGCAGGATATCATGTTGTGGTCACCGTAGTGGCAGGATATCATATTGTGGTCACCGTAGTGGCATGATATCATGTTGTGGTCACTGTAGTGGCAGGATATTATGTTGTGGCCACCGTAGTGGCAGGATATCATGTTGTGGTCATGGTAGTGGCAGTATATCATAGTGTGGTCACCGTAGTGGCATGATATCATGTTGTGGTCACTGTGGTGGCAGGATATTATGTTGTGGTCACCGTAGTGGAAGGATATCATGTTGTGGTCACCGTGGTGGCACTGATATGATGTTGTGGTCGCCGTAGTGGCAGGATATCATGTTGTGGTCACCGTGGTGGCACTGATATGATGTTGTGGTCACCGTAGTGGCAGGATATCATGTTGTGGTCACCGTAGTGGCAGGATATCATGTTGTGGTCACCGTAGTGGCAGGATATTATGTTGTGGTCACCGTAGTGGCAGGATATCATGTTGTGGTCACCGTGGTGGCAGGATGTGATTGTAGTGGCCACAGTAGTGGAATTAAGTGATGTAGTGGTCACCGTAGTGGCAGGATATGCTCGGTTTGACTTTGCTTTGTAAAATAGGCACACCATGGATCTTCTGATAAGGAAAGGCAGCGAAGAATGGAGTTGGTCATCCTATCTCATGATGCAATTACCTAATAAATGTGAAGGCCTAAAATTTCAATCCAAAACGACCGTGTAAATCGTGATATGACAGTTATTGTTTAATACCAAGAGCCACCGGTAACAGTCTACACACATCTACGCAGTATCTTTGCGTGGTGACTTGGCTGTATTTAAAACAACGGTTACTCTGTAACCTGTAAGCCCAGTACAAGGATGCATATGACATGCTCTTGTTGCCTGTGATGAGGACGGGAAACTTGAGCTCTCCAACAAATGTGCGCGGTTATACAGGCAAGTCTTGTACAAGGATGCGAACTAAAACTTACAGATTACTTGAGCTCAGTGTTTCTCGTGCTATTGTCGCCCCAGCGGAAGCTAGCTTACTAACATATGCCCAATTCATTAGCCTATTTATACGATTCGGTGTGTCAAAGTGATGCCACGCCTTGACGATGAGCTAACACAGTAACCAAGAATTCAACACAGTAGCCACTAGCCTAACACAGTATCCATGAGCCTACACAGTAGCCAAGAATTCAAAACAGTAGCCAAGAATTCAACACAGTAGCCAAGAATTCAACACAGTAGCCAAGAATTCAACACAGAAGCCAAGAATTCAACACAGTAACCAAGAATTCAACACAGTAGCCAAGAATTCAACACAGTAGCCACTAACTAACACAGTATCCATGAGCCTACACAGTAGCCAAGAATTCAACACAGTAGCCACTAACTAACACAGTATCCATGAGCCATCACAGTAGCCACGAACCAACACACTAAAGACACGGGCTCCCAACATTAACCACGACCCTCAACATTAATCACAAACCTCAAATTTAAACATGAACCTCAACATTAACCACAACCAACACAGGGACCACGGAATATCACATTATTCTTGAACGAGCACACTGATCACGAACCTATACACTAATCACAATTAACCAGGAACCAACACAAACCACGAAAGATCACATTAGCCACTAACCGTCACAGTAACTAAATCACGGACCCTCACAGTAGCCGAGAACCACAAACAGTAACCATGAAATATCACAGAACCATAACATCAGCTTATTTATGGCTATTTACGATGTTAAAACAAATTAGTTGCATACCCTTTACAGGGCGTTTGCAGTCAACACCAGCGTTTTGTGTGTGTGTGTGTGTGTGTGTGCTGTTGTTGACGTCTTGGCAAGTTTACGTTTAGTAGTTTGCCACTGCTTTCTGAACGACCAGCACCCATACCATTTCGTTAAAAAAAAACCCAGCGCAAAGCGGTCTGCTGCCAGATCGCGCGCAGCTGTGTTTCGAAAGCGGGTATGCGGGATCACGAGCCGTGTCCTTAACGCCTACGCCACGAAGATCGGCTATTTACGATGACTCACTCTATTTGTATGGTCGGCGTATGGGGCCAGGGTTAGAGGGCGCAGTATTGCAACCCCGACATGCTGGGTTCAAAACGAGACACAGGTATTTAGGAGCAGATCGCTTTGCACTGATTTTCACAACGGTGTGAGAATCAACAGGTTAAGAAAATAATGGGGAAACTAATGAACGTAAACTTTAAAAACAGACGCCAAAAAAAAAATAGATTGTACAATATATTCCCTGACATATTGAGCATACAGCAGAATAATTGTATATTATATGAAGTGAATACTTTGCTAAAATACTTATAACACCCAGTGGTTTCACTGGGGTTGGTGTCACCCAGTGCGGTAAACTCTTGGTGTCACCCCTCTAGACTTTCACCATGGTCTTCTTCCGAGTGTTCCTGTACCATATATAATCGCATTTAGTAATGTTTGTAAAATAAGTCAAAAAATTAATAAGGACATAAGAAAGAAAACAAATTGAACAATATAACTTCAATACTTCAGGTAAAACATAAATAAAGAACTTCGACAAACTCGGACAAAGTTAAATTTTTGTTATTTAACATTAAAATTTCTAAAATTAACAATGAACGGTTATGAAACCCGACTAGACAGAGCTATGTCTGCTTTGTCAAATTTGCAATTTTTTTTATTTTGGTGTCACCCCTTGATGGTGTCACCCGGTGCGGCCCGCACCCCCCGCGTGACGCCCCTGATAACACCCAGTCGCCGCTGTTGTTCCAATGTGCAGCATTTGTTATCCCCACGGTCATCGCAAATTTAAAATGAAATCTTTCTGTTCACATGAAGTTGGCTGGAACCGCCTAATTGCTAAATGTTCTGTATACTGAAGCAAGCGTTTATTGCTCATTGAATACAACATACGAAACTATTTTCTTTGTTAATTTCATGGTCACAATTTAACAGCTGCTGAGAGATGGCCGAACTTAGGGTATTATAAATGTCGACTGCACATACATTTCTTAAACTCTGATTAAATCTCTTTTCCGCCCATACCGCTATGCAGCGAAATGTGTCAGGCAATAAATCGTACAACATATTGTTTGTGGCTTCTGTGTTTAGATTTACTCAGGGAATACATTGTTGTGAACGTAAAATTAACTTTAAAATCACAGTCCATAAATGCTGGGTTGATTGCGAAGTTCTGTTAAAATAAAGGACGTGAAGATAACTAAAAATTTGACTCGTAACATTTTCCTGCTACGGGTTTGTGATGTGATAGCGACATGACATTACATAGTCCTGAGAGCAAGGAGGAATAGCTGGTCTCATGTTTACAAGCGATGAGCAGGCCTCGAACTCGCGTCCTACGTGCTCGTGACATCACCAGAAGAGTTCGCTATCAACTTGGCTAGTAACTTTAACTTAAGTGTATGAATGTTCAGCGAGTTTGTGGTAATTTCGTGTTTACATATGTTTGTAAATGTTTTCACGTGCCTAGTCCTGTTCCCTTTCCGTCTATAAAACCCTATCAGTAGCCATTTATCCAACTACAATGACACTCCAATAGTTTCCACAAGGCTGTCCGTTTTCTTGAGGCTCCCTAGACTGATATTTCTGCTGGGGTTCTGAGGGGTAAAAATGTTGAGAAACACTACATTATCTGAAAGATGTTTTGCTAGATGCCGTGTCCTAATTTCCCCTTACAATAGACAATCAATCAATCAATCAATCATGTGCCATGCTGGAAAGCGTTGGCGGTCATGATTCGCCATTTACAATAGACGGATAGCCGTAAATTCTGTGCGTATCCATCTCTACATCAGCTTATATGAACGGCAGCTGAAAACATCTTGTCAGACAGACAGTCATCCACACGCACAGCCTGAAATTTCGACCCAGACCTTAAAGACACGTATGTACAAAAGCATACCGCAGTTATATGTCAGCAAGTCGATTGTGGAGACACATGAGCGTTTGTATGAGAAGTGGGGTCGATACCGTGCAACACAGAAAGAGAAGAGCGCGTGGAGGTATTTCGACATACTCTTTGAGAGAGTCACCGAATCTTCTTACAGGAGAAATAAACATACGAGGGCATGTGGTTCTGATACTGGCCGAGTACGCCAATAAGCAGCTTGCTTGATATGCAGGTTGGGGAAGACAGCTTGGACGAGTTAGGGAAGGGAGGGATAACAGTGTGAAAAATTAGAGAAGATAAGAGTGCTGACATGAGAGATCGCACTCATGAATAAACACAAACTCCCACTTGCCATTAGACAGTGCTCGCTCGCTCTCTCTCTCTCTCTCTCTCTCTCTCTCTCTCTCTCTCTCTCTCTCTCTCTCTCTCTCTCCTATTTGAATGTTTAATTTATGCGTCCGTAGTACTCTTCCTTCCTATAATCTACCTACTTTCTTACGCACTCGCAAACCTACCAACCCACCTCTCTTCCTCCGTACCTACCTTTCTACCTACCTGTCTACTTGTTTGTCTATCTATCTCAACCATCACCGGCTTTTGTTAGCTAACTACCTACCCACCTCCCTCCCTACCTTTCTCATCCCTATATACATCTTAAACCCAACCATACGCACGTCTGTCTAACTACTTGCTTGTCTGTCTATACCAACAACTCTTTTCTCGTGCCACCTATTCACATGCACTCTGTCTGCCCGTGTCTGTCATTCCTCTGCTTATATTTTGCCACGAAGCTACAAGCACCTCTGTCTACCTAACTGCATGTTTATGCCATCCATCTTATGCCAGCTACCAACAAGTACGTCTGTCTTACACCTGCCTGTTTATCAATGTTAACCTTTTGTTCATCTTATGGCACCCATCTCCATGCCTGCCTGTCTATGTCAAACGTTGTCCACCTTATATGCTAGCTACTAACACGCAGGTCTGTTAATTTACCTGCCTGTCTGTCTATGTCAACCTTTTGTCCATCTTATGCCAGCCATCTACACTGCATGCCTCTCTGCCAACCTCTCTGGCTGCCTACTAACATGCATGTCTGTCAATCTACCTGCCTGCATGTCTGAAGATATAATCCACTTGTCTGCCTTATGCTGACATGAACGCCTGTCTGACTACCTACTCGCCCCTCTCCCTCTATCTCCCCTCTTTGTTATCTTCATTTCCTTTGCTTCCTGTACTATTCCCGACATTTATTCTACCACTGAACTACCAATCAATGAACAGGCGACTGGCTTCTACAGCGCCGCTATCGAGCGCTATCTGGATACCAGGCAAGCTAAAACAGGAATGACCTATTCCGAAGATAGCTTAGACCAGCTTCCGTGGATTTCATGTATAATGTTATCAAGTGGGTTCTAGCCGGTTCCACAGTTTACTAAGTCCGCACTACCATGCGACTCCATGTCAGGTGAAGCCATTCACACACGATTACCTACAACTTATCAGGATCACACTACAGCAGGGCGGTGGACATGAGTTCGAATCCCCATCGAGGCATGGAGCTTTTTTATTTTTATTATTATTTTTGTTTGGTTGTTAAATTGACCCGAGCTACCTGAACAACCCAGCTTAAAACGAGTACTAAGAAATGTTATAGGAAGTCAAAACGATCAGCGTGATATTGACCACACCATCCATCGAGTGCTGATTGGCCTATAATAATATAGGGTTAGCACCGTATAATCAATACGCCCAAAAGTGTGGAGAACAGTGTTTTACTTACTAACGTTACTGCTAACACGATCTCCCCCAATTTATGTTCAGTGTGTTTTTTGTTTTAATGTTGCATTGTCCTTTGCATGACATTGCGATGCGATCAATCCCAAGTGTTTCTAGGCAATTTTACATTGTGTAGTTTGCCAAGTGCTTTCTAAACATGGAGTCAACGTTCAAGTCCAGATTAATGCCAGTGTAGAGACTGAACGCCCTGCCTCGCAATCAGCGCACAGGCAGTTTAATGGCGAGTGTATTTATCCTTTAGACCTCGCCGATTGGCTTTCTTTGTGTTGCTAACACTGTTGTTTCCACAATTATGGTAAAATGGTTTGTATGAGGATGTCTCCTAAATTATATGTTCATATTTTTCTAACATGTCATATTCATGTTTTTCTAACATAATTTCTCGAATATCATGTCCATATTTTTATAACATGATTTCTCGAATGTTACGTTCATATGTATTTAAACATGATTTCTCGAGACATTATATTACGAGTATTTCTAAAATTACCCCCCCCCCCCCCCCCCCCAACTTATGACAATTTTTTATTTTATTTCTTACGATTTCTTACAAACTATGTTTATAATACCTCTAACATGATTTACCTCAAATAATGCTTATATTATTTCTAACACGTTTTCGCCTACCTCGTGTGTGTGTGTGTGTGTGTGTGTGTGTGCGCGCGCGCGCGCGCGTGTGTGTTCACGACATTCCCATCTTAGTATGCGTGACTTCTTGTTCTTTGTCAATGGCAAGTTTATTTCAAGAAATTCATAGAAATTATGCAACGAAATGAATACCACTGGGGACGCACCTGAGGTCATCAAAGCAAAATAGAACTAAAGTTATAGGTACTGATTTGCACTTACAGGAGACACGATGAAAGCAGGCATCTGAGCCACATTATGCAACAGAGAAACGTCAAACTGCAGGCATATTTGATTAAACACGCTATCTCCAAATAACGCCTAAATAAACACGAGCAGAATTGGACATTATGAGGACCCAGACATTTTTCAGCATGTTAGGTCTCATGCTGGATTCTCTTATTACCCAACAGGTGATCTTTATTTGGGCGGTGCTCTCCCAGTCGTAGGCATTAAAAAGTCGATCGTCCCACAAATAATTATAGTAGACGTCTCTGTGGTGGTGAGTAATCCGATTCGTGCTGAGCTCACCTTCGACAGATAAGGACATCCCCCCCCCCCCCACACAGAGAGAGAGAGAGAGAGAGAGAGAGAGAGAGAGAGAGAGAGAGAGAGAGAGAGAGAGAGAGAGAGCTTATATAGACATGTGTCTAGTGCTATGACGTCGACTGTGGATGAGACATGCATAACTGTGTCCGAGTTTTCCTGTTAACACTGAACAGACATAAGGGACCCCTTTACACGCCATGAAGTATATAGAGTATAAGGTAATAGCGCCATATATTTCTAAAACAGTGGTTCTCAACCGGTGGGGGATTTTAGAGTTTTCGGGGGGGGGGCATTAAGATTATTTCAAGATCGCGTTAATACAAGAACCGATTACTTGATATTGTTATTCCCTCCATACTTTACGGTTCTGTACTTCTCGCCCTTCTGATTGTCACAAAATGAAACCGTGCGTTTACCCAGCTGATTGTTAGGGAGGATTTTTTGATTAACCGGACTATCTGCTAAGCAACCAGTGTTTCAACTAATACAGAGAAAACATTCATAGTTGGGGCTGCACGTGTTTCCAAAAACAGGTCGGGCAGAAATAACAGTTGTACTTGCACATATGGTTGACGGATTGGCCACCCTCGGAAGTGCGGGAAACGAATCCCGACATCGCCTTGACAAGTTTGTCAACATTTGAATACAGATGGAAGCAGTGGGGTCATAGTGGCAATCGGATGGTGGCCGTCACCTGTCGGACAAAATTAACAAGTGGAAGATGTATAGAGGAAGTGAGTGCGCTGAATCATACATCTCGTTGACAAGTCAAAAACATATCAGAGGGAAAACGGAAGTACTTAGCACGGAAGTAACAGTACATAGGTCAATTCGTAGTTTCCGGAACATCGAGAAGATTGACAGCTGGTTATTTGCCACTATTGTTGGGATCATACAGGAACTCGCTGGCTTGTTTTGGGAATCTAAACAATTGATGACAACTTTGACAATGACTCAAGCCAGGAAAAATCGATTCCTGACAATGGATGATATGTGCAAATAACACCTGCAGGACGTCACCCATATCACGTGACCAATTTTAGGGGTTTGCCAGAAAACCATGATTGGAGATGGGGAGTTGACCAAAACCCGTGGATTAGGATGGACGTGTTTGTGGGAGAGCTCTACAGTGTTAGATTAATTTAAGATTAACTAGCATGTGCCGTTATGGCAAAGTGTAGTAGCCATCCCGGGAATGAGGCGGTTTTTACATAAGGTAGTCAATATAGTCTATTAGTTCTAATTAATATAGACTGTAGCCTTGTTAAACTATAGTGTGATGATTAGCACTGTTAGTGGAAACTAGTTAGAGTAGAATAGTGATATTAGCTCTGCTAGTTAAGAATAGAGTACTGATGGATAATTGGGAGACGGGGAAATTGCCCGCTGGGGTTTTGCACTCTGTATGGGTCTCTCTTTGTCATAGCCTGATTCGGCTCTAGGTGGGTAGCTAATCTGCTCTATGACTAAGTCTAGTTAGCTAAAGGTCATTAAGCAAGGCGATAGGCTTACACTCAGCCGAAAGGATCAGTGACTAGTACTATCACCAGATGTGTTGTTTCTATCCTAGGTTCCCTACCAGATCCAAGGAAACTCAACAAGTTTTTGGGAAAAAAATCAAATCCAAATGGGAAGAACACCAGTTCAAGAGTCACTAGAGTTGCATACAGAACGTAACTTACGCTAGAAGGAAATTGATTCATCAAAGAGAGTGATGCATACTGATGCACCACACAGCATTAGACAGTAGTAACGAACCGAGAACCGGCTAAGAGTACCTAGTGTTAGTACAGCAACAATTAACATTAGAAATTAGCACTTATGGACTGAATGGTTCGATGTGCAACGAGGATGATCTGTCAACTAACTAACTAACTAACTAACTGCGTACACACTACAAAAGACTTGTGCAGTTTGTTAAGGAACGTTAGGAACGGACATTGTGTAGAGTGCAACCGGTCCATGATTAACTGTTAATACCACCGGTGTCTATTTCGGATGTTCATGAAATTGGATTACCAGAGGTCTACAGAGGCAAAGCAGTATCCGGCAAGATGGTTTCGGCAACGGGTGAGAAGTACATGTTCTGACGTAACGTGCTGTGGTCTATCTTTGCTGGGATCAGCTGACGGGGTTGCTGTCTGAGAGTCAGAGTCTACACACTTTATAGAACACGTCACACACTTTCTTCACATACACGTCTCATATACGTTACACTTTTATTTTAATAAATTACTCTTTATTAATTTCTAGAAGCAAGAGTTGTTGAGTATGTTGCGTTGGGGAAGTATGAGAAGGGGGCATAGAACGACAGTGTGCGAGTGATAGGAAAAGGTGTCCATAGGCTGATGGAGTGTGTTGGACGGAAGCGGGTGGATTCTCCAGAATATTGAGGGGGAAAAAAATAATATTATAATGTGGGTGTCGGATCTCCTCACTCCAGGGACGACACTTTAAAGGAGGACACGACATTATTGGGGGCTCGTAAACGTGATATTTGGACAGTGGGATCTCTCGTAAACGGGATCTTTGGACAGCGGGATCTCTCGTAAACGGAATCGCTGGACAGCGGGATCTCTCGTAAATGGGATCTTTGGACAGCGGGATCTCTCGTAAACGGAATCCTTGGACAGCGAGATCTCCTGCAAGCAGGAACCTTTGACAGTGGGATCTTCTGACAACGGGGTCTTTTGACACGGGATCCTTAGTTATAAAACGGTGATATTATATTGGAGAATCCAGCTAGAGTGAATGTGGATAGGGGTTAGGACAAATATCTTACCTGTTCACACTTCACACGTCTGCATAGGTCTGTGGTCCTGATTCTACTCTTGTCACTGAGTGAATGTGCTGTGCGTGGTAATATCTAGATTTATAGTGCTTGTTCATATATCTGTATAGTAATTTGCAGTTATATTGTACTAGACCTGCTAGCTTACCTCTCTGTATAATGGCCACCCCTAAACTAACCACGTTAGAATTAAAGGCAAAGGGGGAAGAAATGGGATTGGGGGGTTCTGCTCTAACGGATTACATACAGGAAGTGGAGAGAGAGTATCGTCAAGCAGAAAGGGAAGATCGAAAGGCCGAGTTGGAATTGAGAAGGATGGAATTGGAAGCTGAGCAATCAGCTAAGAAATTGGAAGCTGAGCAAGCAGCTAGGAAATTGGAAGCTGAGCAAGCAGCTAGGAAATTTGAAGCTGAACAAGCAGCTAGGAAATTAGAAGCTGAACAAGAAGCACAGAAGAGGGAGCACGAGTACCGGATGAGGGAACTCGAGTTGAAGAGTCAATCTAATGGAGAAACTGAGGGAGCAGTTGGAGGTTCCTCCATCACAGGCGCAACACCAGTAGGTGGACATGGGTACCAGGCCATGAAGTTTCCTTTAGCGGTCTACGAGGAGGACAAAGAGAAGATTGACCAGTATCTTCAACGCTTCGAGGCTATGTCAGTTGCTATGGGTCTGGAGCGTAACAAATGGAATCTTAAGCTATCCCAGGGATTACGCGGGACCGGATACGAGGTTTATACTCGCCTGCCACCAGGACATGAGAACAATTATGATGAGTTAAAGACGGCTCTGCTGAAACGATTCGAGGTTACGTCACATACCTACCGGAAAAAATTTCGAGCAGCGAAACGAGAACCGGGAGAGTTGTTTGCCGCCTACAGTTTGCGTCTTAAATCTTATCTCCATAAGTGGATGGATTTGGCTGGGTTCGCACATGACTATGAGAGTCTGGAAGAGCTCATGGTGGTCGACCAGCTGAAGAAGCAAATGTCTAAACCTCTCAGGACGTTCCTGGGAGAACAAGGAGCGGAACGTATTGACCTCGTGACTAAATTAGCAGAACGGTTCGTCGAGGTACATGGGGAGGCAGGGGAAAACCTTTCCACCAACACCAAAAGTCAAGAGAAACATGACAAGAAGAAAGCCAAAAACTCAGGAACCAAAAAGTGGGAACCTTATGTACAAAAATCAGAGGATAGTTCAGAGAAGAAGAAGGAGGGAAGCAAGAGCACTTCAAGCTCTACACCTAAACGACCGTGGTCGGAGAAGTGGTGTTCAATTTGTAAGTCACCCTCTCACAATACGAGGGACTGCAAATCGAAGGCTAAGAACCCTCACTTTGCAGCATGTCAAGTGACTTCCAAGGAGGTTGTCAGGGAAAATGCCAAGGTCAACAAGGAAGCTCGCCACCAGGAGAGCTCATTCAAGTCCGACAATAGAAAATCTAGGACAGGGAAATGGTGCAACCAATGTCAGTCAAACACGCACAATGCTATTGACTGCAGGGGAAAGTCAGGAGACACTCAATTCGTCGTGTGCTCAGGGAAACCTAAGGTGGAGCCCACCGAACAGGTCGAGGCCGAGGAAGAGACTCCAGACCAGGAAAAACCACCTGTAGTGGAATTGGTAGAGGTTAACGGTCGTCAAGTGGAGTGTTTATACGACACAGGACTGGACGGGAAGGCCGTGATTTCTGCGGATCTGGTACATCCAGAACAATTCACAGGTGAAACCTTGGATATACAGCCTGCACAGAAGAGTGCTGTAACCATGAAGTTGCCTATTGCTAATGTGGAGATTCGGTCAAGGTACGTCACCGGCACCATCAAGGCCGCTGTATTGACCGATCCCATTTTTCCAGTCATCCTAGGTTGCCGGTATGTCTTTCTGGGAATGCCCAGGGAGCCAATCCATATGGGAGCAATGCAGACTCGCTCTCAGACGAGACCGGAAGAGGCAGAAGCAATTGTGACTAACCCAATGCCGGGGGAGCTACGAACTGCCCAGAGTGAGGATGATACTTTACGTCCTTGCTACAAAAAGCTGCAGAAAAGTGCTGATCCACCAGGACGGGGGCAGTACTACATGAAGAATAGGATACTCTACAGGAGAGCAGGAAGGGGAGACAACCTATACGGTCAGTTGGTCGTCCCGAAAGCTCACCGGTCCCAGATTCTTCATATGGGGCATACCATCTCCTTTAGTGGACACATGGGTATTGCCGCCACCATGCAGCGGATTTCCTGCCACTACTATTGGCCGGGAATGACAGATGATGTGCGTCGGTATGTGAAGTCATGCCCTGAGTGCCAGAGGGTGGCACCGAAACACTGGACAGCACCGGTGATGTTGGGTGAGATGCCCATCATGAACTCTCCTTTCGAGAGGGTAGCCATCGATATCGTGGGTCCACTTCCCAGGACTAGGAAGAGGAACATGTATATACTCACAATGGTGGATTGCTGTACAATGTGGGGTGAAGCCATACCGTTGACCACGATTGACTCGAAACGAGTGGCGGACGCACTGATGGAGGCCTTTACCAGATTAGGCTTTCCGGATCAAATTCTGACGGACAATGGATCTCAGTTTTGTGGAAAACTCGTAGAGGAGGTATTTAGGGTGTTTCACTCTAACCACATACATACCAGCCCTTACCACCCTCAAGCCAATGGACAAGTAGAGCGTTTCAACGGCACGTTGATGACAATGCTCAGGAAATTAGCGCAGGAAAAACCTGATAGGTGGGATGAATATATCCCAGCAGCACTCTTTGCCTATCGGGAAGTTCCTCATGGCTCAACAGGACTACCACCCGCTACGTTGCTGTTTGGTCGTCCAATCAAAGGACCGTTGGAAGCCATGTTGAGGAGTTGGACTGAAGAGGGGACGTCAGAAGAAGTGATCTCATCCTATCAATACGTGGAGGAACTGAAAGAAAAACTCCACAAGGGATGGACTCTGGCAAATCAAAACTTGAAAAAGGCCAGAAAAAGACATGCGGCTTACTACAACCGTAGGTCTAAAGAAAGATCTCTAGAGGTGGGAGATAAAGTCTTGTTGCTACTCCCAACGGGAAACAACAAACTGGAGATAAGTTGGCAAGGACCATTTCCCGTGGAAAGGGTGATATCCAGAACCAACTATCAGATCCGGATCCGGGGAAAGTCGAAGATTTTCCATATCAATCTCTTGCGGAAATACGAAGAGAGACCCGGAGACAAGGCAGCTCACCTCATGGCAATGGCAGTTGCAGTGGAGACAGAAGTGGGAACCAGCGAGGGCAGGGAATATCCCTTAGTACACCAGGAAACCTATAGGGATGTGAAAGTGAACCCTGATCTGACCTCCCAGGAGAGGGAAAGGATAACCCAGGTTCTCAAGTCTCATAAGGAGATACTGACTGATAAACCAGGACGAACGAGGTTGGTTGAGTTCGAGATGACTTTGACCACACAGGAGCCTGTTCGCCAAAAGGTTTACCCAGTGCCTTTCTCTAAAGAAAAGGCCCTGGAGGAGGAAATACAAAAATTGCTGGAGGATGACGTGATTGCACCATCCACATCCCCATACAATGCGGGGGTAGTTTTGTTACGCAAACCAAGTGGAGAACACCGGTTGTGTATAGATTACCGACTTCTGAACAGTCATACACAGTTTCAGGTGGAACCTTTGCCGAATCCAACTCAGTTATTCGCTAGGCTCCATAAGGCTCGGTACTTTTCAAAGGTGGATCTGAGTCGGGGGTACTATCAGATACCAGTCAAACCGGAGATTCGACCACTGTTAGCTTTCAGTACACCCAGTGGACACTACGAATTCAAGGTCATGCCCTTTGGACTCAGCAATGCACCTAGTGTGTTTACACGCATGATGAGGACTTTACTAGATCCGTTACAGGATCCATCCATCATCTCTTTCATGGATGATATTCTGATTTCCAGTGACAGCCTGGATGACCACTTACAATCCTTGGAGAGAGTGTTTAATAGGCTCAAGGAAGCAGGGCTTACTGCTCGTCCAACCAAGTGCATGATTGGTTACCAGACTCTGGAATTTCTAGGTCACACCATCACTCCAGGACACATTGTTCCAGAAGAGAAGAACCTGGAGAAAATCAGAAATGCACCAAGGCCAAAAACGAAGAAGGATGTGCGATCTTTTCTCTCGTTGTGTGGGTTCTACAACAAATTTATCCCACATTTCACTGAACTGGGAGCTCCGTTGACGGAAACCTTGAAAAAGGGATTCCCGGACCAAATCATTTGGACACCAGAATGTGAGAATGCCTATAGTCAGTTAAAGGAGGCCTTGGTCAGCAAACCTGTATTACAGCTCCCTGACCTTTCCAAACAATTTGTGTTGAGAACAGATGCGAGTGCGATTGGAATTGGAGCCGCTTTGTTACAGGAAGGAAAAGACGATGCTTCGGTTTTGAAACCTGTGGCATACGCAAGTAAGAAACTTCTACAGGCGGAGAGGAATTATTCAACCGTCGAGAGAGAGTGCTTGTCCCTTGTATGGGCAGTGCAAAAATTTCAGCCATATTTGTATGGAGTTAAGTTTCGAGTCCAGTCGGATCATCAGCCCCTGATGTTCCTGGCTACTTCTCAGAAGCTCAACGCACGTTTGATGCGGTGGTCGTTGTTACTTCAACCGTATAATTTCACAGTAGAGTACATTCCTGGGAAGGAAAATGTTGGAGCGGATTTCTTATCAAGACACCCAGCTCCTGAAGAAGAAGAATGAATCATCTGGATTAAACTCACGGTGGAGAAGAGTGAGATGGACTACTCTCTTAAGAGGGGGCCTATGTCACAAAATGAAACCGTGCGTTTACCCAGCTGATTGTTAGGGAGGATTTTTCGATTAACCGGACTATCTGCTAAGCAACCAGTGTTTCAACTAATACAGAGAAAACATTCATAGTTGGGGCTGCACGTGTTTCCAAAAACAGGTCGGGCAGAAATAACAGTTGTACTTGCACATATGGTTGACGGATTGGCCACCCTCGGAAGTGCGGGAAACGAATCCCGACATCGCCTTGACAAGTTTGTCAACATTTGAATACAGATGGAAGCAGTGGGGTCATAGTGGCAATCGGATGGTGGCCGTCACCTGTCGGACAAAATTAACAAGTGGAAGATGTATAGAGGAAGTGAGTGCGCTGAATCATACATCTCGTTGACAAGTCAAAAACATATCAGAGGGAAAACGGAAGTACTTAGCACGGAAGTAACAGTACATAGGTCAATTCGTAGTTTCCGGAACATCGAGAAGATTGACAGCTGGTTATTTGCCACTATTGTTGGGATCATACAGGAACTCGCTGGCTTGTTTTGGGAATCTAAACAATTGATGACAACTTTGACAATGCCTCAAGCCAGGAAAAATCGATTCCTGACAATGGATGATATGCGCAAATAACACCTGCAGGACGTCACCCATATCACGTGACCAATTTTAGGGGTTTGCCAGAAAACCATGATTGGAGATGGGGAGTTGACCAAAACCCGTGGATTAGGATGGACGTGTTTGTGGGAGAGCTCTACAGTGTTAGATTAATTTAAGATTAACTAGCATGTGCCGTTATGGCAAAGTGTAGTAGCCATCCCGGGAATGAGGCGGTTTTTACATAAGGTAGTCAATATAGTCTATTAGTTCTAATTAATATAGACTGTAGCCTTGTTAAACTATAGTGTGATGATTAGCACTGTTAGTGGAAACTAGTTAGAGTAGAATAGTGATATTAGCTCTGCTAGTTAAGAATAGAGTACTGATGGATAATTGGGAGACGGGGAAATTGCCCGCTGGGGTTTTGCACTCTGTATGGGTCTCTCTTTGTCATAGCCTGATTCGGCTCTAGGTGGGTAGCTAATCTGCTCTATGACTAAGTCTAGTTAGCTAAAGGTCATTAAGCAAGGCGATAGGCTTACACTCAGCCGAAAGGATCAGTGACTAGTACTATCACCAGATGTGTTGTTTCTATCCTAGGTTCCCTACCAGATCCAAGGAAACTCAACAAGTTTTTGGGAAAAAAATCAAATCCAAATGGGAAGAACACCAGTTCAAGAGTCACTAGAGTTGCATACAGAACGTAACTTACGCTAGAAGGAAATTGATTCATCAAAGAGAGTGATGCATACTGATGCAGTAGTAACGAACCGAGAACCGTCTAAGAGTACCTAGTGTTAGTACAGCAACAATTAACATTAGAAATTAGCACTTATGGACTGAATGGTTCGATGTGCAACGAGGATGATCTGTCAACTAACTAACTAACTAACTAACTGCGTACACACTACAAAAGACTTGTGCAGTTTGTTAAGGAACGTTAGGAACGGACATTGTGTAGAGTGCAACCGGTCCATGATTAACTGTTAATACCACCGGTGTCTATTTCGGATGTTCATGAAATTGGATTACCAGAGGTCTACAGAGGCAAAGCAGTATCCGGCAAGATGGTTTCGGCAACGGGTGAGAAGTACATGTTCTGACGTAACGTGCTGTGGTCTATCTTTGCTGGGATCAGCTGACTGGGTTGCTGTCTGAGAGTCAGAGTCTACACACTTTATAGAACACGTCACACACTTTCTTCACATACACGTCTCATATACGTTACACTTTTATTTTAATAAATTACTCTTTATTAATTTCTAGAAGCAAGAGTTGTTGAGTATGTTGCGTTGGGGAAGTATGAGAAGGGGGCATAGTACGACAGTGTGAGAGTGATAGGAAAAGGTGTCCATAGGCTGATGGAGTGTGTTGGACGGAAGCGGGTGGATTCTCCAGAATATTGAGGGGGAAAAAAATAATATTATAATGTGGGTGTCGGATCTCCTCACTCCAGGGACGACACTTTAAAGGAGGACACGACACTGATATTCGTTTTATAACGATATTAGACCCGCAAATCACGTTTTATATATAGATTTAGCTTCCATTTTCACGCATACTGTGTAGGGGGAGGGGGGAATTTATAGGGAGGAAATACGAAAGGGGGGAGGGGGGATGACATTCTGAACATATGGTAAAGGGAAGAATGGGCCAAAGAAGATTGAGAAGCACTGTTCTAGACTAATGGATGCTCGATGAGTGATGTGCTCATATTACGTCTCGTGACATTCCCTGGTACTCTAAAATACAAAGTCGACCTGGGAGCCCAGGTAAATGTTAACAAATCCACCTAGATGGGCATTCGAACACATGCCCACTGGGCGGGCAGATACACGCTTCTAACACATAAGGTAGAGAGACACTCAACATATCATCGTTATCTGTCATTATCAAGTGCCCTGCTAGCTGGCGTAGGCGTTCATGGCTCTCCACAGATCTCGGTATTTGGTGTTCTGGATCTACTCTGCTGATGATATTCCTCCATGCCACCGTCTCAATCCATCCAGCATCATATCTCTTGGTCTGCCTCTGCCGCTATTCCCCTCGATCTTTTCAGTTGTCACGATGTTCTCTAATGCCGCTCTTCTCATCACATGACCGAAGAAAGTTGTTTGTCTCTTTCTTATTGTTGTATATAGTGTTATAGTTTCATTAGCCTATTTCAGACAATCATTTTTAGTTACTCTGACAGTCCAAGAAATTCGCAACATTCGTCTCAGGAACCACATCTCTGTTGCTTCTAATTTCTTGTTAATTTGTTCATGTACATTCCAAGATTCACTGCCATACAGCAAAACTGGTTCTATCGAGCACTTCATCTAACTTTAAAAAAAAAAAAGTCTTAAAAGTCGAGAGGATCGACTTCATTGCCCCGAGTTTTATCCCACATGGGTCGGTCTCTTTCCGCAGAGTGGCCTGCTACAGCGACGACCCCCAGGAGCCTCCAAGAAAAATGCACCCCTGAACCGAAAGACGTAGCCCGAAATCGAATCCACAAACTTGGTAGCGCGAAGCAGACGGCTTGACCACTTGGCCACGGAGACTCCCAAATCTAAATTTATTTCCATATAATACTATGATAGACAGAAACGGGGAATAGTATTATATCTTCATCAGACTGCAGTTGCGCAAGATTATCTCACGCCTACAACGTCCATATTAATCTAATATGAACAGATTTCAAATTAATTAAATTGCTGCTTAAAGCGAATAGAACATAAAGATAAAAATTAATGTAAATATTTAAAAACTATACAGTAAAGAAAGTAAAATTCAGAGCTTAAACCAACTTATATTGCGTAATGTTTGCTGCATATACACAATCAAAACGGATCTTACTATGATTATTTTGAAACACAATCATTATTTCAGTGTAAGAACTGAAGTAAAGTAATTAGAGAACTCCTTTATATACCATGAGGCAAACTGGGTGTATGTTGCTAGCCTTATATTTGTATACCAATCGGCACTTGATGGGTGACTTGGTCAATATCGCCTTTACTTCCCGGACAATTTTCAAGTATCAATTGTATCCTAATAAGGCACTACCAATGAATGTCGGAAAGAGAGTACTGAACTGATATAAAGAACCTGTTTTGCTGTATTGTAGTGAATCATGGGGCGTGAAACAACAGCTTTGAATCAACGGAGATGTTGTTCCTGAGACGAATGTTGCGAATATTCGAATATGGGTTTAGACCACGGCATAATGAGGTCAAGTAGCCAGTCCTCTTTCACAACTCCCAGAAACTTCTGAAAATTGTTTAATGCCCAATTTTTTTTTAAGCTGGGCTTTCCTCATAGTCGCACCGGTAGTAAAAAAAAAACAATTCTGCCTCTGCTGGGAATTGAACGCGGACCACTCTGTTGGCAGGCAAGCTAGCAAACTTCTAATATCACATATTTAAATGCATGCGAAGTTATTAATTTTCGAAAATACAATGTTTGGGTGTCCTATTCCGCTCTGTATTTCCGCATTACTTCTTCAATGTGATGGGACCCATCACTATTCTTAGGAGTGCTCCAAGTCCCGCCTTTCACGTCAAACGCTGCGCTTACTGGATACCTATCTGCTAATTTGCACTGCTTATGTGGCGTTCTATGAGGGATTGATCTTATTGTTTACCTATTTTCCCCACACGGACACCGTCTTCGACAGTTCGGGACGCGGCAAAATGCTTCTCAAATAAGAACGCTGGTCGTGTTATGTACACATGGATAAAAACACTTCCTTTGCAACAAGAAGGCATGGGCAGAAAGTGAAGTTACAGCAAAGAACATAAGTAACACGAAATCTATTATTTACAATTCCAACTCATGCTACTCGTGACGAATTGACGTCACCTTTATGGAGGGTTGTTTGTCTGGTCGTGCGCCAAAGAATACTTTACTAGAATACTTGAATACTCCTGTCATCTCGTGTGTCCTCTAATTTCCACTTGACTCCTTGGGTTTCTATGAATGCAGATCAATACTCGTGAACGTATTGCTCTTGTTATCTGATGGCCTCAAGCGATCATCAACGATTGCTATTTTTGTGATTAGGCGCAAATGATAACGATTAATCTTTTTCATGTCAGGGCTTTCATCTTTAGCTGCACAATTTCTAACTGCTCCAGCATGGATACCTATCGTTAAGGCGTCTTTCTGTGGTGATTTCCATAACCTGGAAGTACTGCGCATATTCGGGATAGAAATATTAACTAAACTGTTGAAGAAATCATAGTTACAATAGTGGAGACTTATCTAACTATTGGCTGAAATATGTATTTATAGATTTGCCCAAAAGACCAGGAGCAAATTTAAATACGAAGAATTGTGTACAAGAAACCTCATACACCACGTTTCAAAAACGTCTACTCAGAATTATAATGAGAAGAAGCCATAGGAAAACAAATATGAAAATTAGTGAAGAATAGTAAGGGTTTGTGGAAGGAAAATGAAAAAAAATAATGCAATAATACATTCCGAACACTAAATGAAAAAAAATCAATTGAGACAAAGAAAGACATACACTCGTGCTTTATATATTACGCCAAGTGAAACACGATGAAATTATCAAAATGGAGGTTATTAAACTGATGGAAAAGATCTCAGAATAATAATTTTAAAAGAAAACTATTTATTGGAAATAAATATCAGCAAATAAAATGGGAAATACTGTAAATCAATCGTTAACATGTTTGTTTTATTAAAAGGAGTAAGACGATGTTTTTTGTCATCAGAGCTATCTCTCTCTCTCTCTCTCTCTTCATGTTCTCTCTCTCTCATCATGTTCTCTCTCTCTCTCATCATGTTCTCTCTCTCTCTCATCATATTCTCTCTCTCTCATCATGTTTTCTCTCTCTCTCTCATCATATTCTCTCTCTCTCATCATATTCTCTCTCTCTCATCATGTTCTCTCTCTCTCTCCCCCCCCCTCTCTCTCTCTCATCATGTTCTCTCTCTCTCTCATCATATTCTCTCTCTCTCATCATATTCTCTCTCTCTCTCATCATATTCTCTCTCTCTCTCATCATATTCTCTCTCTCTCATCATATTCTCTCTCTCTCATCATGTTTTCTCTCTCTCTCATCATATTCTCTCTCTCTCTCCCCCCTCTCTCTCTCATCATGTTCTCTCTCTCTCATCATATTCTCTCTCTCTCTCATCATATTCTCTCTCTCATCATGTTTTCTCTCTCTCATCATATTCTCTCTCTCTCTCCCCCCCCCTCTCTCTCTCATCATATTCTCTCTCTCTCTCATCATATTCTCTCTCTCTCATCATGTTTTCTCTCTCTCTCATCATGTTCTCTCTCTCTCCCCCCTCTCTCTCTCATCATGTTCTCTCTCTCTCTCATCATGTTCTCTCTCTCTCTCATCATATTCTCTCTCTCTCATCATATTCTCTCTCTCTCTCATCATATTCTCTCTCTCTCTCATCATATTCTCTCTCTCTCCCCCCCCCTCTCTCTCTCATCATATTCTCTCTCTCTCATCATATTCTCTCTCTCTCTCCCCCCCTCTCTCTCTCATCATATTCTCTCTCTCATCATATTCTCTCTCTCTCATCATATTCTCTCTCTCATCATATTCTCTCTCTCTCATCATGTTCTCTCTCTCTCATCATGTTCTCTCTCTCTCTCATCATATTCTCTCTCTCTCATCATATTCTCTCTCTCTCTCTCCCCCCTCTCTCTCTCATCATGTTCTCTCTCTCTCTCATCATGTTCTCTCTCTCTCATCATGTTCTCTCTCTCTCTCATCATATTCTCTCTCTCTCATCATATTCTCTCTCTCTCTCCCCCCTCTCTCTCATCATGTTCTCTCTCTCTCTCATCATGTTCTCTCTCTCTCTCATCATATTCTCTCTCTCTCTCTCATCATGTTCTCTCTCTCTCTCATCATATTCTCTCTCTCTCATCATGTTCTCTCTCTCTCTCATCATATTCTCTCTCTCTCATCATATTCTCTCTCTCTCATCATGTTCTCTCTCTCTCATCATGTTCTCTCTCTCTCTCATCATGTTCTCTCTCTCTCTCATCATATTCTCTCTCTCTCATCATATTCTCTCTCTCTCTCATCATGTTCTCTCTCTCTCATCATATTCTCTCTCTCTCACCATGTTCTCTCTCTCTCATCATGTTCTCTCTCTCTCATCATATTCTCTCTCTCTCTCATCATGTTCTCTCTCTCTCTCATCATATTCTCTCTCTCTCATCATGTTCTCTCTCTCTCATCATATTCTCTCTCTCTCTCATCATGTTCTCTCTCTCTCTCATCATATTCTCTCTCTCATCATGTTCTCTCTCTCTCTCATCATGTTCTCTCTCTCTCATCATATTCTCTCTCTCTCTCATCATGTTCTCTCTCTCTCTCATCATATTCTCTCTCTCTCATCATGTTCTCTCTCTCTCTCATCATATTCTCTCTCTCTCATCATGTTCTCTCTCTCTCTCATCATGTTCTCTCTCTCTCATCATGTTCTCTCTCTCTCATCATGTTCTCTCTCTCTCTGTCTCTCTCTCTCTCTCATCATGTTCTCTCTCTCTCTCATCATGTTCTCTCTCTCTCTCATCATATTCTCTCTCTCTCATCATATTCTCTCTCTCTCTCATCATGTTCTCTCTCTCTCTCATCATGTTCTCTCTCTCTCTCATCATGTTCTCTCTCTCTCTGTCTCTCTCTCTCTCATCATGTTCTCTCTCTCTCTATGTCTCTCTCTCTCTCTCTCATCATGTTCTCTCTCTCTCTATGTCTCTCTCTCTCTCATCATGTTCTCTCTCTCATCATGTTCTCTCTCTCTCTGTCTCTCTCTCTCTCATCATGTTCTCTCTCTCTCTCATCATGTTCTCTCTCTCTCTGTCTCTCTCTCTCTCTCATCATGTTCTCTCTCTCTCTATGTCTGTCTCTCTCTCTCTCATCATGTTCTCTCTCTCTCTCTCTCTCTCTCTCTCTCTCTCTCTCTCTCCATGTGCTATGCAGATAAGCGTGGGCGATCATCGTATGCCATCTCACATGATCGCCCGTCTTGGACCAGGTCTGAGATCATGTTCTGATAATGCCATGTGACCACGCCATCCAGGCACGTCTCACTTGGTCCTCTTGCTCTTGTTCCATAGATTGTGCTAGCTGTCACTAAATGTTCAACGGCATTCCTCTTCATAATGTGTCAAGAAAATCTTAATCATCTACGTCTAAATTATCTGACCAATTTACGATATTCAGCTGTTTATTGGACTGTCTTTCGTCTGCTAGTCCGTGGTATTCTTTACATTTTCTCCAGAATCACATTTCCATAAAATGATTCTCAGCTTGTCTGCGTTATGTCCATGTTTCACGTGCATACAATATTATAGATCCTATATAAACATTGGCAACTCTTGCTATCACTGTACTTGACAGCTCTATCTATAGCGAAGTAATCACGCTTGAGATCAAAGATGAAACAAAAAGAAGAATTGGATGTTATTATATAAACTATCTGAGTTATGCAGACGACACAGTATTGATATCTTGAAGTGCAGCAATCTGCAACAACTGTTGGACACTGTAGTAATAAAGTCAGCTGCATGTCCTTTACAGAATGTTGCAATCAACCTCAGCATTTGTTGCCTGTTTGTGATTTTATACCCACAATTTTTACGTTAAGTAGTTCGTCCTGTAGTAACAGAGAGTGCAAGAATGGAATTTCCTTGAATATAAAGAAAACAGAAAGAATGGTTGTATACAAATAACTAATACCGAAATGTGATTTTACAATAGAAGGTCAAGTACACAAACAAGTCAGTCATCAACAAGCACCATTGTTATCTTCCACTTTTGCCGTCAAGCGTTCTGGGAAGACATAGTTGACCTTACAGCGCCCGATGAATGACACCGAATATTGTCCTTCCGTGTGATTGTACAGTCTCTTTTATATCGTCAATTCATTTTCTTTTCTACTCTCGTATCAGTTTTGTCTGGAGATGGCCCAACCATTTGGTCCGCTTTCATTCAGTATCTGTGGCACAAGGTGTTGATCCCACTGTCTCTCTGATAACATTGTTTCTTGCACGGCCTCGGATAGTTAAGTTGGCAGATCTTCTCGGCCATCTCATTTCTGAAGTATTGATTTTGCGTAAGTGTGGTTTGGATAATGTCCAAGTTTGACATTGATAGCATAGCGACACCACACAAGGATCGTCATCATTAGTGTAGGTCAGCATGGCCGAATGGATAAGAACGCGTGTTCTTAAACATCCGGTGTGCTGATGCCGAGGTAAGGGGTTCAATCCCGTCACTGGACAGTTGAAGTAAAATGTTGACCTATCATCCTTGAGTTGGGGACGTAAATTTCAGCATCGACCATTTTATATCGAGTTCTTCCAGAACGTTCTTATGAATATGTTGAAGTCAGTTAAGTCAAATATTTAGAAGCAATCATAACATTATATGAAAGATGCATCACAGAGATTAAAAGCAGAACAGACAAGCAAATACCGCGTGATACATTATATAATTATAATCTCTCTGCGGAGTCGCGGTAGCGCAGTGGCTAGGCGCTCGACTGCCAGCCCGGTGATCGTGGGTTCGAATCCGCGGCGGGGAGTCTTTTTAAAAAATAGGCCCATCCTAACATGAGTACTAGAAAATGTCTTTGGAGATAAATGCAGCCGGCATGTATCTAGTGTTCATGTCATCAGGTTGGATTGAACCCAGCGCCGTCCAGGTGGGGACATACAACTGGCCTTACTGGAAATTCGTCCGTGTATTTCAGAGGCCAGTAAGCGACACCACACAAGGATCATCATTAGTTGGCGGGAATGGGTTTCCGACAGTTTCTGTCCCGAACCGTCGCTGGGCCTTCAGCTATGCTGTATCCTGACCATCTCTTACAGTTGTCTGTCTATTTATATCTTTGACGCCCTTTAGCTCTTCTTAACTATATTTTTACGCAAATTATGGTTTTCGGTGTATTTTTATGTCGTGGATGCCACCAAAGTGCCCTGTGTTTCTCATTTTTACACACTTCAGCAGCGTCCATTTTATATCGAGTTGTTCCAGAACGTTCTTCTCTCTCTCTCTCTCTCTCTCTCTCTCTCTCTCTCTCTCTCTCTCTCTCTCTCTCTCTCTCTCTCTCTCTCTCTCTCTCTCTCCCTCCCCCCTCCCCCAAATCAAACAAACTCGTCCTAGTCCTCTGACGATCCATATTTCAAAATCCCCAGTTTTATACTCTGTTGTTTTAGTCACAACAAAGACTGGTAAAACTGTAACCTACGAAGCATGTTATAATAAGCAACTAATGAGGGTCGGCGACCTGGCCACACAGAAGACTAGCTGCAAAACCAAAACAATCATGAAGAAGTCTTCAGAAAAAAAGAAAATATTATTAAGCCAGACACGGAGGCTGTTTTCCTTGGAGAAGAGTGACGATGTATAGAGAATGTTACTAAAAGAACTGATTCGCCATTTACTCTCTTTAGAGTAAATGAAAGGTCAGAGGGACGTATAATAAGATTGTTGGTGGTATCATTAGTACTGGGACTCTTCGCTGGCTTTTGCAGATGAGGGCGGGGCACGCGTGGGAATGTCCCGATTACTGTGATGTCGGTTCCTGACGCTACGCAACTTAACTTTTTTTTTTTGTAGTAAAATAGCCAGAATTTGCATCTGGAATGCCAGAACCACGAAGGGACTTGGAAAGACAACTCAACTTAGAGATGGATAATCTGGAAAAGGCCAGGAACTAGAGAATATAATAAGGGGAACAAGATCTTGGCATGATATAGTTAAGAACCAATGCTCCATTGAGGGATAAATGGCATAGGCTGCAGCAGAAGAAGACGAGGAGGAGGGAGAGGACTACATGGGATTACACCAAGAACAGTAGATTGATAAGCAAGCGCAATGATTGGTATGTAATTTAAATATTCGCTTCGTTCTAAACTTAGATCCACAAATTCACGTGGATCAATTACTGCTCAGCTCTTATGCTGGTCGAGTAACTTCCTGGTCATTCCATTTCACAGTTGTCTGTCTTATGCTCCTTTCATAATTCCACATGTGCCTGCATAGATATACCTGTGCTGGCTTGTTTTATAAATGCTGTCCCCATTGTACCTCTTCCTTTGGAATACAGCAATCTCCTAGTGTTTTTTCGTGTTTTGGGATTTATTAGCAGCATATCCTTTACTGGACATCGCAGTAAACCCCACCATTTTGTTTTGGCTGTTTGTGATTTCTTGGCAAGTTTACGTTCAGTAGTTTGCCGTTGCTTTCTGAACGACCGACACTCATACCTGTATGAAACCAGCCCAAAGTGCCTGTTTCCAAATCCCTCGCAGATGTATTTCGAACGCGGTATGCGGGATTATGAATTGCACCCATAACCCCTTGGACATAGCTGGTGACCAAGCCAGGAGTGTCTCCGTTTGTTAAAATATTTTTAGAAGCCTTCTTTGTTCTATTTTCCAAAACTTGTTCATTTGAAAATTGTTCAATCCAGCTGGTTCTTAGCATTTTTTCGATTAACACAACACATCCCTCCATAGGGGTTTCCATCACTTTTTACACTGTCCATATTTCAGAACCGTATAATATACATGCCAAATACACTTACAGACAAATCTTCTTCTTAGATCAAGTTGTTTATTCTTCCATGTTAAGATGCTTTTGTTTTTCTCAAATGCACTCTTTGCAATCGCAATTATTTATTTTTCCATAACACCCAATTAAGAACCTAATAACTGCCGTTTCCATTAACCTCATTGCCACCATCTTCACGTGCGATCAATCTACCACCATATCTATATGCCTATCTACTTTGATTAGTAAACAAACCTGTGTATGCAATGCAACAGTCAATTACCTGGTTATTGCTTAGATGTGGAACCTGACAGACAGCCGGGTTACTGATGAGTCATTGCTGCCCGCCAGTCTGTTTACCCGTGGTATAGATTACTACTGAACGGAGACATACGTCATGGGCGGGCCAATTAGCTAGCCACTCATAATTTCCCCTGGCACAGATTTATGTTGTTTCATAAAGTCTGCTTTTTCCTTCCGGACAGAAGTTCCCTGGAAAAATATGTTCCTCTTCATAAAATGTCCTGCCAGACAGTGCTGGTTCGAGGTGCCGTGGTAGTGCAGTGGTGAGCACGTTTGGTGTCGGCTCGGTGGTCGGGTGTCTGAATTCGCTATCGAGGCGGGTTTTCATACAGGTCGACCCAGTATAAAATGGGTACCAGGACATTTTCGGGAAGTGAAAGTAGCAGATGTGATACTGACCACATCATCAAGCAAGGGTAGTTAGGTCTAAAAATATGGGGTTCGCAACATGTACCCAATGGTTCTCATGACGTGAAAGGAGTCTCTTACTTTTTATACTGCTGGTTCGTCTCAGCTAATTCGGTCGTCTAGTACATAAATCAGTCTTCAATCACTGTGTCACACACTGACCATAGGTCACGTCACACATTGACCACAGGTTACATACGTCACACAATGGTCATAGGTTACACACATACAATGATCATATATTACCCACATTACACACTGGTAATCGTTTACGTGCGATCAATCTACCACCATGTCTATGAGATTAGAACAAGAATCGCCATGGCGAAAGTAGCCTTTAGCAAAATTAAAAACATTCTGCCCAATAAAAATATGTCAATTGAAACGAGAAAAAGAGTGTTGAGGGGATACATAGAGCCTGTTCTTTTGTATAGATATAAAACTTGGACAATGAGCAGTCAGACTGAAAAACATCTGATGGCTGCAGAAATGTGGTTTCTGAGGAAAATGCAAAGAATACAATGGACAGAGAAAAACCAATGACCAAGTACTACAGGAGACAAATGACAATCGTAAACTGATTAGAGAAATTAGACGTAGACAGTCAAAATTTTTTGGACATGTTATGAGAAGAAATGAATTGGAGAACTTAGTGACAACTGGCAAGATCGAAGGGAACAGACCAAGAGGAAGACCGAGAGGAAAATACCTGGATGGCTTGGCCACGTGGCATGGACGAGACAGGAACACTGAGCTATCCACGACTCTGGTGATCGGGTGAAATGGCGAGACATGACCGCCCACGCTCTCCGGATATCAAACGCTGGTAATCGATGATACATTGGGCATCAGCTACATACTGGTAATCAGTTATACACATCACACACTGGCCATATGTTATACACACAACATACGGGTCATCGGTTACACGCATCACATACTGGTCATCGGTTAGACGCATCACATACTGGTCATCGGTTACACGCATCACATACTGGTCATCGGTTAGACGCATCACATACTGGTCATCGGTTAGACGCATCACATACTGGTCATCGGTTAGACGCATCACATACTGGTCATCGGTTACACGCATCACATACTGGTCATCGGTTACACACATTGCACGCTAGCCACCTGTAACACACACCAAGTACTACACAACACTAGTTATCTGTAAACAAACTGATCAACCAAAAGGCCCGCTACTGGTCATTTACAAGGTATGTTAAAAAAGCATTGAACGTAGGCCAGGAAACATACAATGACAAATCTGGACGCCTCAAACCATATTACCATTCTAACTACTCTCCTTTGGACTCTACACACCTTTTCCAGCTTTGTTGTTCTCTTTTGGGAGCATTTCAGGAAGGCACCTTTGGAGAATGAAGTACAGCGTGGCCATCGCGGTCCACATACTGTCATGTCGTGACTGAAACCAGGTCCCTTTCAGTGGCGTTTACATCTTGGAGAACACTAAAACATCGCAAGATGTAAGGAGAGTGTGGATCACGAAGACGCAGAGGATTTTGTTGTCTGAATCATGTGCGAAGAATGGACTGACGCAATGTCATGATGGAGCTGCCAAGTTCCCATTACTCGTCAGGTTCGATTGTTCAGGAGACGAGATTTCAGCTACGTTGTACTCCCCCCCCCCCTCCCCCCCCCCCACACATTTTCAGATCTGCAGGTGAGTAATCGTAACTTTTCGAGCCAAAGATCAGATACTTTTTTGAACAGATCTCGTATTAAACACACCACTGTTCAATCATTACACTCAGCACAGTTCATCGGTCACAACACGGGACAAATTTAACAAACATTGGCCTCTACCAGACTCAACACTTATTATCTTTTACAATAAAGACAGTACAACCTTTTCTCACCTAAAAGGATATAGGTTTATTTTTACTCGACGGCTCGTCTATATGATACCAGTTCCTTATCCTCAACCATTAAAGATTTTAATGATGCTACTTACCAAAACTCCCTGTATCCATCCAAACCGTACTGGTGCTGCCACTTGAATTTTCTCACCCGAGGCGGGGCTATCCACTTTGATACCTTCGTATCCTTGCCCGTGATGATCTTTCTTGTTGCCTCGAAGTTCTTCATCATCCTAACAGAGAATAGACAGCAATATATGAAATAAACAATCAATGTTATAGCACTCGAGATATTCCAACGTGAGCAGAACACACTTTTTGCGATTTCATGGTCGTAATCCAGTACATGCCGGCTTCCTGGCCTAGAGGTTAGCGACTTTTCTCCATAATCTCGTATACTCTGGTAAGTAACGTGACGACGATGAGAATCAGCAGTGGTTCGAATCGCGTCGGTAACTTACGGGGTATGTGAGCCGGCCGCTCAGAAAGCAATGACAAACTACTGAGCGTAATCTAGCCAAGAAATCAACAATCAGCTGAAAGATGCTGATGTTGACAGCAATGTCCTGTAAAGGATATGCAAACAATTTTTAAAAATCCAGTACATGGCGGTCTCCCAGCCGCCTGGCTCGCGCTCCGATGGCCGTGAGTTCGTTACCGGACTCCGTCATTTGCTTCACATGTGCACATTTCTCGGAGATTCCTGGGGGTCGTCGCTGGAACTAGGGATAAAAACCTGTACAATGATGCCAATCCGTTCGCCTCTAAACTCCATTTTAAAAAACATCTTTAAAATATTGCTTGAAATAACGACTACGTCATAGTTCACATTTTTCAGAAAGCAATCTTTGAATGCCTTTGTCTTGGATGTTCTTTCATCCCTGCCCTTTTATCTCGTCATATTGACCACATCACTCGCCCAGTGACTGTTGTCTAAAAAATATGCGTTTTGCACCATTTGCCCAATGCGCATTAAAGTGTGTAACGGGTCATTTACCTACAATCTAGCCCCATTTCTTTAGCAGCTCAGACAGAAGGAAGATATATAATAACACGCCAAGTATTGATGGACAATATCTTATGACACATGAAGAAAGCCTGTGACAAAGTCTGGAAAGAAGGTCTCATGAAGAAATTTAGAAACTGTACAGTCAATAGGAGAATGTACAAATGGACGAAAGCATACTTGCACAACAGAAGAGCCCGAGTACAGATAGACGACTCAAGAGCAAGAAAGTACTACAGCGTCACGGTGTTCCCCAAGGCGGAATCTTGTCCCTCACACTTTTTCTAATCTTCATCAATGATCTTGTTGCTAAATTACCGCATGGAATTAAAGCGGCATAGTACGTTGCTTGGAACATAAAGTGTTAAAACAATGTTTTCTAGTTGTGAATTTAAATAAAGAAGACACAAACGGTATATAGCCGTATTTATTGCCTCATTTATTTCACTCTATCTCGTCAGACGCATACAACAGAAAAACGTTCAACGTATTAAAGCAACGTAACGAATCTTTTCAACTGAAATACACAAAACACACTGTCCTATGTTTCACTGTCACCACTGTAATTTTAAAGAGACTATCATCTCTTTTTGTTTACATAAATGTAGTTCACCTACGTGTATAGCAGACGCCTCTGCATATTGCAGTAAAGGAATTCGCTACATGCTTCACTGTCGGCAGTATTTTCGTATCAGAACAAGATGCTTGTTTTAATGTCAAACATGTCTGCTCTGGCCAATATGCATATTCCTCCTCTTCACCCACCTCCCTCCTCCTTCTTCTTCAGAGAATGCATAAAACCTCGGTATTTTTCTTTGTAGCTTAGTGTAAGGTTTATTCTAGAATTATTGCATCAATGCAACCAACTCTGTCTACTCTTGCCATTGCAGGTTATTTTCTTTAGCAATTTACCAGGGCAGTGGTTATATTCTCTGTATGACTATCAACTTAAAACTAGGAATTTCATTGTTAATATATTCCAAACCAGTGCGCATGGATAACTATTTTGGGATACACAAAGGTAATGAGATCTTTTGTCTATTTTTAAGATGCATGCCTTCAGCTGTCTACTTCAAGTACATTGTAACACAATGCTGTATTTTTCAAAGTGATGTTTACTTGCAGCGCGTAGTGCGGGTAACGCTTGCATGTCAGTCTTCTTACGCTCTAGTTACCGGAGCTATTGACCACATCAGCCATCGAGTACCGACTGGTCTCTAGAAATGTGAGGCTCGCACCACGACTGGTCTGTACAAAAGTGAGGCTCGCACTATATGTCCAGCACATCCTAGGTCATGTAAAAGGGTCCTTTACTTGTTTATTTGTATATTCACGATGAAATGCGCAAGCATAAATCATTCTTACATGTTCTTTCTGTTCTTGTTTACATACTGTTGCACCCTGTTGTCATTACTCTCTTTCAGGATCTATATTCACTTTCTGTGAGGGTCTGGGTAACACTCAAAATGTAGAGGGAAATGCAGACTGACGTTCAGTCAGCCTGCCCCTAGTACCATCCCCATGGGAACTCTTGGCTACTAAAGGAGGAGGCGAAACGTGTGTTGGAATGTCCCGATTGTAATGATGTTGGTTCTTGATTTCATATATCACTGTTTTTTCTCTGTTAGGATGATGACTTTTCGCCCCACGTACCATCTTCATAGAAGCTGCGTCCTAAATCTTTACCGCCTATAAACCATAGCATCACAGATTAGTGCCTGCCCTATTTGGGTTACGTCAAGTTTATATTTTAATGGATATGGCCATGAAGTCAATCAAAGACGTCATATTTATACATTAATGAGCGTTGATTAGAGCTCACACACCGGACAGAAATATAAGGAGACATAAGTAGACATATCTGAAAGCTATTCGCACTGATTCGAACTCGCCATCTCCAAACGACGCCGGTATCTCCCAGAAGGAACAAGGTAAATCGACGCCAGAACAGCTTGACAAACTTGTGAACGTGTCATTACTAGCCACATCAATGACTCGCTTCAATCAACCACTATTAAATTAGACATTTTCATTTTAGTCAGTCAATTAGTTAGTCAGACAGATAGTCGCTATCTTCCTCCCTCTCATGGCTAGATAATGATTGTTAATACTTTGTGACATGTGTTTCAATAGTTATAGTCATTTGTGCACCCGTGTCGGTGAAAGTCATGAGAATACAATGACAAATTATGGACGACATTCATTATCTTCGTGTAGGTATGTTATTTTCCACTAAATACAAAGCGACGTGGGCTGTGTGTAATATATTAATAAGCACTGATCAACACCTGTAGATGTACATATAAAAAGTAGAGAAAGAAATACGCTAGGATATACAAAACGTGAAAGCTGTACGCACAATGAGATTCGAACCTGCCGTTTTAAAGTAACATTGCTAGCAGAGGAACAAGACTACTTCTGTGTGCGACCAACCAGACACCCTACAATAGGTGTCATCCTTAACCAGGTCTATCGTCGTTTGGAACACACAACTATGTAATACTGAAATAATACAGCAATTGTCATGGACAAATCGGTCTTAAATATTTATATTAAAAAGCCAAACAACAAAGACACAAACACATTGGACATACATGCTGGGTATATTAAGTTATACAACGGATAGCGCTAAAACAAGTACTGTGTACGAATTTTTGCAATGTTCTATATCCAAGGGTGCAGATGTGTAATGGCGGGGGAAAAACAAGTCCCGCATCTGTAGTTTGCTGTGGGTATGTGAAATGCTGGAACCATTACATGTTGTAGGCCTGGGTGCACGGAGAACAGTGGCCATGCTTTCTCGCCCCTTGCAAACGTTCAGAGATGACATCAAATTCTCGTCCTACCGCGCCCATGTCATTGTCAGTGTAACATTTTAACCGCTATTGCAACTGGGTGGATGATAGAGCTAAGTAATGATGATGCACGTTTTAAGGTTGACCGTCTGGCGAATGCATTTGTTACCACAGCCAGGAACCTACCGCCATTTTCAAGCAGCATTTTCGAATAACTGTGAACCTTTTCAATGTTTATATTGCCTACTGTATCCCATGTCGGCTCCGCGGCGAAGGAGTTACAGACGTAAGTTCGTAATCCCGTATACTGCGTTTGAAACACAGCTGTGGGCGGTTTGAGAGCAGACTGCCTTGCGTTGTTTTTTTTTTAATGAAATGGTATGGGTGCCGGTCGTTCAGCAACCGCAAACTACTGAACGTAAAACTTGCCAAGAGATCACAAACAGCCAAAGAATGCTGGGTGTTGACTGCAACGTCATGTAAAGGATATGCAACTAACCAATAAACTGTATTCAATTATCTCTAAATCTGAACTGTATGAGCGTCGATCAATACCTGCGAATGTATTGCTCATGCCACTGTAATGGCCTCGGGGGTTCCACATATGGATGTGGGGAACACATCTGCATTATGGTCTTGAATCGTGTATTTGAAATTGTTGAAAAGTGAGTATGCATACTAGTAGAACAACACACGCAGAAGTGATAAAGCGGTACAGAAAGACAACAACAGTATTTGAAAAGTTAACAGAATTGTGTATTTTAAAAAAAATTGACTGTTATTAGCAATACATCATGGCATGCCAGGCCCTTTGCTTAACATCGCTCTCATCATGGCCAGCCGAATGGGTTTACAGCTCCTTTGTCAGTATTTTTGCCTTGAACATTTTCAAGCTCAGGGTGTCTGCAATATCCTGTGTCCATCTTCGTAATCGTAGAAACATAGACAATCTTTAATTGAAGGAACCAAGCTTTCCAACCCTATTCTCAGCAAACCACCGTGGCATTTATTATGACCAAAACATTTGCTATTGTTTATAATCCAGTTTTCTTTCATATTCACATTCTGTAGATTGTCAGTATTTTTCTTCTTCTTGGTCCAAGATCTTTTCTGTAACATTTAAGTTCGAAAGTTTGAGTCTTCTTCTGCATTCACCCGGAATGTTTTTTTAAAATGTAATTGCGTTGTGCCAGTGCACAGTAGAGCTGCGATATTTGTACCTTTCGGCCGACACATCCTAGTTCTTTAGGCATTTGTTGACCGGGTTAACCTTCCTGGGTAAAAGTTTCATTCTCTTCTTTAGGCAGGAACACATCTGGCTGGAATAGGTATACAGGCGAGAAGAAATACGGTAGGTACCATGCACTGAATGTAACAACATCACGTGATACCGTAAGTAAGGAAAACCACGTGGGCGTAATGCTCTACGTGCAACGGAATCAATAGCAATTCGTTCTGTGCGGAACAAAACCAAAGAAAGAGACATAAATTAAGAACTGACATTATCACGCTGTACTCTCTGACATGATAACAAGAAATAATCCATACGATAATGTGATAAAATTACTGTAGCAAATTGTCTGTGACTGCGTTGTATTGAAAGCGATAATAGCTCAGAGATACACTTTCAATAAGCTATTGATTGGTGCATGCCACGCCCACATACCAGTGTTATTGAAATAATATCTGGTATATTATAGACAGATCGTGTGGTGATTACAAGGAACCGCTCATAGTGTTCAATTTATTAACTGCCAACAAGGTAATTAACAAGCACTAGACACTTCAAGAAGTCAATGCGCTTCAGTTTGATGTAATGTAAGGAAATCGACGAGGGAGGCAATGAATGGACAAGAATATTCTTCTTTCGTTCGCTTGAAATTTGTCTATAACTTCAGTGTTGTCTCTTGTATGAATTTATCTGTCTTTTTAGTTCACTCCGTGGTCCATAGAGTTTATCTTACAATGCTGTTCCTCTAGGCTAACAATATAAGCAAGTACGATGAACAAGTCAACTATTTAGTGAAATATTTTCAATACAGGTCATCTCTAATGAACATCCAGCCGCTTGCATCTTTTGTCTTCTGTTCGGATAAGCCATTTTCATTCAATTCACCTGTTGATGCCGACAATGTCCTCCCATTGTACTCTTGCTCGCCACGTTGACCTGTGTTATAGCTTCTATACACAGTGATGTGTCAAATAATATTAATAAGCTGATGTTTGCTACTATAATATAACGGTGAAAATTCGAAAAGTCGAAGAGATGTTGAATGGTCAATATGTCTCAGTCAACAGCATGCATTTAATATCTGGCGTTTGTCCAACAGTACCGCAGACCGGTCATTTGGGCTTAAATGTTGACTTATTGCTCAGAAATCAATGGCAAACTACTGAATGTAAAACCGTGGTTAATCGCAACTTTCTGCAATGGACATACAACATTTAAGTGTCTTCCCTTATTAGTGTCACAGAACTAGCTATATTATTATGACATGACCTTGTACGACCTGAGCAATAGATCCTCTACGGATATTTATGATCTGAGACACCTACATGAATCAACATCTCATTTGTGGAAGGTCGAATAAGATCCATATTTATCTGCAATACAAACATATATTTGATAATACGCACGAAAGAGTTATAGAAGAGAAAACTGATCTGGAGGTACGCTCCACAGACACATGCCTACACTTGGCAAACAAAACAAACATCCATGATGAGATAATTGACTAGAAATTTTGAACAGATGTTAGTTGCATGTCCTTTACAGGACGTCGTAATAAACCCCAGCATTGTATGTCTATTCGTGATTTACTAGGCAATTTTTACTTTCAGAAGTTTGATACTGATTTATGTACGACCGACGCCTTTAACCACCGACATCAACTCAAGGCGTTCTGCTTCCGAATACACGCAGCTGATTTCGAATCCTCGACTGGGTAAGACGGGGAACTGTGAAACGCATTCACTGCGCCTAAGCTTCAGCGTCTTGAACAAATGAGAAGACAGAATAATACAGAAAATATCCGGTCAACCATTTAGGAGACTTTCAACACACACTGCAGACTGTCAGATAAAGATCTGTACTGTCACCTGACTTGTTCATTATGATGTGGGTTTATTATAAGGTCTAACGAAAACACGCCAGGAATTCCAATTGAACATACTAAAATAGCTTATAATATGACAATGAAGACAGTGTTTTGGTAGTTAACATAACATAGGAACTATAGAAATTGATCGATACAATGAAGACAAAAAGTTCGCAGAGTCTTATAATAGATAGAAAACAGCAGCAATAGAAGTAAAAAAAAAAAAGCACTAAGCTGAGACAAGCCCACAAATTCAAATATGCATGTGGGACACATCCGCTTGAAGATATATCAAAGCATAAAAACAGAATAGGTGAAGCAAACACTTTATGTCTTTTTATTAACTGAAAAACACCGTACACAGAAGGATCTTAATACTAGAAGATAAACTGTTACTTTTAACATATAGCTGTGAATCCGAGACAAGTATAACAAGTAACACAATACACTCAAATCACAGAGGTATTGTTGTACAGATATATGTTGAAAGCGTAACTGACAATAAACACGAGACATGAAGACATTGAGAGAGGGAGAGGGAGAGAGAGGGAGAGGGAGAGAGAGAGAGAGAGAGAGAGAGAGAGAGGGAGAGAGAGGGAGAGAGAGAGAATGAGAGAGAGAGAGAGACAGAGTTAAAAAGAGAATGAACAAGAGAGGGAGAGAGAGAAAGTGAGAGAGAGAGAGAGAGAGAGAGAGAGAGAGAGAGAGAGAGAGAGAGAGAGAGTCAAGGCACAACATACATTGGTCGCGAATTTAAGACGTTAACACCAACATTCTTTGGTCACATCATTCTAAGAGAAAAACTATAACACACTGCAACAATATTCATGGTTAACGCTAGAAGGGGATAAACAAGCACACATAAAAGGTACTGGAAAGTCTTGCAATACGGCATGGAAAGGTGTCGGTCACGAATTGGTAACTAGCACAAGGGAACGATAGTTGTGGAGATGCATGATCGCCATATCAGTTTTCAAGTCACAAGTAGAAGGAGAGTTATGTTTTATTTGTGAATGAGCTCACGAAACGTGATGGACCTTGATTCTCCTTCATCGTGTAGTCATTAAGCAACCTTGCACATTTCTTGAACATGAAATGTTGTCGGGAACTAATTCTACAATTGTCGCGTCGAAATATGCAAATTAGTGAATAGATAATAATGTATTCATTATATTTCTTTGATGGCTTCAGCGTGTCGGAAACGTTCTCGCATCTTTGTGTCACTAATTCTATTTCTATCTTCACTGTATCAATCGTTTCGTGGAGTTCCTTCACCTATCTTAAGCGTGTCGCAAACATTTACGCATGTTTGTGTAATTAATTACATTTCTATCTTCACTGTATTAGTTATTTTGTGGAGTTCCTTCACCTGGACTCAGCGTGTCGCAAACGTTCACGCATCTTTATCACTAATTCGATTTCTATCTTCGCTGTATCAATCATGTCCTAGAGTTCCCTCACCTGGATTTAACGGGTTCGATTACTCGCCAGTTAGAAATGTTGACTGTCGTCTTTTCTCCCGAGGCGTGAGAAGCCGTCAGTATAAGGGGCGTTCATTTGAAACCCGTTTGTGCCGCATCGCGCGTAATTGCGTACGTTGAACATGATCATGTCATAGTCATGTGATAAATATTGACCAATGAATAAAAGAGCACGTGCTTATCGTCCCATGATGCATAGGTTCTGTTTCTGATCGTTGAGAAAATGGCCAGGTTGATCCAAAATCCGCCCAAAGAAGCTAAAAGAGCGGTGATTCAGTTTCTTTCATTTTAGGGATGTCGACCAGTGGACATTCATGGAAGAATGCAGGCAGCGTACGGTAACAAATGTGTGCCGAAGACAACAGTGACAGACTGGGCACGAATGTTTCGGAAAGGACGTTAGTTCACGACAGATCTTCGACGGTCGGGTCAAGAGCATATTGTTGCAACAGAAAAATAACATCGCCAAGATTGATGCATCAGTACAGATGACCCGTTGTCGATGCATACGTTCGCAAGCGAAAGAATTTGATGTGTCAATTAGGACAATTCAAGAGGTCGTTCGTAAGAAACTGCAATATCGGACGGTGTGTTCACAGTGGGTACCACGGATGTTGACCGACCACCAAAAAGAGGAACGCATGGGATGGTATTTGAACCACTTGCTGCGTTACAGAGTGGAGGGTTATGCATTTCCTCTTCCGCATAGTGGCAGGCGATGAATCATGGTGTCACCACTTTGAGCGGAGCAGCAAAAGAGAGAGCATGCAATGGAGGCAAGCTGGATCACCAAAAGTATAACAATTCAAGTTTCAGGTTTCCGCTGGTAAAGTTATGCTGAGCGCATTTTTTTTACTATGAAGAGCTATTGTTGGCCGACTTTAAAGAATCTGGTGTCAACATCAACTCTACCCACTACTTGCAAACACTAGACAAGCTGCAAAAAGCCATCAAGAATAAACGACCCGGCATGCTTTCTCGCGGTGTGATTTTGTTGCACGATAATGCTCGTCCGCATGTCGCAAAGATTGTGCAGAAAGCGATAGCAAGGAAGAAGTGGGAATTTCTGCAACATCCAACCTATAGTCCTGATTTGTCACCATGTGATTTTCATTTGTTCGGACCTCTAAAAAAGCTCTGAAGGGGCAACGATTTCACACAGATGCAGACGTAATGAACGAGGTAAACAATTTGTTCAGTGAGTAACCACAATCCTTTTTTGCGGACTGCATTCGCCGCCTACCTAAGCAATGGGATACTTGCCTGAATGCCAACGGCGACTTCTTCTGACCAACTCACGTTGAATAATTCATTCAAAATGAATGCTTTGTTTAATTCTACCAAATCTGTTAATGTTTCTTTCATGCTTTTGTAATAAAGCCATTGGAACGGGTTTCAAATGAACGTCCCTAATACTTAAAAATGGAGTAATCATATCTCTGGTATGGTCTCCTGGTGTCCCATTCTCCCCCTATAAGTCTTTGTATAAACAATCAATACTATTCTCTGGTGGGAATCGCCGCTGTCCAGTGGCTAGCACAATCGCCTGCAGGCCTGGCTGTCATGACTTCGAATCCCGATCGATTCACAGATCTTCACTTAATTAACGTTTCAAGGCAAATTAGGCCCCTAAAATCATAATCGTCATGTGTATACCGACAAGCGTGGGCGGTCAAGTATCGCCATCTCATATGATCAACAGAGTCATGAATCAGCTCCGTGTTCTTGTCTTGACCATGCCACACGACCAAGCTATCCATCTATTTACTTGTCTGCCTTCCCCTTGTTCTTTTCCCCCTCAATCTTGCTAGTCGTCACCAAGTTCTCTAGTTTATTTCTTCTCATAACGTGTCCAAAAATTGTTGACCGTCTACCTCGATTTTCTCTAATCAGTTTACGGTTTTCATCTACTTCTTGTAGAAATTGCTAATTGGTTTTTCTGTCTGTCCATGGTATTCGTTGCATTTTCCTCAGAAACCACATTTCCACAGCCACCAGATACTTTTCAGCTTGTCTGCTCACTGTCCACGTTTCACATTATACAAAACTACAGGCTCTATGTAGCACTTCAACACTCTTTTTCTCGTAGAAATTTACATCTTTTTTATTGGTCCGTACGTTTTCCATCTAGCAAAAGGCTATATATACCTTCACCATAGCTATTCTTGTTCGAATCTCGTCACGGCACTTCCCATCAGATGTTATGGCTGTTCCTACGAGGGTAAGTTAATAAGTAAGTCGCAAATAGCTGTAGAAAAATATCTACACATGATAACAACTTGAAACCAGTTTCCGCAGAAGTCGGATGTGTCGGCCTAACGGCGCAAGAACGCAGCTCTGCTGTAAACAGGCATAACGCAATCACGTCCGGAAAAAAACTCCGGATGAACGAAGAAGAAGAAACCAGTTTATTTTTATACATTCATTGCCCCTTTATTTCGCAACATAATTTCCACCAACATTGATGCACTTATCCTATCGTTTTATCAGTCCTCCCACACCGGCTGCATAGAACTGCGTGCTTTGTTTTCATTTACCGGCCATCCCACATAACTGTGTGACTTACTTATTGATTCACCCTCGAAACTTTTTCTACACAACTATGCACCGCTTTACGGGACAAACATTTGTCAGCATAAACACTGACAACCCACCTTGGCGGGAGACATTTCGCGAATGAGGCGGAAGTTGAATGTGAAATGAAAACGTGGTTTAGAAAACAGAGCACGCAGTTCTATGTCACAGGTTTTGGGAGGACTAATAAAACGATGGGATACATGCATCAATGTTGGTGGAAATTATGTTGAGAAATAAAGGGACAATGTATGTATAAAAATAAACTGGTTTCAAGTTGTTATCATATTTAGTTATTTTTCTACAGCCACTTGTGACTTACTTATTAACTTACACTCGTAGATAGTTGTACCGATTCACGTGTACCATGAAATATTCTGGGAAGTACAGGCAGCCCGGCATGATGCTGACCTCATCACCAATCGAGTATCGTTGGTCTATACATTTATAGGACTAGCCCCATACACCCAATGTGCCAAAGGTATGGAAACAGGCCATTACATTTTACATTTAATTCTCTGGTAATCAACAACGTTCATCACTGACACATTTCCATTCTATAAACCACAACTGTTGATTGTGCAATACCCCAGAGAGCTGTTTTTATTGTGTTTGATGTCAGCGGATGACAGGCTAATTCCATAATGCACAGTGTCAGGTCACTAGGGCTAGATCCACTGTTCAAACAGTCTGCTAAAAATGACTGATGGAGCAGTTATCTGTTTGACCTGGGCGGCAGAGGTTTGTATCACCGGGGTCAACATTCAGCTCGCTGCAAACTCCGTAGACAGCATATTCTTACAGTGGGAATGTTATAGAAGAACATGCAGTATGTTAGCTTGACATCACAGGGGGGTATGCGCTGATAATGTGGTGAGCACGGTTAAGTGAGTTTTCGACGCCAGCGTTCGTCGTCCGCTAAGGGAAAGATTGGTCGCCTATTCTTTCGTGCATTCAGGCCTACAAAATATGATGGTGCTATCACATCAAAGACTCAGCAGGCTCCTGCTTAGAGAAGTGTTGTTGGCATCATGGCGTGGCGAAATATCTGTATCGGGCTTCTTTGCTAGTGGTACAGGAAGCTGTGGACAAACATGTAACCAACACCAAGGATTATGAGAAGAGGCATTAAATAGGTATTACAACGGGAGGGTTAACCAGGTAAAGCGGCCCGGGTTCAGATCCCACAGAGGTAGAAATCTTTTTGTCATGATAAATACAACTCTGGTGTCGAACCAGCCTCTGGTGTCGAACCAGCTTGATCAAAATGGGTACGCATAATGTGCAGAGCTGTATGGGAAGCCTAGTGGACGGACAGGCGACGAGTAAGGGAACTGCTCACTTCCACCCCATTATGCCACGGTCTAGGATTTCCATTAAACCTAACACTTCACGCCCCAAAGGCAATATGTCACTGGACAACCATTTACAATAACATCAAAAGTGTTTTGATAATACATGGAAACAACAGGTCCCTAAACGTTAACCCCATATAACAACTCAAAGAGAAAATCACGCACCTAACACGGTAAATGTACCACGTTGTTAAGAGTTACAAGCTTTCAGCGTGTTAATCGCGTGACTTTGAAGAATTATACATACTGTAATGGCTTTATTTGTGCAATGCAATATTTTAGGGATATAGACCTGCCAGCGGCAGTCACGACCAAAACAACTCCACAAAGAACACAACATGACTACCATGCTTTCAGCGCCTGTACTGGCATAGGAATGAGCACTGCCGTAGCGCAGTGGCTAGACGCTTGCCTGTCGGCCCGGTGGTTATCAGTTTGTATCCGCAATTTAGACGGATTTTTAGAACTGGTCTGGACTCCCAGGTCGATCCAGTCAAAAATTTTTACTCTTGGGGAATAAAGGCGGTCAGCATGATACGGAACTCAGTACGCCTGCAGTGTCGATTCATCTATACAAATAAGGTTATCACCATTTGTCCAATTCGCTTAAAGCGTATAAAAGGTCTTTACTTTTTACTTACTTTCAGCGTATGTAGCTTAGGGGTTGGTGAAGGCAGTTTCACAATTCTTTGACAAACTGGGGCGAGGTTTCGAAAACAGCAATCTCTGCAGTGCTTCCATTAGTCTGCGACTGGCTTCATTTGTGTGAGTAAACTGTATGATATGACACCCAGGATTTCTCCCAATATAGCCAGATAAGAAGTGAGTGAATACTGGTCTAGTGAGACGGCACTTCATTCAAAACTGTACATAACAAAAGATGAACTCCAAAGAAATATTGGCTACATCACGGGAAGTCGTCTGTCGGTGTAAACATGATGAAAGAGCGAACGCAAGAAGAAGAAAAAGAAGAAGCAACCTTGTTCGTTGCCAGGGTAAGTGGTTATACCTTGTTCTGTGGTACTCTAGCCAACATCAAAGAGCACCTTAGAGATGTACACTTATCCAGGTGGGTACTTGATCCCCAGAACTGCCTTTGCTACCCTAGATCATCTACCGCGCAGTGGTACAGTTGGGATGTTCCCTTCGACGAGTTTTGAGCAGTAAGACCCCATCGTCACAATAAAAAAAGTCGCTTAAAAGTCGACAGGGTCGACTTCATTTCACCGGGTTTTTATCCCATACGGCCCAGTCTCTTTCCGCAGAGCCGAAAGCGTCGCACAAAGCACTAACTCCGTAGCTCCAGCGACGACCCTCAGAAGTCTAAGAAAAAATGCACTCGTGAACCGAAGGACGCGGCCCGGAATCGAACCCACAACCTTCGGAGCCCGAGTCAGACGGCTTGACCACTTCGCCACGGAGACTCCCCATCATCACAATGTACCCTACCAACTGGCGTAGGCGTTCACGTCTCACCACAAATATAGGTCCTTAGTGTCCCGAGTCCTACTTTACACGTTTTTCTATTAGCTGTCAGTCGAAACAAGAAACTCAAAATATCGCCAGTATTGACACTCCACTGGTTAAAATGCATCCTTGATTTTTCTTAATCCGATACGATCAAAGCACTTGCAATTATTGGCAACTAGAATTTTCTGTTCGTACCGTATTCTGATTAAATACATAATAAGAAACATCAAAAGTGTGAGTCCGTAGGTTTTCTGATGTGAAACTTAACAAATCATAACCTGTATCTCATCTGATGTGTCTCCACCTTGAAGAGGTAGAGGGGCGTGCGTGTTCCGGTAACCCAAAGAGTTATGCCGACGGTGGCGTGCCTACTGTTCGGATCTCCTATGTCCGACAGGGGAATGGAACCAGACGAATCTAATACTGACACACACCTGCTGTCTGTAGGTAGAATAGGGAAAGCAATTCCTTGACGAAACAGTGCAGCGCAATTCACCAAATTATTTTATATCTAACTTGTTCAAATATTGTGTGTGGTAGTTATGATAAATAGTATTATCGTTTCATACTAGGTGTGGTTAGCTTTATTTATGCATGCCCTTTATGTAATTATGAAATTCATAGCCTGTGTCCCATATTTCAAAGATAGGGGTTTTGAGTTTTGTTGAAACTTCATTACCCAGAGCCCGTAGATTATTTATCTGAAAGCCCGTGTAATTGCTTTCAGAACATGCCGTCTTTTGTTAAGCGTTTTCGCAGGTGCGCAATTGTTAATTGTTGTTTTTACGGAGTCGATAGGGTAGCGGGTTACAGGTTAGTGCCCGAGAAGGCAAGCCGGGGACTCTAATAGCTCTAGTGTTTATATATCGCTCCCTCTGTGTGGTTGCCTGTCCATTCACCTACCTCTCTGCTGAAAACTAATACTATATAGCAAAATCTAGATTCACAAATAATGGCATGCTTTGGGTGGGTGGGGGAAGAAAGAAATGAGTGGGGAAATATTGAGAGAGAGAGAGAGAGAGAGAGAGAGAGAGAGAGAGAGAGAGAGAGAGAGAGAGAGAGAGAGAGAGAGAGAGAGGAATAACTTGTAAATAATAATAATAAGTGTGTCCCGAATCAGTTTCCTGCTTGGGTCTGTGGTGCGACAGGGCCATAACATTGTATAGACCTGAATGCGCTGAGCATTTGGTGGCCAGTCTTGACCTCATTTATCGAGACAGGCACATGTGTCGAGCCCTCGTCCGACCGCGCTCATGGCATCATTAGCCCAGCTCACTGTCAACCACGCTAACTCAAGACATCAGTCGTGTAGACAACCAGTCATAGGCCGCTAAATAACACAACTAATCTCCTTCTAAAGCAGTCACGATATTGAACAAACGGTGTGCCCATTACATGCATTTCGTATTCGTCATGTAAAGAACAAACACACATGCTCCCGCAGATAATGCCCCTCGTCTGACTTAGACAAAAGGAATGCCTTCACGATGTGTATCACGATCAAGTATTTTAGCCATTAGGCTGGTCGTGAAACCTACCGTCATTCCATTCCATATTGTATATTTTGTGCCGCTCTCTTTAACTCCACGCTTGCCTGCATTAACATATCTGCGCATGCCTGTTTTATCAATGTTTTTGCTGTTCCTTCCCATATTTAAAATAAAAAAGTTCCGAAGCAGGAACCTGTTGAAGTGTTAGGACCATCACATGACTGTAGGCCGTAGTGCATGTGGGAATTAGGTGGCCGGTTATTATCTCCCGTAGCGAACGACCAGAGCTGACATGGAAAGCGTATCGTCTCGCTCATGTCATTGTCAGCGTAAGTTTCATGCATTAGGGTGTGATGAAGCTATGAGAGCTCGCGCTGTTTGTGTTATTTCTTGATGTATTCCAAGACTTGTTCATGTATCAATTTTCATGACCGGATGGATAAGAGCGCTCTCTTAAACTTCCTGTGCGCTAATGCCGATGTGACGGGTTCAGCCCCTACATCGGTTAGCTGGACTAAAATACTGACTCTCGATCTTAAGGACGTAAATTACAAGTACCTCAGAAGTCGGAGTGGGTTCGCCGGAAGGTGAGGAGCGCTAGTAATGGGGGAAAGCTAATCTACTTGCGATGGCGTGTCGGACAAGATTCGTAATGCCGCTAACTCGCGTTCGAAACACAGCGGTGACCGATTTGGCAGCAAACCGTGTCTCGCCGGTTTTAACGTGTTGGTATGGGAGCCGGTCGTTCAGAAAGCAACGGCAAACTACTGAACGTAAAGCTTGCCAAGACATCAACAACAGCACTAAAATGCTGGTGTTGACTGCAACGTCCTGTAAAGAATATGCATCTTTTAAACAAAATGTCTACACGCAAATATCAGTAAGGTTCACTAGAATTAGCAGCAAGTGTATGGACTACGCCTGAGGTCAAAGCGAGTGAATATATAAAAACGAATTTCCAATCCAGCTGGTACTTGTCATTTTTTCGATAACACCACATCTCAAATACCTCTATGCGTTGCCTGGGAATAACATTTAGTTTTTTAATGACAATATGTCAGAAACGGCTAGACTTCTTAGTGTGCACGAGTGAGAAAATATTCATAGGGCTTTCACAAATGACAATTCAAATGATCAGATAAACACCTGCAGCGCGTTACTACATCTCGTGTCTTGACAGTTGCTTAAAGCCGGCTTAATCATGCATGGATGCGAATGTTGTCCGGTGAGTAATGAAATAAGTGAAGCTCCTGGGGGGAAGTGAAGTTGTGTGTGTGTGTTTTTATATTTTGTTTTTGTTGTTGTTGCTGTTTGTTTGTTGATAGAGTAAATGACCGAAAACGAGAAGTGCAACTGGTCAGTTTCACAAGAACACAAACGCGTCAGAATGTATATTGCGACTAGAAAGTCTTCGTCGTTACACAAACAACAGACTAAAGGATGTCGAGAATATCGGGAACAGAGAAGAAAGCCAGACGCTGAAGTATTGAGAGCTGCAGGTGTAAACAAGATCTGTCCTTAAGACCGTAATGACAATACAAAATATATCAGGCATATCAACTGACACGGTGAAACAGAGAAACTTGCCTTATGTGAGAACATACAAGGCGGTCAGAGAAAGATGTATGCGGAAAGCACAAATAATTGGGCAACAAAAATAACGTAGACTTCATCAAAATATCAATTGGTAGACAGAAATGGAAGGTCATGCACCAGACCATGCGGACGAATAAATATAGGAGGACGAGGACGAGGAGGAGGAGGAGAAAAAGAAGGTCAGCATGACCGAATGGGTAAGACCGCTCGCTATTTAACTTCCGGTGTGCTGAAGCCGAGGTAGCGGGTTCAACCTCTACACCGGTCAGTTGGACAAACATGCCTACTTCTCGTCGTTGACTTGGGGGTGTAAATTATAAATGCCTCAGAAGTCTGAGTGTGTTCGCCCGGTGGTTAAGGACACTCGTAATAGAGATAGCTAATCCACACGCACAAATCAGCCCAATGCACTAGAGGTAGTAACACGTCGTGTATGGACCACGTTTGAGTTCAAAGCGAGAGAACGCAAAGAAGCAGAAAATCTATAAGTACTACAACTGTTCGAGTGTTACACCCAATAGGAGCAAACAATACCAGGCGTGGAAGAGATCCTAGAACAGTGCTTCTCAACAGATGGGTATTTAAGGGTTTCCCGGGAGGGGGTTAATATTATTTCAAGATTGCGTTAATACAAGAACCGATTACTTGATATTGTTTTTCCCTCCATACTTTACAGTTCTATACTTCTCGCCCTTCTGAAATTCGTTGTATAACGTTAATAGACCTGCAAATCACGTTTTATGTAGACGTCTAGACTTGTTCTAGTATATGTGATTAAATTTAGCTACCATTTTACTTATACTGTGTAGGGGCGTGGGAGGAGGGAATTTATAGGGAGGAAATACGAAAGGGGGGGTGACATTCTGAACATATGGTGAAGGGGTGCATGCCCCCCCCCCCAAAAAAAAAGGGTGAGAACCACTGTCTTACAACATCAACAAACATCAATAAGTGAAAGTGAACTACAACGTTGCTATCAAAACTACAACGTTGCTATCAAAAGCAAGGTAACTTTATGGCATATACTGCCGTAAAGGTGAGAAGGGTTTGACCTTAACAGTAGATCGTGACATAACATGCCAGGGCAGAGATTTTCCACCTTGTTTATTTCTTGGCTCAACTGACTAACCCCATTCATTATTCGGTTACCCTGTATAACTAGTCAACTAGTAGCAGGATAACTAGTAGAAACGCTAGCCACGGCTCCACCATTTAGCTTTACCCTTTTATTAAATAGCGAACAAAGCTCAGGAAAGTCTTTGGGAAAATGTAAAGAGGTAATTATAATATGTTGACAAATATTAACGTACAAGGAAAAACATATATACAAATTGTCCCGTAAAACATCTCACGCATATCCTTTACAGGACGACGCAATAAATCCCAGCATCATTTGGCCGTTTAAAAAAAAATAAATTATTATGCAGTTTTTTAACGCAGAGTATAATTTTGTGTTTACAGCCAAATGCGAAGAGTACCCATGTGCACTTGTGGCACCACGAGCCGCCACCACGCGCAATTTGAAAAGCGCTGCGCACAAGGGTAACCATCTTCTACTGCAGTCGTCCATTCTTACCAGAGAATTCCTAAAACTATTAACTATTCAATTTCTCGTTATTAGGTCGACCCCGCTGTCCATTGTTTTAATGGTGGTGAGAAAAAATGCATTCCTGCTGTTACCAAGGGCTGAATCGTGGGTCATTGTAAGCGAGTGCAACAGTTAATGTGCTACCATGGTCCGTGTTGACCAACTGACAGCGACGACACAACAAGGCTATCTTGTCAACTAGCAACACGAGAAATACTGCACAGAATAAACATATCCAACGTCAAGAAGCGACACAATGAGCAGCCATAAGAATGAATGAGTATGTCTGTGTAATATAATTGGAAGTGCAATAACGAGCGTGTTATTTATGTTGTAATACATACAAATACCGGGCGCTAGCAGACAGCAGGTTGTTTCGTCTACTTCCATACGGCAGCTCAGACCTGACGAAACTCTCTCTCTCTCTCTCTTTCTCTCTCTCTCTCTCTCTCACACACACACACACACACACACACACACACACACACAATGTAAGACAGGCCTGCGTGCATAGGTTTGTGACACTTTGAAAATAAAGTTCTCAGTTCGAGGGGAAGAGAGGCAGAGGCTGACCAAGAGATGGGTTGAGACGGTGGCATGGAGGAATATCAACAGCGGAGTTGATCCAGAAAAAAAAAGACCGAGATATGTGGAGAGTCATGAACACCCACGCCAGCCGGCACGGCACTTGATGATATATATATATTATATATATATATATACATGCAATTAAGTATGCGCACGCGCACACTCGATGTTATGTCAACTTCTGCATTATTCGCAAACTGTTCTTGCGAAGCTACTTATACCGTCATCATAAGCATTAGTCCGTATCATCCCCGCACAAGACCATGCTATTAACAGCTGTCCATTATACGAGGACAATAGAAAATATAAGTACCTTAGCGCCCTTTATTCCAGACGATCTAATGGAGTACTTATCCGATTCAACCTAAATAAAAATAGTTGAATAAATCGATGTAGATAAATAATTCACCGCAACTGTTGATTCCAGCCAACGACATCAGCAGACACGATCCATTTTCCCTACACTAGTGCATTTCCCCTACGTTAACCTTCGGAGTAGTGCTACAGGACATTATTTCAAGCAAATAATTAGAAGCAACTGGTTTTCCAGCGTCTCTCACACTCAGCAGTAATATACTGGGGATCGCTAATTAACCGTGTACTCCCAGTAATATTGATGAAACACGCCCACTCCAGAAGTAAAGCAAATACAAGTAGGATCAGAGATTTTATACCGCATTCAGTGTTCAAGTAAGACTTACGCAGGTATCCATCGGTTTACGTAATCGTAATGCAATATTTACGGGATGCCGTATAAGGAATCCATTAATTGATGTTATGCTGTATATAGATATCCCTTAATGTTACTGGCTTTGCTCGACGTGTCTTTTAGACACACTGATTCAGCTCGTGGTGATTGTCCCTTTGGTTTTGGCAAAGGATCACTTTTATAGCACACGAATAACTCCACAAGTGCAACAAATCTCCTCTCATAGACCACACAAAGAGAATCTTTCAACACAGTACACGAACTCCGTAGCACTGACGAGGGTCCAAGTGCACTTTTCGATCTCCACCTGGCGAGAGATTAAGAATCGAAACGTGTAAGCTGGTCCTCAGAGTTTCTCCTCACATGTTCGAGACGGCCAGAGGGTCCGTTCACGTACACCGCGGAATCAGGGTGGGGTATATCATCCTGTATTTATTTTCATACTTTCCAGACCGTGAAGCGAACCGAACCAAGTACGAGACGGAGGAGACGCGGCAGTCGTAATATCTTAGCCTCCCCTCCCGAACCACTCCTTTATTTACAAGGTCCTGAATTTACTTCCGCGCTTTTGATAAAGACACTGATGAGTCACAGGAAGAAGTGAAATCAAACAGCATAAGATGATTAATTGGAAAGAAAAGGTTTTTTCAATGAGCAAAGCACTGTCGTGTCTTAGAAAACATCGTAAACACCGACATTTAACCCATTCAGTCCCATGCAACTAAGCGTGTGTTTGTTGGTTACCCCTTATGATATACACATTGGCACCTTGCCGTCTTGACAGACGATAGTTTGTGCTTCAAAAAGGCATAATAACTTTTAACTATGGCGGTAGCGAGTGTGACTGATAAGGCCAATTTGCGCTGCAAATGTCCGTTCACAGTGGGTGCATGTGAACACGTGGTCATTTCCACCATCATGCACCATCTTACGTCTCAAACGCTTGGTGTGTGACTTTTCTGCAATAATTTTCTCCTTTGACTTTATTCCATTTCTGATATTTGCCCTCCATGCAACACGTTCAGCGGCGACTTGCTCCCAATGTGCATTATCAATGCCTGTATCAATCATGTCCCGCTTACACACATCTTTGTATCGTAGTAGAGGCCGACCCTGAGATCTCTTACCCATCTGTAATTCACCAAAAAAGATATCCTTTGGTATTCTACCATCATCCATCCTCCTAAGATGTCCTATCCATCTAAGTCTACGAAGACTGAGCATGGAATAAACTGTCACACAACCTGATCTTTCCAATACTTCAGTATTTGTGATTTTGTCTTGCCACTTAATACCAAGAATTCTTCGCAGACACCGCATATGAAAGCTGTTTAAATTGTTCTCTTGGTGTGAGTAAGTTGTCCAGGTTTCACTGCCATAGAGAAGAGTACTAAGGACACAGGCTTGATAGACAAGGACTTTTGTTTTGGCAGTAAGCTTCCTGTTCTCCCAGACTCTTTTTCTTAACCTGTTCATTGTTGTTGCTGCCTTACCAATCCGGATGTTGATTTCCTGATCTAGGGATAATTTGCTATTTACCACTGATCCTAGATATGTAAAATGGTCTACTATCTCTAGTTCGGCGTCATCAATAAAGATTGATGGTACCCCATGTGCACCTTGAGACATAATCTGTGTCTTCTTTTTGCTAATTGTTAAACCAAATTCAGAACAAGCATTGGAGAATGCAGATAGTAGACATTGCAATTCTTCCTCAGAGTGGGTCGTAACTGCAGCCCTTATGATATATACCTATGCTATCTCTTGTGCTCAATTTCAATGATACATTGAAACACATAACCCAGGGGTTGAGAATCTCAAAAGTTCAGATGTCCGCTGCTTTTTCGATTCACAACTTGCATTGCGTTTTTTGCAAATACGAAAAGGATAGCATACAGCACCCTGATCTTGGGGTAATGAATCAGACGTCTAGCCTTATCAGACATGGGCGAAAAAGCTAAAGTTGCGCAACCTAGCAATACAATTGTGCAAAATAAACATCCTGTCTTGTAAGATTAAATAAAGCAATACAAGGGTAGAGAATAGCCTGTTGTGCCAGACGTAACCTAGCTATACAATGAGATACAGAATGAACTAAACATGTCACGGCGAGAACAAAACGTGTACCGTGAATCAAGAGCTGCGCTGTTTAGAACGTTAATTGAGAAGACCTCAGAATAGTATAGGGTGTATTGTTAATGATTGTGCAGTGTTTGAAAATACTGCCGATCCACGTTTTGTATTTACCTTTTATTTTGCATGAACTTTACAGAGGGTGAATACAAAACTTGGAATTAGCCACGGATAATGAATATTACTTACTTTAAAAAAAAAAAAGCTAAACAGTGAATGCTATTTTACCACATTGTGTAAATTCAAAACATTTACGTACGTTACGTTTTCCATCACGTGTGATACCAAAAGGGTAATTTATACTAAAGGCAGTTATTTATTTATTATGCATTTATTATATTTGTCACATTGGTGTAGCGACCAACAAGCACCCTCCTTTCCCGTCGTTCTTTACCTTCTTATTCTTATTCTTCTTCTTCTACCTCATTCTTCTTTCAGAGTATTTACCTTTTATTTTGCATGAACTTTACAGAGGGTGAATACAAAACTTGGACCGGCAATATTTTCAAACACTGCAGTCATTAAACATACACTCTATATAACTAGAAAGTCCTTTGTCAGGAACCCACAGGACAAACGAAATATAGAAATATCTAACACATTCAAAGAAGATAATTAGGGTAAAAAATGAATATAATGGGAAAGATATAAAACAAAAAGATAGGAAGACTTGGTGAAAGGTGACCGAGGGCCTATGATCCAATGGAGGATATAAGGCGCAAGAAGAAGTCTTGTCTTCTAGCTAGACAACGGCCTATCTTGTTACTCTATCTCATGTTTCACTTGAGAAAGAAAGAAAGAAAAACAGAGAGAGAGAGAGAGAGAGAGAGAGAGAGAGAGAGAGAGAGAGAGAGACAGACAGACAGACATACAGACAGAGAGAGAGACAGAAAGAGAGAGACCTTATAGAATGAACCCGAATTAATATTTAATTTGTTGGCGATGCACATTTAATGAAATTCTCCACCTGTTGAAGTCGCGCTATTTATATGTATGGGTATCGAAGGCACTACAGTTATCTTTTCGCACACGTTACATTGTGAAATATGTTAATTTATACAAAAATGGTAAGTAGTCATTTCATATGCACAATGGGTCTTTGACGTGACAAGGAAAGAAACAAATATATGTTCTTGGAGAAAAGAATTAGCCACGGATAATGAATATTACTTACTTTAAAAAAAAAAAAAAAGCTAAACAGTGAATGCTATTTTAACACATTGTGTAAATTCAATACATTTACGTACGTTACGTTTTCCATCACGTGTGATACCAAAAGGGTAATTTATACTAAAGGCAGTTATTTATTTATTATACATTTATAATATTTGTCACATTGGTGTAGCGACCAACAAGCACCCTCCTTTGCCGTCGTTCTTTACCTTCTTCTTCTTATTCTTCTTCTTCTACCTCATTCTTCTTTCAGAGACTTTCAGCGCTAAGTATAGAAAAGACATTTGTAGAGATTTCGCATATGCTGCTTGCATAGTGTTATTATTTATCCATCGGAGCCTCTTAGGGATGTGTGTCGCCTCTGGTTCTCTTGGGAGAAACAAAATAGGGACAGTAGCTCAGTGGTTGTGACTTTTGTCTCTGACTCGTACAGACCTGTTTCCATTCATGGGATGGGCTGGATTTTTTGAAAACAGGAAAAGGTTGGTGTAATCCCATTCACTGGATCTTGGGGTAGTTTATCCGGCGTCTAACCTTCTCGGACAAGGTCGAGAAATTGGTTTAATAGGTTAAACATCCTTAGCAGTTGGAAATCGGGAAGTGCTGGCCGAATACCAATTCTCCCAGATGCAATATGTGGTAGTGTTTGTCCATCAAGAATGATGCTGACCATTCATTTCATCCAATGCTGTTGAAAGTGTGGAGCCGTGAGTTCTAAGATGGCTGGTAAAGCCTATTTTGGCTCGAAATGTTCTTTGACAATGTGGCAAAGAGTGCTTGACGTTCCAGGAGGAGGATCACCTGCTGTGGTTATTTTATGTTTTTGTCCAGTCTTTTTTTTTTTTTACACAGCTCTTGTAGTCGTTTGCTTCACAAGTAACTCTACCCTTGCGTAATGATGTACGCCATAAATTTCAGTCTTTGGTAGCAGTCTCCCAAGTGTCGTGATGAATTCTAAAAGCTTTTAGTGAGATCTGCAGTGTCTTTAAAACGATTCCTGTGACAGCATTGAGAGCGTTTATCACAGCGCAGCTCACCGTAAAATATTCTTTTAGGAAGCCTGTGATCTGGCATGCGAGTCAAGTGACTAGCCCAGCGAATCTGAATCTTCATTAGTAGAGTGTAGATACTGGGCATGGATGCTCTTTCTAAGACGTCAGTGTCTAGGATCTTTTCTTACCATTTGATCTTCAATAGCTTCCTAAACCAGACTGCGTGGAAGTGGTTTAATTTCCTAGTGTGTCGCTGATAGACAGTCCAAGTTTCACACGCATAGCAGCGTTGATAATACGACTTGCTTTGTAGACCTTCAGCTTGGTTTGGAGGATTATTCCATTTATGTCCTACACATTGTTTTGTAAGTTTTGATGGCCGTGATGGTAATAAGGTGATTTTGTTGGTGGTGGTTGCTGTAAATGTACTTGTGGGTTTGATGGTGGTGATTGTGCTAGTGACGGATTTAGTTGTAGTAGTAGTAGTAGTAGTAGTAGTAGTAGTAGTAGTAGTAGTAGTAGTAGTAGTAGTAGTAGTAGTAGTAGTAGTAGTAGTCGTGGTGGTGGTGGTGGTAATCGCAGCAACAGCTGCAGATTTCAGCTGCAGCAGTAATAATAGTAATATGTGAAAGCATGATATCAATGATGTGTTTCCCGTGTTAGTCCCATGTTATCTTGAATGCATATTGCTACCGCAAGAGTCCTTCGCTGAGATAAGTCTGCCCGCGTTGAACCTCTTCAGCAGTCCACTCGAGTACAGATAATGGTTTCACTAAAACCGTTATCTGACAATTATGACAACTCAATGCTGAATATATGACGACAGCTGCCTCCTCCAAGTCAGCAGGCAGTGGGCACCGATCAATTATGTCAATATGCACACTATCGGAGATGCGAAACCGGTAAACCATTTTTGGATTCAGCAAACATCGACGCAAACAACTCCTGAAAATAATTCTACATTCCGGTGAGTTAATTGCAGAGGCATCCTATTCGGAGACTAGTTTGTGTGTGTGATGATGATCCAATCGATGGAACTGAGGTCGCGACCTGTGTACGAGACCAGTATGTGCAAAAGCATTCACATTACCTTCTTCTAAATCATGACCACTTTACTTGTAACAAAGTTTATAATTTTGTCAGATCAACGATCTTACTTTCTACTTTTTCCAGAATGCCGTGGGATTTTTAACATGCACAAATTACATTCATATATCATCATGTGCCCATGCCGATAAGTGTGGCCAGTCACAGTTCAACATTTCGCATGATAACTAGAGGTTTGGATCATGTTTTTGGTCATGTCCTGATTATGCCATCCAGGTATTTATCACTTTGCCTTCTCCTAATTACATACCAGGCCTGATTTCGCCCGTGTCAGACAAGTCTAGGTATCCAATCTCACTAACCAAGGGATCACGGGGATGTGGCATGCTATCTGAAACCAATGGTGTCTGATGCCCAGCATCACTGGGAATCATCGCTGGGAGCGAACAGATTAACACCGACCCTTCCTAGCAATGCCCGTCCACACCCGGAAAGCAGGGGAAAACAATGAAGCAACCAGGTCAAGCGGGTGTCAGAGATGTCTATAGAATGGAAATGCATTGGGGAAAAACGGTCAGTCTTCTTCCTGATGACATCGACAAAGGAAACCGCAGTCTTCCCCCCTGAAGATTTCGACAAAGAAAACCGACCAGTCCTCCTCCTGATGACATCAACAAAGAAATTCGGTCAGTCTTCCTCGTGGTGTCTTCGACAAAGGAAACCGATCAGTCTTCCTCCAAGTGACTTCGACAAAGGAAACCGATCAGTCTTCCTCCTGATGACTTCAACAAAGAAAACCGGCCAGTCTTCCTCCAAGTGACTTCGACAAAGGAAACCGATCAGTCTTCCTCTAAGTGATCTCAACAAAGAAATTCGGTCAGTCTTCCTCGTGGTGACTTCGACAAAAGAAACCGATCAGTCCTCCTCCTGATGACTTCAACAAAGAAATTCGGTCAGTCTTCCTCGTGGTGTCTTCGACAAAGGAAACCGATCAGTCTTCCTCCAAGTGACTTCGACAAAGAAAACCGATCAGTCCTCCTCCTGATAACTTCAACAAAGAAACCCCGCCATTCTTCCTCCAAGTGACTTCGACAAAGAAAACCGATCAGTCTTCCTCTAAGTGATCTCAACAAAGAAAACCGACCAGACCTCCTCCTGATGACTTCAACAAAGAAAACTGCCAGGCTTCTGCGCGGTGTCTTTGAGAAAGGAAAGCGGTCAGTCTTCCCCGGGTCGTTTTGGAGAAAGGCAAGTAGGAGGTCTCCGTGACGATGTGGTTAAGCTGTCCTCGTGCTCAGATTTGCAAATTTTTTTTCCTCCTCCGGAGACCCCTGGAGTTCGGCTCCGGAGTTGTGGAATTCGTGTTCTGTGCGCGCTTCCGGCAGGCGATTAACTGTTCTGCTCTAAGTTAGATGGGAAAAATCATGTGCAATGAAGTCGATCGACTTCTCTTTAACCCCGTTTTTCGGAGACATGAAACTGGCCAGTCTACATCAAGATGTCCTAATGTAATACATGCAATGCCTGCTCACTTCACTAGCACACGGCAGATGTACCATAGGACTGTGCTAATAATTAATTTACGTTTAGTGTTACCACCGCAGAAGGGTAATTAGTATGTATTCTTTTCACTATCTCAATGAATAAAACTCAGTGTGCGGGACTGGCTGCTCTGACCTCTGGAGAACAGAGGCAACTAGGAATAAACTGGTAGCCTAACATTATAGTGCCTTGATTTAGCAGAGGTAAAATACTTAACCCAGCACGCTTGTCTGCCACTCCTTCCACGTAAATTCCCTCCAACAATTTCCCTTATATTTATATACGAATATCCCCTAACATCTCCATGTTTATGGAATGTTTAAACAGGCACCTTCATAAATCAATCGTGGTTGTAACAAGCCATTTCCTTCTCACACCACTTAGCTGCACACATTCTGAATGCACTATTTACGGCAGTTTATATCGTGCCTGCCCTGTGTATAAAAGAGATATTTAAAATGTAACGGTAATCACACCATATTCTAAAATCAATAACACAAGCTGTCGATAGAAAGCGAAGAGATTCCATGCATTATACATTTTATGTTTATGTAGTCAGCTGACCATCGTTTTTGTTTTTTTTTCCATTTCCCAAACTCTAATGAGGTCTGGTAGCTTCGTTTTACGATCGGTTCATTAGGAAAGTTGCAATTGCATGTGAACCTTGGCAAAATATCACACATAACTTTGCGAAAGATCACATAGAACCTTGGGAAAAAATCACATAGAATTGTGGGAAAAGATCACATAGAATCGTGGGAAAAGATCACATAGAATCGTGGGAAAAGATCACATAGAATCGTGGGGAAAGATCACATAGAATTGTAGGAAAAGATCACATAGAATTGTGGGAAAAGATCACATAGAATTGTGGAAAAAGATCACATAGAATCATGGGAAAAGATCACGTAGAATTGTGGGAAAAGATCACATAGAATTGTGGGAAAAGATCACATAGAATCATGGGGAAAGATCACGTAGAATCATGGGAAAAGATCACATAGAATTGTGGGAAAAGATCACATAGAATTGTTGTTAAAGATCACATAGAATTGTGGGAAAAGATCACATAGAATTGTGGGAAAAGACCACATAGAATCATGGAGAAAGATCACATAGAATTGTGGGAAAAAATCACATAGCATCATGGGAAAAGATCACATAGAATCATGGGGAAAGATCACGTAGAATCATGGGAAAAGATCACATAGAATTGTGGGAAAAGACCACATAGAATCATAGAGAAAGATCACATAGAATCGTGGAGAAAGATCACATAGAATTGTGGGAAAAGATCACATAGAATTGTGGGAAAAGACCACATAGAATCATGGAGAAAGATCACATAGAATTGTGGGAAAAGATCACATAGAATCATGGGAAAAGATCACATAGAATCATGGGGAAAGATCACGTAGAATCATGGGAAAAGATCACATAGAATTGTGGGAAAAGACCACATAGAATCATGGAGAAAGATCACATAGAATTGTGGGAAAAGATCACATAGAATTGTGGGGAAAGATCACATAGAATCATGGGAAAAGATCACATAGAATCATGGGGAAAGATCACGTAGAATCATGGGGAAAGATCACATAGAATTGTGGGAAAAGATCACATAGAATCATGGGGAAAGATCACATAGAATCATGGGGAAAGATCACATAGTATCATGGGGAAAGATCACATAGAATCATGGGGAAAGATCACATAGAATTGTGGGAAAAGATCACATAGAATCATGGGAAAAGATCACATACAATCATGGGGAAAGATCACGTAGAATAATGGGAAAAGATCACGTAGAATTGTGGGAAAAGACCACATAGAATCATGGAGAAAGATCACATAGAATTGTGGGAAAATATCACATAGAATCATGGGGAAAGATCACATAGAATTGTGGGAAAAGATCACATAGAATCATGGGAAAAGATCACATAGACTCATGGGGAAAGATCACATAGAATTGTGGGAAAAGATCACATAGAATCATGGGGAAAGATCACATAGAATCATGGGGAAAGATCACATAGTATCATGGGGAAAGATCACATAGAATCATGGGGAAAGATCACACATACAGACAAAACACGACAACATTAATCATTTAACTATAAAGAGTCGTATGTGGTGGAAAACAAAATACCACCTACAGAAGTCACAGCTGCAGCGAAAGGGACAGCAGGTGTCAGGGTCATAAATTTAATACAGTCTTCACTGTAAAAACAAAACAACAGTCAACGTCGAGCCAATGTCTACACACAGTTAAATGAAACAAACAACAACATTTACATGCATAACTAGTCTCCCGCCGATGCTTTTGTGCATTACTAATTATACTACATTCCGAAAATGTCTTTCTTTCACTTACATTCCAGTGAGCTAGCTTAATATCCTTTTACATAATGTCGCAGTCAACTCAGAATTTTTGGCTGTTTGTGATTTCTTGGCAAGTTTACGTTCAGTAGTTTGCCATTGCTTTCTGAACGACCGGCATTGATACCATTTTATAAAAACCAACGCAAAGCGGTCTGCTGCCAAATCGCCCGAAACTGTGTTTCGAACGCGGTATGCGGAATTACGAATTGTGTCAGTAACTCCCTGACCACTGTAGGCCGGTTAAATTCCAATATATTTACAGCATGGGAGCCGCGGTAGCGCAGTAGCTAGACTCCCGCCTGCTGGCCTGGTGGTCATGGGTTCCATCTGGCCGGGACTCCCAGGTCCACCTAGTCTAACATGAATACCAGGGAAGGTCCTGGGAAGTACCAGCAGCTGGCGTGATACCGGGTGCCGACTGGTCTATACAACTGTAGGTCTAGATTTGAGTTGAGTTGAGCTAAGAACCGACATCACTGCAATCAGGATATTCCCATATGCGCTCCGTCCCCTCGTTCAATAGCTAGCGAAGAGTCACACTACTAATCGTTCCCACTGCTATCTCTGATTGAAAGTTCTCCTAGTCTTCCCTCTCAGTTTTAGGATTCAACCAGAACCCCTGCCAATCCCCCGCAATCTCATCCTTTCCACATATGGGTTCTCAATCTGTTCCTCCGCCTTCTCCACTTGGTCCCACAGGCGCACGACCACCTCTCCCATGGCTATTGGGAATCGACCATCGAGAGGTGCATTCCCTGCCAGCCTATCAGCCTGTTCATTCCCCGGTACACCCGCATGGCCAAGGCAAAATATCCATATAATTCTTACAATCTGTGACCTCTGAAGCGAGGTGAGCCATTCCACACGAAACATTACTTTCTCCACTTTACTAAGCCTACTTCTTGAGTCCGTGATGAAGACAATGTGTGTTGCAGTGGTCTCCTCTACCCAAAGGAATGCCGCTGTGACTGCTTCCATCTCCATTCTCATGCTGGAGGTCGTAGCCTCATATGCCATACTCTCCTTTTTCAAGACTCGTCCTTTGCAATAAAACCCCAACCACTCCGTCTGTTTCTCACCACTGACCCATCAGTATAGATCACTATGTACGTGTAGATCTATAAGCCCAACAGCGCTAAGGTTTGTAAAAGTCCTTTACTTCATTTTACCTGTATCTGCATTATACTCTCAGAGAATAAGTTTAAATTGTTGAAAACAAAGAAAATAGAAACGCTTAGATAAAAGCGCTGTGGCGGAGGTGTTACGGACGCAAGTCGCAATCCCGCACATCGCGCTCGAAACCAACTGCTGGCGATTTGGAAGCAGACCGCCTTGCGTTAGTTTTAATACAATGGAATGAGTGCCGCTCGTTTAGAAAGTATTGGCAAACTGCTGAATGTAAACTTGCCAATAAACCACAAACAGTCAAAAACTGCTGGGGTTGACTGCGACGCCATGTAAAGGATATGCAACTAACTTTTTTTAAAGGTAAAGTACGGGACGCTCCTGTGTTACAGGGGCACATGAGGAAAGACAAGAATAGTAACACTGTAACCTACCACGCAAGTGATAAGAGGCAACTAATCAGCCACCAATCATTAACTTGTCTACAAACGGCTTGGCGTGAGTTGCATGACGGCCCACGCTCCATTGACAGATGGAAGTCAGAAGAAAACGAAGAAGAAAGTAAGGAACACTGTTTGTTGTGCAGGGATGACGTGTTTATGAGTCACATGTTTTATTGACAATGCAGACCATACTGAGCGGCGTTGATCTGAAACATGCAGAACGACTACAGCGAGTACTGATAAACTACACGCATTCATTAATTGGTGTCTGTGCAATATATGATTAAAATGGTTTGAGAGAATCACCAATGTGAAACTCATGGAGAGAACCTAAAAAACATATACGTGGAGAAAAAACAAAGGCGCTGGATAGGACATACATTTAGAAAGGCGAGAATAGTAAAACTGCAAAGCATTTTGCGTTTAATTCACAGGGCAAACGAAAAGAAGAAACCTAACAACATATGGAGTAGAGAAGTAAAGACAGAAATGAACTTGGCGTCCGATCTCACTACCCAGAGACCAGGGGACATTTTGTTACTAGAAGTCCACGTGAAAAAATGCCGGACCTCACCGGGGTTTGAACCCGGGACCTCCAGCACTCGAGGTGGACACCATACCTCGAACCCATGTGTATTGTTGCGCACGTAAATAAATCTCTTGGCTGTTGGAAATTGAAGAGTAGCCTAACGGCGCTGCCCGGGCAAAATTTCGAGTTAAAAATCTACTCTAAGTATTTCAGGATCCTCACCGGTGCTACGGAGTTCGTGGACTGAGCTGAGTCAGGGTCCTCGACGTTACTCCGACGTGAGGAAGGAAGTAGTGGGAAGTAAAACTGCTCTCTACTATATCTCAACACTTTACTCCGACGTGAGGAAGGAAGCAGCGTGAAGTAAAACTGCTCTCTACTATATCTCAACACTTTACTCCGACGTGAGGAAGGAAGCAGCGTGAAGTAAAACTGCTCTCTACTATATCTCAACACTTTACTCCGACGTGAGGAAGGATGTAGGGGGAAGTAAAACTGCTCTCTACTATATCTCAACACTTTACTCCGACGTGAGGAAGGAAGTAGTTGGAAGTAAAACTGCTCTCTACTATATCTCAACACTTTACTCCGACGTGAGAAGGAAGCAGCGTGAAGTAAAACTGCTTTCTACTATATCTATATAAGAAGAAGAAGAAAAGAGGAGGAAAAGTACGAGTAGGTTGAGGAGGAGAAGCCGCAGCAGAATTAGAACAGACTCGGAGAGCAAGAAAGAGGAGAAGAAGAAGAAGAAGAAGAAGAAGAAGAAGAAGAAGAAGAAGAAGAAGAAGAAGAAGAAGAAGGTGGAGGAGGAGGAGGAGAACGACGACGACGAAGATGACGACGACGAGTAAGAGGAGGAGCCGCAGCAGAATTAGAATAAGAAAGAAAAGGAGGAGGAGCAGCAGTAGAGGAACTGATTAACGCATAGCGATCAGCTTTGTATCCTTTTGACATGACCAGATCAGCACAAAACCACCGCGACACGTTGTAAAAGCCCGCAAACGAAAAGACACACAGACAGACAGAACAGAACGAACACTGTCAGGGGAAAATTGCAGGCTGATTGATAGATATGGATGGGTCGATATAACTGTTTGATTGATTCAATGAGAACCAAGCTACATGAGACAAACGGTTTTAGTTATGCCAGAACAAGCCATTTTTTAAAACAGCCCTACAACTTCCTGTAAGCATTTTAACATGACGCTATTTAATTCCTAAAAACAAGCCTGCTGTGTCATTATATAACCCTGGGCTGTGGCTGCCGTCCCACGGCGTACAAAATAAATAAATACCCGTGAGCTGAAGACCAACGGCCCTGTCTCTAGGGAAGGACAACGGTATGATCTAGAACAATAAACACATTCTCACACCTTTCTCAGACAACAAAACTCGGTTGCTAACAACGAAGGTTGCTTGAAACAAAAGTATGCCAGGTGAAAAATCTGCAGAATTTTTACGTGCGAGAATAAATTAGGAAATTAAAGCACAGGGGCGATATTCATCAGGCGTCAGACGACGAACAGCGCAGTGACATGCCGTGTCTTCGTGCCCCAGCCGTGTTACAAATGACCATCGTGAAATCTGTATGACACTACTACACAAATGTTAGGGAGCCGTCGTATCGTAGTGGCTAGACCAGTGGTTCTCAACCGGTGGGGAATTCCCCACCAGGGGGGAATTTTGGGGTTTCCAGGGGGGGGGGGGGGAATGAAGATTATTTCAAGATTGCGTTAATACAAGAACCGATTACTTGATCTTGTTTTTCCCTTCATACTTTACGGGTCTGTACGTCTAACCCTTCTAAAATTCATTTTATAAAGTAAGTACATCCACAAATCACGTTTTATGTGGACGTCTAGACTTGTTTTAGTATGTGCTATTAAATTTAGCTTCAATTATTACGTATACTGTGTAGGGGCAGGGGGAAATTTTTAGGGAGAAAATACGAAAGGGGGGAAATGACGTTCTAAACATATGGTGAGGGGGGGGGGGGGGAGAATGACGTCCTTAAAATATGGTGAAGGGGGGCACGGGCCAAAAAAGGTTGAGAACCACTGGGCTAGACATTCAACCGCCGCATTGGTGGTCTGTGGTTCGATCCGCATTGTGATGGATTCTGTTTATTTCTCGTTCCACTTTGGAGGGAAGTGTGTCACACTTAGTTATGCACCTCGAAAGTCAGTATATCCAACTTCGGCATGCATTTAAGTATTTGGGGCAGATTCTATGTTCTGTTTTTTTTTTTTTTATTGACTTGGGCTCCAAAGTGGATCCAGCCTACAGTGGGTACCAGGAAATGTCTTGGGAAGTAAAGGCTGCAGGCGTGGCACTGACAACATCACCCACGAGTGCCGAATGGTCAATAGAAGTATGTGGCTAGCAACAGCCAATCAATCGTGTGTCGTCTCCACATTGAAGGTTGGCTGCACTGAATCTTCAACACTGTCTGTCTCTCTCTTTGACTCTGTCAGACTCATGCTCATCCATCTCTTGATGTTATCTTTCCACTTATATCATTGTCTATCTCTTGCTCGCTTTCCCGCAACCTTCCCCTCCAGTGTATATTTTATAAGAGTGTTGTGTCTTTTAACGTGGTCGAAATATTTCACTTGGCTCTTTTTTATTTCTTTCATCAACTGTCTTTTCATTCCAAGTGTTTCTAGAACCTCTGTATTTGATTGTTTCTGTTTCCATGAAATACGACATATTCTTGGCTAGCAACATATACCCAAGGAGCCTTTACTTTTTACTGCACAGATGTTACCGAACTGAATATAAAAGGTGCACAACAGACAATGGAGGTTATTGTTCCGACTTGTTTACCTTGTTAAAGGCGCGAGCGTGGCAGATTGACTTTTGCAATACTCTAACAGAGTTCCCGTGACAGGAGTGAAATGCACGTCTGAAATACTTTATATATGAGCGGTAAGTAATCGTGAAGGATCCAATCCATCTGCAGTCATGAAACATGTTGGCTATATTATGCTAGCCATATATTTTTGGACTGATCAGCACTCAATGAGAAGTTGTGTGGCAAGGTGAAATGAGTGTCTATAATACCTTATAGAAGAGCCATGTAGAGAAGAAGAAGCAGAAGACAACGACATAGAAGAAGAAGAAGAAGAAGAAGAAGAAGAAGAAGAAGAAGAAGAAGAAGAAGAAGAAGAAGAAGAAGTAGAAGAAGAAGAAGAAGACGAAGAAGAATAATTAACGTCCATACAGCAGAACTGTCATAATATTACATTCATTTTAATAGTTAAAAATAAAAACATGGGTATCTTCTTCTTCTTCGTTCATCCAGAGTTTTTTTCGGATGTGATTGCGTTGTGCCTGTTTACAGCAAAGCTGCGTTCTTGCGCCGTTAGGCCGACACATCCGACTTCTGCGGGCTTTTGTTGACCGGGTTAACCATCCCGGGGGTTTCTTAGGACGTTTTATTTTTACTGTTGTGGTGTTATCCCCAATACCAGCTGGCCTATATAGAACAGCCAAAGACATCCAGGTTAGCCCTCAAGGGAAGGCAGGGGCAGACCATGGGCATTCCCCGCCATCCAAGGAGGCTTCCATACTTGCAGAGCCAACACATAGCGCTCTGGTACTGGGCACACCCAAGGAATCGTCACGTCCTGCACATGGCTGCTTAGCCTCACTTCCGTATATTGGGCCTTCCGTTCACCATAGGCTGTTCTTCCGGAAACCAGAAGAATGCAGTCTGCAGATGACATCCACACAGTGAGCTTTCGATTCGGACTTTCCACGTTATGGATTTGCTATCTAAGCAATATTCCATTTCGTGCCAATAGGACACTTTTCCACCTTTTATGAAGCCCACACAGCAAGCTTTCGATTTTGACTTTCCAGATAATGGATTTGCTATCCAAGCAATATTCCATTTCATGCCTCTGGTTCGCTTTTGTAACCGACATACCTGTGGTATGAAGTGTGGCAGTCTGAATACTTCTTCATGCACCTTTAAATGTCAACCTGTATGTAGTTAAAGTAAGCTGCGGTCAACTTGAGCTTGTTGATATCTCCATACAGCTTGTCCTCAAATGGAGCAGGTGTGGGCCAAAATATCTTTCTCTGTTCTGCATATGTTGGGCAATCCTGCAGCAAATGTTTTGCTGTCATTTTTCCAATTTAATAATTACATTCATCGGTATCTCCTATCTTTAGTTTATTGACCAAGTGGTATTTCAGCCTGTTATGTCCTGTGCGGAGTCTGAAGATTGCTACTTGTTCTCTTCGGTCAAGTTTGTAATATGCATCATCCTTCTTGTGGCCTGGATGCTCTGATTCCCATTTGGTTCTATAAGTGCTTTTTATCAACCTCTTTGCCTCATTATAGGTTATGTCTATGTCAGGCTGTGGTAGTCGTCCGCCCTCTTTTGCCAGTCTGTCAGCCTCTTCATTTCCAGGTATACTGCAATGTGATGGGATCCACTGTATTACAACTTTTTTGGATTTCTGGCATAGACCATGGAGTGCTGCTCTTAGGTCAGTTAGTTCTGTGCTGTTATTGCTCTTCAGTATTGAGACAGCTGACTTTGCATCTGTGAAGATAGCTATTTGCTTCTCTTTATTTTCCTCCATCAAGAGCATTTCTGCTGTAGTTTTCAGAGCCTCTACCTCCGCTTTGAAGTTACTTAAAAATTTTCCAGTTGCCACTAATTTGGGTTTTTTTCACTCCATTTTTTAAATTTAGGAGAATTCCTCCTCCTCCTCCATTCTCTATTGCATTTTTGGCTGATCGATCTGTATATGCATGGGTCCAATTGCTGCTTGGGTAATGTTCTTTTATGTAGTTTAGGGTTATTTCTCTTCTTTCAGTTTCATGCTGAGTGTTCTTTTCTCAATACCAGGAATGTTTTCTATCATCTCAGGCAGTTGCTGCTGTCTCCAAGCTGCGAACTTGTGTGCATTGTAAATGGGTTTGACTGTTGATATGTTAAGTATAGGATCTGCCCTAATCTTTCGTTTTGCAGTTTCTACAAAGTTGCTACGCTTCAGTCTTCCCTTTCAAAAACATTTAAACCTTTTATACATAGGGTGGTCTGTCAATTTTCTAAATTTTTCTGCTTGTTGCTGGGCTCTGCTATCTCTTCTATCCTGCATTGGTTGTAAACAAGTGATCTTTTCTAGTTTATTAATAGGTGTTGTCTTCAGGCTTCCGGTTATGATTCGCATTCCTTGATTTTGGACTACTTATTTTGTTAAAGTTTGACTTAGCTGCTGTTGCCCAAGCTGCAATGCCATATTCCAGTACTGGCCTCACCCGTCCAGTATATAACTTCTTGAGAACTTTCTCATCTGCTCCCCACATTGTACCAGCAAGCTTTTTCATGATTGCCATTCTTTGCCTTGCTCTTGTTCGATTTTTCTCAACCTGTGTTTTCCATGTCAGGCGACGATCAAAGGTGACTCCTAGATAGTTTGGATTTTCTTCATGGCGCAATATTTTTCCATTCAATACCAGCTTAGGTTGCTGACTTTTATTTGAGAGGGAGAACACTGTGCATGTTGTTTTCTCCTCACTTATCTTCACTAGCCATGATTTTTACCAGTTCTCTAGCGCTAATAGGGCTTGCTGTATTCTGCTGTTAGCTGTACTAATATATTCTTCAGATGTCCATATGGCTAGGTCATCTGCAAAGGAAGATGTGTGTACTCTGGCCGGAAAATTTTCCGTGATGTCATTTAAATATGCTAGGAATAATGTTGGTGAAAGAACTCCTCCTTGGGGGACACCTTGCTCCAACAGCATCATTATTCTGGTTTGTCCTTGTACTTTTGTCCTGGCAGTTCTGTTCTCAAGGTAGTGGCTGATCCATTTGTACATTTCCCTACAAACATGCATTTTTTGCAGTTTTACTTTCAGTCCTTCCTTCCATACTTTATCAACTGCTTTTTCTAAATCTATCCAGACCGCTAGTGTGTGCTTTTTCTCTTGGAAGGCATCATCTATTTCCTGAGCTATATAGGTTATTTGATCTGCAGTTGATCTGTACTTTCTGAATCCTGCTTGGTGTGGTGTTAAGAGTTGGTTTTCTTCCAGATGCCATGTTAGCCTGCCATTGATAATGCGTTCCATTAATTTTCCTACACAGCTAAGTAGACTGATAGGTCGATAGAGATTTGCTTCTTCCAGGTCTTTTCTTTCTTTGGGACTGGTATTAGTATAGCTTCCTTCCATGCCTGTGGGACTATTCCTCTCTTCCAGCTGTAATTTAGGACTGCTAGTAGTTTCTTTTTTGCCTTAGTGCCTAGTCCTATTAGCATTTCATTTGTGATTCCATCCTTTCCTGGTGATTTCTTCTTTTTTAGGGCAATCATTGCCTGTTCCATTTCTTCCATTGTTAGATTTGCCATCATATATCCTGCTGCTGTCTCTGTATTACTATGATGTATCTGTTTATCTTTGATTGCTTTCTTCTGTTCAGTTGTAATATCAATGTGGTTTGCACTGGCATAGTGTTCCATTAGTGCATTTGCAACCTTTTTTCTGTAAGCAAGGCATTTCCTTGTTTAATTGTTATTTGTTTGTTTCTAGGTCCTTCATTGTTCATGGCTTTCACTAGTTTCCATAGTTTGTTTCCACCCCTGTCAAAATTCAGGTTTTCTGTTTTTTTCCCTCCAACAATCTCTTGTTGTTTGATTTACTGTTCTTTTATATTTTGCTGAGATGGCTTTGAGAGAGATGTTCGCTTCAGTTGTTTGTTCTCTCTCTGCGGTCTTCCTGGCATCTTCAACTTTGTCCTCCAAAATTTGTAGTTCTTCTGTCCAGTATGGTTTGTAAATTTTCCTCGCTCCTCTTGGAATAGACTCAGTGGCCGCCTGTATTATTGCTCTGTTTATACTTTCCACCATTTGCTTCGTGTTGCCATATCGTGTATTTATGTTTTCACAATATTTGTCTGTTAGTATGGCAAATCTGTCCCAATCTGCTCGTTTGTAATTCCAGCGGGGCAAAGGCTTTTGCTCCTGTGGAACATATTCCATATTCATTACAAGCTTGATTGGTCTATGGTCACTACCTGCTAATTGGTCAAGCACATGGCGATCGATTTTGTGGAGGATGTCTCCTGTGCAGAAAGCTACGTCTGGAGTAGAAGTGGTAATCCATCTTCTGGAGTAGAAGCTCGGTGTGTCATCCGCTTTGTTGAGTAGATGGAGATTTGAGTCTATTTCCCAGTCCTCCACTTCATCTCCTCTTTTGTCAGTCTCTGGGTATCCCCATCTTTCTGAACAGCTATTAAAGTCTCCGACAATAATGCAATTTGTGTCCGTTATTTTCATGTTTGAGGGTGTAAGATCCTTATCTGCCGGGCTATACAGATTGTAGATTCTTATTTTCACGTCCTTTATCATTATATCAACAAATATAATTTTCGTTTGGTTGTCAGAGATCACAGATACTTCGCTGCAAGGTATTGTACTTCGTGTAAGTATTAGAACTCCTCCTTTGTGTTCTTTGCGGTCGAAACGTGTGGCCTGATATCCCCTGACTGAGAATTTCCGATTGGCGTTGAGGTGTGTCTCTTGAATGCATGCCACATCTATACTATCTTTATGAAGACGCTGTGTTAGGGAGACTTTCTTGTTATAAACTCCTTCGGCATTCCACTGTAGTATGTTGAGTGTCCGGAGTGTTTTGTCAACAGCTCTTAACCTACTCCTCTGTACCTTGACTCCACAGCACAGGCGAAAGTGACCACCAGTAGTCATGGGTGGACCCCCTCGAGGCAGGGGGCCCGGCACTATCACCGCCTGATGGGACTTCGCAGGATTAGCACCATAACGATTAATTTTAATTTTTGACATCATGAATTAAGTTACGTTGCACTGCTTTGTCAAGCCGATGGCTCAGTACATCCGATTTCGACAAGCATTTGTTCGGGGTGCTTTCCCTAGCCTTTAACTGTCCTCAGTCTACCTACAAGGCAGCAGGTTTGTGTGTCACTTGGTCTGGTCTCTCTTCCTTGACCTGTCCAAATGGGTAACCCTACCAGTAGCTGTGCTACCGTCGGCATAGCTCTTGGGGTCATTGGAACACTTAAGCCCCTCTACCTCGTCAAGGTGGACACACGGCAGAGGGGAAACATGGGTATAAGGCCCTGGACAGGACATCGCTGTCAACAGCAACATCTTTCAGCTGTGTCACAAAATGAAACCGTGTGTTTATCCGGTTGATTATTACAGAGGATTTTCGGATTAAGCGGACGATCGACCAGCGACATCTATTTGTACTAACAGAGTAAACACAGTTGTACAGGTTACATCGTGTCAGCCCATAAACACATTTGGTGGTGAGGGAGAAGGATATGGAATGGTTCCGTTTGTCATCTATACTGCCGGACATCAGGCGAAATGGCTGCTGGGATTGTCACCACTGAACAGAAGCAGTTTGTCAACAGTCAGAGACAAACCGGAATTGGCAGCGAGAGACAGGAAACAGTACATCTGTCAAGTCTTGTTTCCGGAACATCGAGAAGATTGACAGCGTGTTGGGAAAAACTCTTTGTTGGAACTGTACAGTAACTCTGTAGATTGTTTTGGATGTCACAACCAGTGATGACAAATCTAACATTAATGGAGCCAGGGAGGATGGATCCCTGACAGGAGATGATCTGCCACTGTGCCACCTGTGTGGGGGCATAAAGGAGAACGTCACGTGGCCAACTTTGGTAGTTTGCCATATAAACCCGAGTTGGGATCAACTAGGGGGGAGTTGACCAAGAACCGTGGATTAGGATGGACGTGTTTGTGGGAGAGCTCTACAGTGTTAGATTAATTTAACATTAACTAGCATGTGCCGTTATGGCAAAGTGTAGTAGCCATCCCGGGAATGAGGCGGTTTTTACATAAGGTAGTCAATATAGTCTATTAGTTCTAATTAATATAGACTGTGGCCTTGTTAAACTATAGTGTGATGATTAGCACTGTTAGTGGAAACTAGTTAGAGTAAGAATAGTGATATTAACTCTGCTAGTTAAGAATAGATTAGTGAAGTGTTGATAAGCTTTACTAGTTGAGAAATGAGTAATGAGGGATAATTGGGATCTTCCCGTAGGTGTCCCTGGTGGGCGGGGTTCCGCTTTCTGTTTGCTGATTTTTTTCTTTGTCATAGCCTGATTCGGCTCTAGGTGGGTAGCTAATCTGCTCTATGACTAATTCTAGTTAGCTAGAGATCATTAAGCAAGGTGATAGGCTTACACTCAGCCGAAAGGATCAGTGACTAGTACTATCACCAGATGTGTTGTTTCTATCCTAGGTTCCCTACCAGATCCAAGGAAACTCAACAAGTTTTTGGGAAAAAATCAAAATCCAAAAGGGAAGAACACCAGTTCAAGAGTCACTAGAGTTGCATACAGAACGTAACTTACGCTAGAAGGAAATTGATTCATCAAAGAGAGTGATGCATACTGATGCACCACACAGCATTAGACAGTAGTAACGAACCGAGAACCGGCTAAGAGTACCTAGTGTTAGTACCGCAACAATTAACATTAGAAATTAGCACTTATGGACTGAATGGTTCGATGTGCAACGAGGATGATCTGTCGACTAACTAACTAACTAACTAACTGCGTACACACTACAAAAGACTTGTGCAGTTTGTTAAGGAACGTTAGGAACGGACATTGTGTAGAGTGCAACCGGTCCCTGATTAACTCTTAATACCACCGGTGTCTATTTCGGATGTTCATGAAATTGGATTACCAGAGGTCTACAGAGGCAAAGCATTATCCGGCAAGATGGTTCCGGCAACGGGTGAGACGTACTTGTTCTGACGTAACGTGCTGTGGTCTATCTTTGCTGTGATCAGCTGACTGAGTTGATGTCTGAGAGACAGAGTCTACACACTTTATAGAACACGTCACACATTTTCTTCGCATACACGTCTCATACACGTTACACTTTTATTTTAATAAATTAATCTTTATTAATTTCTAGAAGCAAGAGTTGTTGAGTATGTTGCGTTGGGGAAGTATGAGAAGGGGGCATAGTACGACAGTGTGAGAGTGATAGGAAAAGGTGTCCATAGGCTGATGGAGTGTGTTGGACGGAAGCGGGTGGATTCTCCAGAATATTGAGGGGAAAAAAAAATAATATTATAATGTGGGTGTCGGATCTCCTCACTCCAGGGACGACACTTTAAAGGAGGACACGACATTATTGGGGGCTCGTCCGGGATCTTTGGACAGCGGGATCTCTCGTAAACGGGATCTTGGGACAGCGGGATCTCTCGTAAACGTGATCTTTGGACAGCGGGATCTCCCGTAAACGGAATCCTTTGACAGCGAGATCTCCTGCAAACAGGAACCTTTGACAGTGGGATCTTCTGACAACGGGGTCTTTTGACACGGGATCCTTAGTTATAAGAGGGAGATATCAGTTTGGAGAATCCAGCTAGAGTGAATGTGGATAGGGGTTAGGACTAATATCTTACCTGTTCACACTTCACACGTCTGCATAGGTCTGTGGTCCTGATTCTACTCTTGTCACTGAGTGAATGTGCTGTGTGTGGTAATATCTAGATTTATATTACTTGTTCATATATCTGTATAGTAATTTGTAGTTATATTGTACTCGACCTGCTAGCTTACCTCTCTGTATAATGGCCACCCCTAAACTAACCACGTTAGAATTAAAGGCAAAGGGGGAAGAAATGGGATTGGGGGGTTCTGCTCTAACGGATTACATACAGGAAGTGGAGAGAGAGTATCGTCAAGCAGAAAGGGAAGATCGAAAGGCCGAGCTGGAATTGAGAAGGATGGAATTGGAAGCTGAGCAATCAGCTAAGAAATTGGAAGCTGAGCAAGCAGCTAAGAAATTGGAAGCTGAGCAAGCAGCTAAGAAATTGGAAGCTGAGCAAGCAGCTAGGAAATTGGAAGCTGAACAAGCAGCTAGGAAATTAGAAGCTGAACAGGAAGCACAGAAAAGGGAGCACGAGTACCGGATGAGGGAACTCGAGTTGAAGAGTCAATCTAATGGAGAAACTGAGGGAGCAGTTGGAAGTTCCTCCATCCCAGGCTCAACACCAGTAGGTGGACATGGGTACCATGCCATGAAGTTTCCTTTAGCGGTCTACGAGGAGGACAAAGAGAAGATTGACCAGTACCTTCAACGCTTCGAGGCTATGTCGGTTGCTATGGGTCTGGAGCGTAACAAATGGAATCTTAAGCTATCCCAGGGATTACGTGGGACCGGTTACGAGGTTTATACTCGCCTGCCACCAGGACATGAGAACAATTATGATGAGTTAAAGACGGCTCTGCTGAAACGATTCGAGGTTACGTCACATACCTACCGGAAAAAATTTCGAGCAGCGAAACGAGAACCGGGGGAGTTGTTTGCCGCCTACAGTTTGCGTCTAAAATCTTATCTCCATAAGTGGATGGATTTGGCTGGGTTCGCACATGACTATGAGAGTCTGGAAGAGCTCATGGTGGTCGACCAGCTGAAGAAGCAAATGTCTAAACCTCTCAGGACGTTCCTGGGAGAACAAGGAGCAGAACGTATTGACCTCGTGACTAAATTAGCAGAACGGTTCGTCGAGGTACATGGGGAGGCAGGGGAAAACCTTTCCACCAACTCCAAAAGTCAAGAGAAACATGACAAGAAGAAAACCAAAAACTCAGGAACAAAAAAGTGGGAACCTTATGTGCAAAAATCAGAGGATAGTTCAGAGAAGAAGAAGGAGGGAAGCAAGAGCACTTCAAGCTCTACACCAAAACGACCGTGGTCGGAGAAGTGGTGTTCAATTTGTAAGTCACCCTCTCACAATACGACGGACTGCAAATCGAAGGCTAAGAACCCTCACTTCGCAGCATGTCAAGTGACTTCCAAGGAGGTTGTCACAGAAAATGCCAAGGTCAACAAGGAAGCTCGCCACCAGGAGAGCTCACTCAAGTCCGACAATAGAAAATCTAGGACAGGGAAATGGTGCAACCAATGCCAGTCGAATACGCACAATGCTATTGACTGCAGAGGAGAGTCAGGAGACACTCAATTCGTCGTGTGCCCCGGGAAACCGAAGGTGGAGCCCACCGAACAGGTCGAGGCCGAGGAAGAGACTCCAGACCAGGAAAAACCACCTGTAGTGGAATTAGTAGAGGTTAACGGTCGTCAAGTGGAGTGTTTATACGACACAGGACTGGACGGGGAGGCCGTGATTTCTGCGGATCTGGTACATCCAGAACAATTCACAGGTGAAACATTGGACATACAGCCTGCACAGAAGAGTGCTGTAACCATGAAGTTGCCCATTGCTAATGTGGAGATTCGGTCAAGGTACGTCACCGGCACCATCAAGGCCGCTGTATTGACCGATCCCATTTTTCCAGTCATCCTAGGTTGCCGGTATGTCTTTCTGGGAATGCCCAGGGAGCCAATTCATATGGGAGCAATGCAGACTCGCTCTCAGACGAAAACGGAAGAGGCAGACGCAATTGTGACTAACCCAATGCCGGGGGAGCTACGAACTGCCCAGAGTGAGGATGATACTTTACGTCCTTGCTACAAAAAGCTGCAGAAAAGTGCTGATCCACCAGGACGGGGGCAGTACTACATGAAGAATAGGATACTCTACAGGAGAGCAGGAAGGGGAGACAACCTATACGGTCAGTTGGTCGTCCCGAAAGCTCACCGGTCCCAGATTCTTCATATGGGGCATACCATCTCCTTTAGTGGACACATGGGTATTGCCGCCACCATGCAGCGGATTTCCTGCCACTACTATTGGCCGGGAATGACAGATGATGTGCGTCGGTATGTGAAGTCATGCCCTGAGTGCCAGAGGGTGGCACCAAAACACTGGACAGCACCGGTGATGTTGGGTGAGATGCCCATCATGAACTCTCCTTTCGAGAGGGTAGCCATCGATATCGTGGGTCCACTTCCCAGGACTAGGAAGAGGAACATGTATATACTCACAATGGTGGATTGCTGTACAATGTGGGGTGAGGCTATACCGTTGACCACGATTGACTCGAAACGAGTGGCGGACGCACTGATGGAGGCCTTTACCAGATTAGGCTTTCCGGATCAAATTCTGACGGACAATGGATCTCAGTTTTGTGGAAAACTCATGGAGGAGGTATTTAGGGTGTTTCACTCTAACCACATACATACCAGCCCTTACCACCCTCAAGCCAATGGACAAGTAGAGCGTTTCAACGGCACGTTGATGACAATGCTCAGGAAACTAGCGCAGGAAAAACCTGATAGGTGGGATGAATATATCCCAGCCGCACTCTTTGCCTATCGGGAAGTTCCTCATGGCTCAACAGGACTACCACCCGCTACGTTGCTGTTTGGTCGTCCAATCAAAGGACCGTTGGAAGCCATGTTGAGGAGTTGGACTGAAGAGGGGACGTCAGAAGAAGTGATCTCATCCTATCAATACGTGGAGGAACTGAAAGAAAAACTCCACAAGGGATGGACTCTGGCAAATCAAAACTTGAAAAAGGCCAGAAAAAGACATGCGGCTTACTACAACCGTAGGTCTAAAGAAAGATCTCTAGAGGTGGGAGATAAAGTCTTGTTGCTACTCCCAACGGGAAACAACAAACTGGAGATAGGTTGGCAAGGACCATTTCCCGTGGAAAGGGTGATATCCAGAACCAACTATCAAATCCGGATCCGGGGAAAGTCGAAGATTTTCCATATCAATCTCTTGCGGAAATACGAAGAGAGACCCGGAGACAAGGCAGCTCACCTCATGGCAATGGCTGTTGCAGTGGAGACGGAAGCGGGAACCAACGAGGGCAGGGAATATCCCTTGGTACACCAGGAAACCTATAGGGATGTACAAGTGAACCCTGATCTGACCTCCCAGGAGAGGGAAAGGATAACCCAGGTTCTCAAGTCTCATAAGGAGATACTGACTGATAAACCAGGACGAACGAGGTTGGTTGAGTTCGAGATGACTTTGACCACACAGGAGCCTGTTCGCCAAAAGGTTTACCCAGTGCCATTCTCTAAAGAAAAGGCCCTGGAGGAGGAAATACACAAATTGCTGGAGGATGATGTGATTGCACCATCCACATCCCCATACAATGCGGGGGTAGTTTTGTCACGCAAACCAAGTGGAGAACACCGGTTGTGTATAGACTACCGACTTCTGAACAGTCACACACAATTTCAGGTGGAACCTTTGCCGAATCCAACTCAGTTATTCGCTAGGCTCCATAAGGCTCGGTACTTTTCAAAGGTGGATCTGAGTCGGGGGTACTATCAGATACCAGTCAAACCGGAGATTCGACCACTGTTAGCTTTCAGTACACCCAGTGGACACTACGAATTCAAGGTCATGCCCTTTGGACTCAGCAATGCACCTAGTGTGTTTACACGCATGATGAGGACTTTACTAGATCCGTTACAGGATCCGTCCATCATCTCATTCATGGATGATATTCTGATTTCCAGTGACAGCTTGGATGACCACTTACAATCCTTGGAGAGAGTGTTTAATAGACTCAAGGAAGCAGGGCTTACCGCTCGTCCAACCAAGTGCATGATTGGTTACCAGACTCTGGAATTTCTAGGTCACACCATCACTCCAGGACACATTGTCCCAGAAGAGAAGAACCTGGAGAAAATCAGAAATGCACCAAGGCCAAAAACGAAGAAGGATGTGCGATCTTTTCTCTCGTTGTGTGGGTTCTATCACAAATTTATCCCACATTTCACTGAACTGGGAGCTCCGTTGACGGAAACCTTGAAAAAGGGATTCCCGGACCAAATCATTTGGACACCAGAATGTGAGAATGCCTATAGTCAGTTAAAGGAGGCCTTGGTCAGCAAACCTGTATTACAGCTCCCTGACCTTTCCAAACAATTTGTGTTGAGAACAGATGCGAGTGCGATTGGAATTGGAGCCGCTTTGTTACAGGAAGGAAAAGACGATGCTTCGGTTTTGAAACCTGTAGCATACGCAAGTAAGAAACTTCTACAGGCGGAGAGGAATTATTCAACCGTCGAGAGAGAATGCTTGTCCCTCGTATGGGCAGTGCAAAAATTTCAGCCATATTTGTATGGAGTTAAGTTTCGGGTCCAGTCAGATCATCAGCCCCTGATGTTCCTGGCTACTTCTCAGAAGCTCAACGCACGTTTGATGCGGTGGTCGTTGTTACTTCAACCGTATAATTTCACAGTAGAGTACATTCCTGGGAAAGAAAATGTTGGAGCGGACTTCTTGTCAAGACACCCAGCTCCTGAAGAAGAGGAATGAATCATCTGGATTAAACTCACGGTGGAGAAGAGTGAGATGGACTACTCTCTTAGGAGGGGGCCTATGTCACAAAATGAAACCGTGTGTTTATCCAGTTGATTATTACAGAGGATTTTCGGATTAAGCGGACGATCGACCAGCGACATCTATTTGTACTAACAGAGTAAACACAGTTGTACAGGTTACATCGTGTCAGCCCATAAACACATTTGGTGGTGAGGGAGAAGGATATGGAATGGTTCCGTTTGTCATCTATACTGCCGGACATCAGGCGAAATGGCTGCTGGGATTGTCACCACTGAACAGAAGCAGTTTGTCAACAGTCAGAGACAAACCGGAATTGGCAGCGAGAGACAGGAAACAGTACATCTGTCAAGTCTTGTTTCCGGAACATCGAGAAGATTGACAGCGTGTTGGGAAAAACTCTTTGTTGGAACTGTACAGTAACTCTGTAGATTGTTTTGGATGTCACAACCAGTGATGACAAATCTAACATTAATGGAGCCAGGGAGGATGGATCCCTGACAGGAGATGATCTGCCACTGTGCCACCTGTGTGGGGGCATAAAGGAGAACGTCACGTGGCCAACTTTGGTAGTTTGCCATATAAACCCGAGTTGGGATCAACTAGGGGGGAGTTGACCAAGAACCGTGGATTAGGATGGACGTGTTTGTGGGAGAGCTCTACAGTGTTAGATTAATTTAACATTAACTAGCATGTGCCGTTATGGCAAAGTGTAGTAGCCATCCCGGGAATGAGGCGGTTTTTACATAAGGTAGTCAATATAGTCTATTAGTTCTAATTAATATAGACTGTGGCCTTGTTAAACTATAGTGTGATGATTAGCACTGTTAGTGGAAACTAGTTAGAGTAAGAATAGTGATATTAACTCTGCTAGTTAAGAATAGATTAGTGAAGTGTTGATAAGCTTTACTAGTTGAGAAATGAGTAATGAGGGATAATTGGGATCTTCCCGTAGGTGTCCCTGGTGGGCGGGGTTCCGCTTTCTGTTTGCTGATTTTTTTCTTTGTCATAGCCTGATTCGGCTCTAGGTGGGTAGCTAATCTGCTCTATGACTAATTCTAGTTAGCTAGAGATCATTAAGCAAGGTGATAGGCTTACACTCAGCCGAAAGGATCAGTGACTAGTACTATCACCAGATGTGTTGTTTCTATCCTAGGTTCCCTACCAGATCCAAGGAAACTCAACAAGTTTTTGGGAAAAAATCAAAATCCAAAAGGGAAGAACACCAGTTCAAGAGTCACTAGAGTTGCATACAGAACGTAACTTACGCTAGAAGGAAATTGATTCATCAAAGAGAGTGATGCATACTGATGCACCACACAGCATTAGACAGTAGTAACGAACCGAGAACCGGCTAAGAGTACCTAGTGTTAGTACCGCAACAATTAACATTAGAAATTAGCACTTATGGACTGAATGGTTCGATGTGCAACGAGGATGATCTGTCGACTAACTAACTAACTAACTAACTGCGTACACACTACAAAAGACTTGTGCAGTTTGTTAAGGAACGTTAGGAACGGACATTGTGTAGAGTGCAACCGGTCCCTGATTAACTCTTAATACCACCGGTGTCTATTTCGGATGTTCATGAAATTGGATTACCAGAGGTCTACAGAGGCAAAGCATTATCCGGCAAGATGGTTCCGGCAACGGGTGAGACGTACTTGTTCTGACGTAACGTGCTGTGGTCTATCTTTGCTGTGATCAGCTGACTGAGTTGATGTCTGAGAGACAGAGTCTACACACTTTATAGAACACGTCACACATTTTCTTCGCATACACGTCTCATACACGTTACACTTTTATTTTAATAAATTAATCTTTATTAATTTCTAGAAGCAAGAGTTGTTGAGTATGTTGCGTTGGGGAAGTATGAGAAGGGGGCATAGTACGACAGTGTGAGAGTGATAGGAAAAGGTGTCCATAGGCTGATGGAGTGTGTTGGACGGAAGCGGGTGGATTCTCCAGAATATTGAGGGGAAAAAAAAATAATATTATAATGTGGGTGTCGGATCTCCTCACTCCAGGGACGACACTTTAAAGGAGGACACGACATTATTGGGGGCTCGTCCGGGATCTTTGGACAGCGGGATCTCTCGTAAACGGGATCTTGGGACAGCGGGATCTCTCGTAAACGTGATCTTTGGACAGCGGGATCTCCCGTAAACGGAATCCTTTGACAGCGAGATCTCCTGCAAACAGGAACCTTTGACAGTGGGATCTTCTGACAACGGGGTCTTTTGACACGGGATCCTTAGTTATAAGAGGGAGATATCAGTTTGGAGAATCCAGCTAGAGTGAATGTGGATAGGGGTTAGGACTAATATCTTACCTGTTCACACTTCACACGTCTGCATAGGTCTGTGGTCCTGATTCTACTCTTGTCACTGAGTGAATGTGCTGTGTGTGGTAATATCTAGATTTATATTACTTGTTCATATATCTGTATAGTAATTTGTAGTTATATTGTACTCGACCTGCTAGCTTACCTCTCTGTATAATGGCCACCCCTAAACTAACCACGTTAGAATTAAAGGCAAAGGGGGAAGAAATGGGATTGGGGGGTTCTGCTCTAACGGATTACATACAGGAAGTGGAGAGAGAGTATCGTCAAGCAGAAAGGGAAGATCGAAAGGCCGAGCTGGAATTGAGAAGGATGGAATTGGAAGCTGAGCAATCAGCTAAGAAATTGGAAGCTGAGCAAGCAGCTAAGAAATTGGAAGCTGAGCAAGCAGCTAAGAAATTGGAAGCTGAGCAAGCAGCTAGGAAATTGGAAGCTGAACAAGCAGCTAGGAAATTAGAAGCTGAACAGGAAGCACAGAAAAGGGAGCACGAGTACCGGATGAGGGAACTCGAGTTGAAGAGTCAATCTAATGGAGAAACTGAGGGAGCAGTTGGAAGTTCCTCCATCCCAGGCTCAACACCAGTAGGTGGACATGGGTACCATGCCATGAAGTTTCCTTTAGCGGTCTACGAGGAGGACAAAGAGAAGATTGACCAGTACCTTCAACGCTTCGAGGCTATGTCGGTTGCTATGGGTCTGGAGCGTAACAAATGGAATCTTAAGCTATCCCAGGGATTACGTGGGACCGGTTACGAGGTTTATACTCGCCTGCCACCAGGACATGAGAACAATTATGATGAGTTAAAGACGGCTCTGCTGAAACGATTCGAGGTTACGTCACATACCTACCGGAAAAAATTTCGAGCAGCGAAACGAGAACCGGGGGAGTTGTTTGCCGCCTACAGTTTGCGTCTAAAATCTTATCTCCATAAGTGGATGGATTTGGCTGGGTTCGCACATGACTATGAGAGTCTGGAAGAGCTCATGGTGGTCGACCAGCTGAAGAAGCAAATGTCTAAACCTCTCAGGACGTTCCTGGGAGAACAAGGAGCAGAACGTATTGACCTCGTGACTAAATTAGCAGAACGGTTCGTCGAGGTACATGGGGAGGCAGGGGAAAACCTTTCCACCAACTCCAAAAGTCAAGAGAAACATGACAAGAAGAAAACCAAAAACTCAGGAACAAAAAAGTGGGAACCTTATGTGCAAAAATCAGAGGATAGTTCAGAGAAGAAGAAGGAGGGAAGCAAGAGCACTTCAAGCTCTACACCAAAACGACCGTGGTCGGAGAAGTGGTGTTCAATTTGTAAGTCACCCTCTCACAATACGACGGACTGCAAATCGAAGGCTAAGAACCCTCACTTCGCAGCATGTCAAGTGACTTCCAAGGAGGTTGTCACAGAAAATGCCAAGGTCAACAAGGAAGCTCGCCACCAGGAGAGCTCACTCAAGTCCGACAATAGAAAATCTAGGACAGGGAAATGGTGCAACCAATGCCAGTCGAATACGCACAATGCTATTGACTGCAGAGGAGAGTCAGGAGACACTCAATTCGTCGTGTGCCCCGGGAAACCGAAGGTGGAGCCCACCGAACAGGTCGAGGCCGAGGAAGAGACTCCAGACCAGGAAAAACCACCTGTAGTGGAATTAGTAGAGGTTAACGGTCGTCAAGTGGAGTGTTTATACGACACAGGACTGGACGGGGAGGCCGTGATTTCTGCGGATCTGGTACATCCAGAACAATTCACAGGTGAAACATTGGACATACAGCCTGCACAGAAGAGTGCTGTAACCATGAAGTTGCCCATTGCTAATGTGGAGATTCGGTCAAGGTACGTCACCGGCACCATCAAGGCCGCTGTATTGACCGATCCCATTTTTCCAGTCATCCTAGGTTGCCGGTATGTCTTTCTGGGAATGCCCAGGGAGCCAATTCATATGGGAGCAATGCAGACTCGCTCTCAGACGAAAACGGAAGAGGCAGACGCAATTGTGACTAACCCAATGCCGGGGGAGCTACGAACTGCCCAGAGTGAGGATGATACTTTACGTCCTTGCTACAAAAAGCTGCAGAAAAGTGCTGATCCACCAGGACGGGGGCAGTACTACATGAAGAATAGGATACTCTACAGGAGAGCAGGAAGGGGAGACAACCTATACGGTCAGTTGGTCGTCCCGAAAGCTCACCGGTCCCAGATTCTTCATATGGGGCATACCATCTCCTTTAGTGGACACATGGGTATTGCCGCCACCATGCAGCGGATTTCCTGCCACTACTATTGGCCGGGAATGACAGATGATGTGCGTCGGTATGTGAAGTCATGCCCTGAGTGCCAGAGGGTGGCACCAAAACACTGGACAGCACCGGTGATGTTGGGTGAGATGCCCATCATGAACTCTCCTTTCGAGAGGGTAGCCATCGATATCGTGGGTCCACTTCCCAGGACTAGGAAGAGGAACATGTATATACTCACAATGGTGGATTGCTGTACAATGTGGGGTGAGGCTATACCGTTGACCACGATTGACTCGAAACGAGTGGCGGACGCACTGATGGAGGCCTTTACCAGATTAGGCTTTCCGGATCAAATTCTGACGGACAATGGATCTCAGTTTTGTGGAAAACTCATGGAGGAGGTATTTAGGGTGTTTCACTCTAACCACATACATACCAGCCCTTACCACCCTCAAGCCAATGGACAAGTAGAGCGTTTCAACGGCACGTTGATGACAATGCTCAGGAAACTAGCGCAGGAAAAACCTGATAGGTGGGATGAATATATCCCAGCCGCACTCTTTGCCTATCGGGAAGTTCCTCATGGCTCAACAGGACTACCACCCGCTACGTTGCTGTTTGGTCGTCCAATCAAAGGACCGTTGGAAGCCATGTTGAGGAGTTGGACTGAAGAGGGGACGTCAGAAGAAGTGATCTCATCCTATCAATACGTGGAGGAACTGAAAGAAAAACTCCACAAGGGATGGACTCTGGCAAATCAAAACTTGAAAAAGGCCAGAAAAAGACATGCGGCTTACTACAACCGTAGGTCTAAAGAAAGATCTCTAGAGGTGGGAGATAAAGTCTTGTTGCTACTCCCAACGGGAAACAACAAACTGGAGATAGGTTGGCAAGGACCATTTCCCGTGGAAAGGGTGATATCCAGAACCAACTATCAAATCCGGATCCGGGGAAAGTCGAAGATTTTCCATATCAATCTCTTGCGGAAATACGAAGAGAGACCCGGAGACAAGGCAGCTCACCTCATGGCAATGGCTGTTGCAGTGGAGACGGAAGCGGGAACCAACGAGGGCAGGGAATATCCCTTGGTACACCAGGAAACCTATAGGGATGTACAAGTGAACCCTGATCTGACCTCCCAGGAGAGGGAAAGGATAACCCAGGTTCTCAAGTCTCATAAGGAGATACTGACTGATAAACCAGGACGAACGAGGTTGGTTGAGTTCGAGATGACTTTGACCACACAGGAGCCTGTTCGCCAAAAGGTTTACCCAGTGCCATTCTCTAAAGAAAAGGCCCTGGAGGAGGAAATACACAAATTGCTGGAGGATGATGTGATTGCACCATCCACATCCCCATACAATGCGGGGGTAGTTTTGTCACGCAAACCAAGTGGAGAACACCGGTTGTGTATAGACTACCGACTTCTGAACAGTCACACACAATTTCAGGTGGAACCTTTGCCGAATCCAACTCAGTTATTCGCTAGGCTCCATAAGGCTCGGTACTTTTCAAAGGTGGATCTGAGTCGGGGGTACTATCAGATACCAGTCAAACCGGAGATTCGACCACTGTTAGCTTTCAGTACACCCAGTGGACACTACGAATTCAAGGTCATGCCCTTTGGACTCAGCAATGCACCTAGTGTGTTTACACGCATGATGAGGACTTTACTAGATCCGTTACAGGATCCGTCCATCATCTCATTCATGGATGATATTCTGATTTCCAGTGACAGCTTGGATGACCACTTACAATCCTTGGAGAGAGTGTTTAATAGACTCAAGGAAGCAGGGCTTACCGCTCGTCCAACCAAGTGCATGATTGGTTACCAGACTCTGGAATTTCTAGGTCACACCATCACTCCAGGACACATTGTCCCAGAAGAGAAGAACCTGGAGAAAATCAGAAATGCACCAAGGCCAAAAACGAAGAAGGATGTGCGATCTTTTCTCTCGTTGTGTGGGTTCTATCACAAATTTATCCCACATTTCACTGAACTGGGAGCTCCGTTGACGGAAACCTTGAAAAAGGGATTCCCGGACCAAATCATTTGGACACCAGAATGTGAGAATGCCTATAGTCAGTTAAAGGAGGCCTTGGTCAGCAAACCTGTATTACAGCTCCCTGACCTTTCCAAACAATTTGTGTTGAGAACAGATGCGAGTGCGATTGGAATTGGAGCCGCTTTGTTACAGGAAGGAAAAGACGATGCTTCGGTTTTGAAACCTGTAGCATACGCAAGTAAGAAACTTCTACAGGCGGAGAGGAATTATTCAACCGTCGAGAGAGAATGCTTGTCCCTCGTATGGGCAGTGCAAAAATTTCAGCCATATTTGTATGGAGTTAAGTTTCGGGTCCAGTCAGATCATCAGCCCCTGATGTTCCTGGCTACTTCTCAGAAGCTCAACGCACGTTTGATGCGGTGGTCGTTGTTACTTCAACCGTATAATTTCACAGTAGAGTACATTCCTGGGAAAGAAAATGTTGGAGCGGACTTCTTGTCAAGACACCCAGCTCCTGAAGAAGAGGAATGAATCATCTGGATTAAACTCACGGTGGAGAAGAGTGAGATGGACTACTCTCTTAGGAGGGGGCCTATGTCACAAAATGAAACCGTGTGTTTATCCAGTTGATTATTACAGAGGATTTTCGGATTAAGCGGACGATCGACCAGCGACATCTATTTGTACTAACAGAGTAAACACAGTTGTACAGGTTACATCGTGTCAGCCCATAAACACATTTGGTGGTGAGGGAGAAGGATATGGAATGGTTCCGTTTGTCATCTATACTGCCGGACATCAGGCGAAATGGCTGCTGGGATTGTCACCACTGAACAGAAGCTTGACAGTTTGTCAACAGTCAGAGACAAACCGGAATTGGCAGCGAGAGACAGGAAACAGTACATCTGTCAAGTCTTGTTTCCGGAACATCGAGAAGATTGACAGCGTGTTGGGAAAAACTCTTTGTTGGAACTGTACAGTAACTCTGTAGATTGTTTTGGATGTCACAACCAGTGATGACAAATCTAACATTAATGGAGCCAGGGAGGATGGATCCCTGACAGGAGATGATCTGCCACTGTGCCACCTGTGTGGGGGCATAAAGGAGAACGTCACGTGGCCAACTTTGGTAGTTTGCCATATAAACCCGAGTTGGGATCAACTAGGGGGGAGTTGACCAAGAACCGTGGATTAGGATGGACGTGTTTGTGGGAGAGCTCTACAGTGTTATATTAATTTAACATTAACTAGCATGTGCCGTTATGGCAAAGTGTAGTAGCCATCCCGGGAATGAGGCGGTTTTTACATAAGGTAGTCAATATAGTCTATTAGTTCTAATTAATATAGACTGTGGCCTTGTTAAACTATAGTGTGATGATTAGCACTGTTAGTGGAAACTAGTTAGAGTAAGAATAGTGATATTAACTCTGCTAGTTAAGAATAGATTAGTGAAGTGTTGATAAGCTTTACTAGTTGAGAAATGAGTAATGAGGGATAATTGGGATCTTCCCGTAGGTGTCCCTGGTGGGCGGGGTTCCGCTTTCTGTTTGCTGATTTTTTTCTTTGTCATAGCCTGATTCGGCTCTAGGTGGGTAGCTAATCTGCTCTATGACTAATTCTAGTTAGCTAGAGATCATTAAGCAAGGTGATAGGCTTACACTCAGCCGAAAGGATCAGTGACTAGTACTATCACCAGATGTGTTGTTTCTATCCTAGGTTCCCTACCAGATCCAAGGAAACTCAACAAGTTTTTGGGAAAAAATCAAAATCCAAAAGGGAAGAACACCAGTTCAAGAGTCACTAGAGTTGCATACAGAACGTAACTTACGCTAGAAGGAAATTGATTCATCAAAGAGAGTGATGCATACTGATGCACCACACAGCATTAGACAGTAGTAACGAACCGAGAACCGGCTAAGAGTACCTAGTGTTAGTACCGCAACAATTAACATTAGAAATTAGCACTTATGGACTGAATGGTTCGATGTGCAACGAGGATGATCTGTCGACTAACTAACTAACTAACTAACTGCGTACACACTACAAAAGACTTGTGCAGTTTGTTAAGGAACGTTAGGAACGGACATTGTGTAGAGTGCAACCGGTCCCTGATTAACTCTTAATACCACCGGTGTCTATTTCGGATGTTCATGAAATTGGATTACCAGAGGTCTACAGAGGCAAAGCATTATCCGGCAAGATGGTTCCGGCAACGGGTGAGACGTACTTGTTCTGACGTAACGTGCTGTGGTCTATCTTTGCTGTGATCAGCTGACTGAGTTGATGTCTGAGAGACAGAGTCTACACACTTTATAGAACACGTCACACATTTTCTTCGCATACACGTCTCATACACGTTACACTTTTATTTTAATAAATTAATCTTTATTAATTTCTAGAAGCAAGAGTTGTTGAGTATGTTGCGTTGGGGAAGTATGAGAAGGGGGCATAGTACGACAGTGTGAGAGTGATAGGAAAAGGTGTCCATAGGCTGATGGAGTGTGTTGGACGGAAGCGGGTGGATTCTCCAGAATATTGAGGGGGAAAAAAAAATAATATTATAATGTGGGTGTCGGATCTCCTCACTCCAGGGACGACACTTTAAAGGAGGACACGACAAGCTGTCTGTTGATTTCTTGGCAAGATTACGCTCAGTAGGTTGCCATTGCTTTCTGAGCAGCCGGCTCAGTATCCCGCAAGTCACCAGCGGGGGTCGAACCGCTCCCAGTTCTCTCCCGCTACGAGACTCTGCGTGATAAACGGGATTAAGGAGAAAGTGTTGTAACCCCTCAGCCAGGGAGACCGGCAGAAGTGAACATACAGACACAAAAATAGATCGTATTTCACAAAACAAGAACAATTTAACACAGAGATTCTATAGAGGAATGAATAGAGAATTGATAAAAGAAATACAGTAAGAGACAAATTAAATATTTTGCCACATTACAAGATATAAGGCCTCTTGTAAAAACCATGCTGGGGAAGAAGTTCATGGTAGCCTAGCAAGAGGTAGACATCGTCGCTACTGGAAAGATAACATCAAGAGATGAGCGAACAGCAGTTTGTCAGTGTGCAACAAGAGCGAGAGACAAAGTGTTGGAGATCATTTGCATCCAATCTTTATTAGGACATGGCACCCGATTGATTTATTAAACAGTCCACAGATTCCATAGTAAAATGCCAATTATGTTATTTTAATAAAATGCTGAATATCTTAACTTTAAAAACTGCTAGATTTAAATTTGCTGTTCACATTTTTACTGCCAATATTCCAATTACTGAAATGTAACCTTGCAAAAAAAATCCCGTGTATACAGAAAATCTATGAAGTACTCAACTGTCCTAACAAGGTATCATCCCAGTTCTCTTTAGTTCTCTCTTATACGATTGTTTCCACACAAAAACACAAGACTTCGATTATTTGTTGCTTATTTCGTGGTGTTCTGGTGTCTGTTGAACGCTTCGAGGAACGACGGCATACTGGATGAAGACACAGCGGCAGACAATGGGTGAAGAGGAAACATCGGGTGGGAACATGCTCGCCAAACGACATGAGGAAAACTAAAACTCATCACCAGTGGTTCCCAAAAGTAGGCAGTAGCGCTCTTCTGCTGACTGCTCGTCTCTCTCTCTCTCTCTCTCTCTCTCTCTCTCTCTCTCTCTCTCTCTCTCTCTCTCTCTCTCCTAACTCATTCTTTTAAGGCAGACTAAACTCTTTCTACAAACTCTTTCTACTGAGACAGAGTTAACTCTTTCTCTTGCAGCAGACACAATCCCTTCTACTGCAGCAAACTGATCTCCATAAGATGCTTCGTATCCCGAGCTTGTCTTTAGAAACCTAATATAAAAGTGTGCTCCATATGTAGTTAAAGGTTGCCCACTTGCATGCAGACACTGCTTTATGGTATCAAATGTGAGGACTTCACATCTTACAGACCACGACATTATGAAGTTAAGTGGGCAGTGCATTTCCTCGTCGCTGTTCATTCCCAAACAAGTCACAGAGATTCTGAAAATTTTTCGGTATCCATTGTATGAAAGGGAATGTCTTATTTTTTATTTAACCGCGGCTCCCGGGTCTAAAAAAATGTTTTGCATATCCTTTACAGGACATCGCTGTCAACATCATCTTTCATCTGATTGTTGATTTCTTGGCAAGATTACTCTCAGTAGTTTGCCATTACTTTCTGAGCGACCGGCTCCATACTCTCATAAGTCACTGGCGCGACTCGAACCGCTTCCAATTCTCGTGCGCTCACGTCAACCACGAGAGTATTCGGGGTTACGGAGAAAGCTGCTAACCCCTCGACCAGGGAGACGGCCCCCGGGTCTACTAAGC